>CM046450.1:89177355-89542355 GCA_025506515.1 Flaveria trinervia
GGCGGAGAATGTAATGGCTTTGATGAAGGATAAGTGGTTGCTTTATCCTCGATTTCTTCAGATGATTACTGGTGATCTCATTCCTAACATTCCCGGACATGGAGAGGTTAAAAGATTAGTACAGATGAATACCTGTATTTTTGCAGCCTACTGCGCTATCCGTCATGACTTCAGTGGAAAAATTACTCATCTTTGGAAAACATGTACCCTCAGGAGATGGAGCTATATCAGGAGGGTCAATGAGTCTGAGGGGAAAAGGGCTGAAGAGAAAAGCGTGAACAGATTGATGCTATTAAGAAGAGGAAAAGATACGCGAAAGAGAGGGATTATGATTTTGAGGATGACGTGCGTGAGATGGCTGAGGAGGCTAGGGTTGAGAAAGAGAAGAGGTCGAAAAGGAAACCTAATGAGCGAGAATCTAAGAGAAGTACTAAACACAAACATCAATCTTTCACTTAGTCCTCGAGGAGGGAGGAGAGAGTTGGTTGAATGAGGATGTGATAAGAAATCTCAATACATCTTTGGCTAACGAGTTGAGCATGATCAAAAACAAACTTACCAATCAAAATTTAAGGGAAAAGCGGAAGGATGAGGTGATTCATGGCATGACCAAGATGTTGGTGGATCAGAATAAATTGATTATGAGATTACTTGAGGAGGTGAATAAACCGATGGATGTAGCCGACCTGTCCAATCAGCTAACTCAACCTGACTTAGATGATTTGACTGATACTTCCAAGTACTCATTTCTAAATGTGGGTACATCTTCTCGTGCAAGAGAGGGCACATTTGGTGCAACAGCTGAGGAAGCAGGATGTTTTGGAATAAGGCAGAGACTACAAATATGAAGAATGTTGAAGAGATATTTGAGGCTGGTTTTGTAAACATGCAATTTGATTTTGAGAAAGATTTGGTTGGTGAAGATGTGGTGAGAGAGAATCCTGTCGAAAATGTTGAGAAGACTGCTAAGAAGGGAGGAATTACGTACCTGCATAAGAGGAATGAATTCAAGACCTTGCCAAAATGTGACTTGAGAAGGCTGGCATGGCTGCCATTACTTAATGCTCATCTGATTGAGAGAGCTACATTGTTAGAAAAGGAGATCAGGACAAATGAATGACAATTTTGAGTCATTCGGGTTTATGAAGGCTGAAAGGAGAATATCCAAAAAGGATAAGGACCAGGAAACGGGCAAAGGAAGAGATGCTGAGTGTGAAACCCCTAAAGACAGTGAACAAGGTTAGATTGTCATATCCCCTTCCCTAGAAATCACAAAACTTTGAGAAGTGGTTCTACAATAACAACAAGAGGGAGGCTATGATCAGGGTGAAGAATGGGGTTGAGTTTAGATTGTTTGATCCAATGGAGTTATTTGGATTTTGTGATGATGACCTGATGTTCCTTGTGAAAACCACATTAAAGCAAGGGCAGGAGAGGAGACGAGAAAAAAACTAGTCTGTTTATGACTATGGCTAATAAAGTTAGAGGTGTGAGGACTGAGGTGAGGGAGCTAGCTGAGAAGGTGAGAGCAAAGGATGAGCTAGATATGGATGTGAGGGACTTATCAAGACAGTTTGAGCAAGCTAGTGCTCATTTTGTTTATTTTTGTAGTCCAGCGAAACTATGAGCAAAACTGTAGTTTCGCTCATAGTCAGCTGTTTAGTTCACCTGGCGAAACTATTGTTTCACCCGGACGAAACTATAGTTTCGGCAACCCACTTTTGCTGATAGTGAAACTATCTGCGAAACTAAGACTCCTATATATAGATTTGATCTTTTTCATTGTTGGGTATCCTTGCATATACCCTAATTGATTATTGTTGTTGCAGGAGACCTTTGTAAGTAGTTTATTCACTGAAATACATTTGTGCTTTGTTATTATTGATTGTATTGATCATTATTGTTCATATTTGTTGACATTGTGGTTGTTCTTAGTGTTATTGATCTTTGTTATCTCTTTATTGTATCTCATATTGAACAAATCAACATCTCATTTGCAAATCAATCAAATGGACCAACAGTTTACCATACGTTATTCCACTTTTCACCTTTATCAGTGAGTACAGTTTCCAACTTTAGTTGTGACAAAAAGTAAGTCATGGACATGTTATGACTACCACATATAGATAATACTTATCTAACACACCTTAACTTTAGTTTTGTAGTATTTGCTTTAGTATAAGGTTTCTAGCTCGTATCAAAGTATATCCGGCTGTAGGTAGTAGTATATATAGCTTCTCATTGTAACTCATGTATCATGCTTGTAAGAGTCTTGTAATACTTTGAGTTGAGAAATAATATATACAAGTATCTTGAAAACTATTCTATTGTGTTTGCTTTGATTTACTTAGTATATTATCACCAAGTCTTAGACTGATTCCGCTTCATCATAAACCTAAGTGTTAGTGAATTTGAGAAAAAAATACTTGCGTTGAGTACAAAAACCGATCCTGCAATCCATAATGCTCAACTCTAGGCATTGAAATCAAAATCCATATGGGGCATGGAAAGTAATTGGAAACTAAATCTTATGGAATTCGATACTTCATTGAATGGATATAGGTTCCTCTATATAGGAATCTAAGGGGGTAGTATGGTTGAAACGCATAAGTCCTGATATTCCATTTATCCAATTTTGGATAAAATGCACCATGATTTGAAAATACTATATTGGTGGTTGAACATGAAAGTTAATATTGCTACCTATGTGAGCAAGTGTCTTACTTGTTCCAAGGTCAAGGTGGGGAATAAATAGCCATCTGGTTCAACAACTAGAAATTCTTGTCTGGAAATGCGAACAGATTTCCATGGAAATTATCACTAAGTTACCTCAAACTCCTAACAGATGGGATACCATCTGTCTAATAGTAGACCACTTAACAAAATTTTCATATTTTCATGCAATTAGAGAGACAGCCAGGATGGAGAAGTTAACTTGCATCTATCTAAAGGAAGTAGCGTCTTGGTACGGGGTACCAGTTTCTATCATATCTAATCTTGATGGCCAATTCCCCTCACACTACAGGAAATCATTACAAATGTATTTGGGCACGTGTTTGGTTTCAGCACAACACACCATCTCCTAACCAATGGCTAGACTGAATGTATGATTCAAGCTCTAGAAGGAATGTTCTGAGATTGTGTTATTGACTTGGTAGCAGTTATAAAGGTCATCTACCTTTGGTGGAGTTTTCCTATAACAACACATATCACACCTCTATCAAAGTGGCACCGTTTTAGGCATTTTATGGATAGAAGTTTCCATCTCCTATTTCTTCGGGAAAAGTTGAAGAAAGTCAAATAATTGGTTTGAACTTACGCATGATACTACTTCGAAGACAATGCAAATCCAAAACCAAATGACAGTAGCGCGTGATGTATAGAAGATATATACTAACAAACCCCAAAACCATTGGAATTCCAAATCAGCAATATAGTATTTCTAAAGTATCACCTTAAAAAGGTATAATTCATATTGGGAAATGAATCAAGCTACATCCTTAGTATGTTGGACCTTTTTAGATTGTTGAAAGGATTGGTCCAACAACTTATCAGTTGAATATGCTAGAATAACTTAGTGGGGTACACAATGTATTCTATTTTAGGAAAGAAGTATGCAAAATGAACTTTCAAAGGGAAATTACACTTGGATGAGATACATATGGATAAACAACTATGGCTTGTTAAGAACCAATTGAAATCATGGACTGAGAAGTCAAATCCTCAAGCACAACCTTATTTCTATTGTCAAAGTTCCATGGAACTCCAAACGTGGACCGGAATTTATGTGGTAACACGAATATCAAATCAAACATAAGTATCCACAACTGCTCAGGGATGCAATGGAAAAAATCAATAGTACTAGTTAAGAGTTTCAAATAGAAATTCATTCAACAACAGGATGATATGGCAACCAAGAAATTTGTGTTTGTTCGTTATCGAAATTAGCTAAATTTCAGGTTGAATATATTTGACAAGGGGATGATGTGACACCATGAATTTGCAGATTATTTTTCGAGAAGGACGAACACTGTTATGCGATCATTCATGAGTGCATTTTATTTCGTTTAAATAAAAGCATCAGTTATTGCATGAACCACAATGTAACAATAATGTAGAGTATTGTAAAATCATACATGAGTCTTGTCCTTGAATGTTGGTAACTTTCAAAATGTCATTTTAAATAATATATTGGTGTGAAATTATATGTTACATAATTATATGATTAAATGATTAACTTTGTTATGAAAATTGTAAATTTTCCAAGCTTTTAGGTGTTATTGGATGTTTAAGGTTTTTTAATTTAATTACTATAGAAATTTCTTTAAACAATAAAAGTGAATATTATTTCATGCCTTTGGGGTTTAAATAATATATTTTGAATGTTCACCAATTTTGGTTTCGAGAAACCATCTCTCAAAACACTTGAACTTGTTTTTATAAAAAATGAGGTGTTGATTTTGTAAAAGAAATCACAATCCTAAACCCTCTTTTCACCAATTTTGTAGTTGGCTTCACTTTTCTCTCCATTTGTGCAAACCTCACACCACAGACACACTCTGTAAGGATTCTAACAAGTTTGATGCAATCAAAACATTCAAAACACCCAAAGTCTCTCTGCATGAATGCACCAAAGAATTTAAGTAGAAATGCTTCAGATGTTTTAAACCTTGCACTAGAAATATTCTAAGTGTAAAATCTTCCGAAGCCAAGACCAACATCTTCTGAAGCCAAAAGTGAAGTCTTCCGAAGCTTTAAGACAAAGTCTTCCGAAGCCAAAGAGTAAAGACATATGTCTTCTGAAGACTTTTATGAACATGCTTTTATCTCATGTACTTTACCATAAAGCTGAACCACCTTTCCACTACAACTCTGTTTGACTCGCCAACTTTCACAAGTTGGTAAAAAGGCCCATGCTTTTGGTAACTGTACATTGAGGTCTTGAGTCTGAGCTTTCTACTTTATGTACTTAATCCTTTTTGTAATATATTAGGATATGAGCTATGGCATGTCATGGTCACTAGTCAAAAGGCAATCTGCCTTTTGACTCTACATTTGATTTTATTGTCTAGTCTTATGTATCCAGCTAGCCTTCAAAGTATGGCCGGCTGTACGATGTAGTATATGTATCTCAAGTACATGTAACTTTCCAGTATGCTTTTGTAACACTTTCCAGTATGAGACTCCATCACACTATCTCTATCAGCATGGCTGCAAGAGGTGTACTATTGATGGAACTCTCTTTATCAAACGAACAGGAAATGACATAATGCTAGTTCAAGTATATGTGGATGACATTATCTTTGGGTCAACTCTTTCAAAGCTCTGTAAAGATTTTGAAAAGCTGATGAAAGACAAGTTTGAAATGAGTGCCATGGGGGAACTCAATTTCTTTTTAGGAATTCAAGTGAAACAAGTTGCTAAGACACCCATAGCCAGAAACGACTCCCTTGGACCTGATCTTGAGAGGGAGTATGTTGATGAGCATCTCTTCAAGGTAATGATTGGGTCTCTTATGTACCTCATGGCTAGCAGGCCTGATAGCATGTTTGCTACATGTATTTGTGCAAGATATCAAGCCAACCCCAAGATGTCACACCTAATCTCTATCAAAAGAATTCTAAGATATCCCAAAAGTGCTCTATCACTTGGCCTTTGGTATCCAAAGAACTCTAATTTCAATCTGTATGCTTATACAGATAGTGACTATGGTGGCTGCAACATAACTACAAAATCTACATAAGGGGATGTCAATTTCTCAGTGGAAGGATAGTCTCTTGGCAATGTAAGAAACAATCATGTGTATCTGCATCAACTGCTAAGGCTGAATACATTGCCGATGCAAGCTGCTGTACTCAAGTGCTTTGGATTCAAAATCAGATACTGGGCTATGGATTCAACTTCAAGGACACTCCCATCCACATAAACAATAATAGTGTTATCTCAATCATAGAGAATCCTATGCAGCACTCAAGAACAAAGTACATCAATATCAGGTATCATTTGATTAGAGATAAATTTGAAAAGGGATTAATCAAACTAGTCAAAATTAATACAAATGAACAATATGCTGATCTGTACACCAAATCTTTTGATGATCAAAGATTAAATATCTTTTATAAGCTATTGGGATTATTAACTTTAAGTATCATATTATTTCTAAAACCCGTGTGTCCTAAGTTGTCTATTTTATCACCTTCATAAGCCCTTGTTTTCTTTGGATGTAAAATCTTTTTAAACTACTTTCCTTAGTTTTTGAAAATTTTGATCTCTTTATCTTTTGAAAGATTTAAAATTACCTTAAGAAGAAACTTATGTCTTAGCAAACAAATATTTATTTAAGTAGTTTTACCTTCTGAAGAAATTTCTGAAATATCTTCCGAAGCTTAAAATCAACTTAAGTACTTGTATTTTTTATAAGAACAAATTTTCTTCCGAAAGAAATTTTCTTTCAGAAGTTTTTATTCTTCTTAGAATAAAAACTTTGAGTTCTAAATCTCTTCCGAAGCAAAATTCTCAAAAAAAATCTTTGAAATATCTTATGAAGTCAATTTGCCTTCGAAAGCTTTTCTTCAAGAACTTCCGAAGCAAGATAACCTTCGGAAGATTTCTCGACTTCCAAGAAAACTACTTTTTGGGAAAAAGTAAACTACTTTTTCAGAGGTTGACCCGACTTTTGGATTTCAAAGTTTATCTTCTTTCATTAACTTTATCTCAGATCCTTTTCACATATAAACCCAACGGTTCCCCCCTCTTTCACTATCTTCTTCATCTGCACTTTTCCTTTGACCTAAATTCTCCCAATCCGTCTTTGTTCTTCACCTTCCTCCTCCCTTAAGCATCTCAAAATGACCAATCTAAATCTCAGAAGCAACCCTGATTTCTCCATACAACTTCACAGACAACACAACCAGGTTGCTTTGTTGAACTCTGAGAAAGATGATAGTTTCTTAGAGGTTTGTCGTTTTCTAGCTTTGTCAAACTACATCACTTCCATCACCATTAATCCTACTCTCTATGAGGATCACTTGCTTGAATCTTGGAAGACCAGCCAAGAGGTCATTATGGATGGGGAGAAAGCACTGTCTGCCATAGTGCATGGGAGGACAATCTTTATCACTCCGGCCATCATCAACAATCATCTTCAGCTGGATAATGAAGAAGGTGAGTTATCCTTCCCAAAGGAAGCTGTCAATCATTCCTTTAAGCAGATGGGCTATGAAGGAAATTTCTCTGTAAAGACCTTCAGGAAAGGGAAGGTCTCATCCCGGTGGAAATACCTGCTTCATGTGGTTATCCACAGCTTGTCCAACAAGCATGGAGGGTGGGACTAGATTCCTGAGGATCTCTCCTTCATAGTGCATGGAATGGTTTAGGGGGTCAAGTTCTGGTACTCTCAGTTTGTTTATACCAATTTACTTTCTAGCTTGGACTCCTTGGAGTATTATATGTTTCCTAGATATGTTCAATAAATTCTCAACTATGAACTTGGCTCACAGTTGAGGGAAACACACAATATTCTTAAACTGGAACAGATGAAGCCCGACATGTTTAAAATCTTGAAGAAGCCAATTGTAGGCTTCTCAGTGGTAAAAAACCCTTGTCCCCAAAATGTTAGAGCTTATTGCTCAAGGTGACAACCTAGCAACATAAGCTATTATTGAATCCACACCTTTTACCTCCCAACAACCAGAAAGACTTCAAATCACCCACACCTACAAAAGAAAATACAAACGAACCCCTGCTCAAGCTATTGAGTCTATGAAGGCCGCCATACACTTACCCATACAGGAGGAAGTGGATACTAGAGATCCCACTTCCCCTAAGGAGCAAACCAATCCCATCTCTTCAAGGATCAGTGCTGAGGTTGTTCTTGCTCAGCCTGACGAGCTCAGAAGCCCAACTGCCTTAAGCCTTCACTCTGAGTCTCAACACTCAGGTGAACAACCTTCAGGGGATAGTTACCATCCATAGCCTTTAGACTTAAACCACCCAAATCCTAACCTTGACTTCTATACTGATGAAGACTTAAGTTTTAGTAAGTACCATGAGTCTCTCTACTCCTCCCCTTCTCAAAGAGAGATGAGTGCTCCTGAGTCACCTATTTCTATCCCAAATCAATCACCTATTACTGAGAAGGATCCTTTTGAACCTGTTCAGGAATCCACATGGAAGAGGCTCTCACTTCAACAAGTGATTACATCATTCAGACCTCAACCATGGCAATTGTGGTGGTCAATGACACTTCAATTGAGGTTGTCAATGAGAAGAGGAAAACCAGCAGCCAAGAACTCAATGCTGGTGGTGAGAGAGAAGACTTTGGTCCAGTTCACTCATCCCCCATGATTTTTCTGATGAAGATGAGGGGAATCTGAGGCGAAAGGTGCAAAAAGTTTTAAAAACATACACCTACCTGGTCTACAAGTTTAGTCATCTTGAATCTTAGGTGACTACCCTGCATAGCAGGTCAATGATCAACAACTTGAGATATCTTATCTTAAGGAAAAACTAGCTGGGAGACCTTTAAGAAAAGCTCAACCAGGAACACAAGAACATGTGAATGTAATTGATCTAACCTATAGCTCACCTATGCAAATGGTGATGGTACCAAAAAGGAGGTTAAAGTCATCACAGACACAGAACCTAGGAGTTCTTCAAGGAGTATGAACATTGAGGACTCACCATCCTCACTTGCAATGGTGCATACTCAGCAACTTCCTCAAGTTCACACTGATATGGACTCTATAGAGCCTTTTACTTAGAGTCTTTTTGAGGAAGATATACCAATGGTAGTGTCATCTCTACCTCAAGGAACTTCCGACTACATCATAAGTAGATGTATGATACAAACAAAAAAGCCTTATTCTTCAAAGAGTTCAAGGGCAGCAAGAGGTATTCAACTTTCATAACTTGGACTACTATGAAGGTCTTGACCTGATCAACATGCCACTTATCAACCCATGTCAGTCTAGACAAACTGGCAGGCTATCACAAAGTATTCAGGACTGAATTACTAAAGAGTTCAGTCTAAGAAGGAGACAAAGGAAATTAGGTAATACTATTAGTCAACTAGATGTTGAGGCAGACCCTAAGATTAGCTTCAAAGGGGAAACCCTAACTGAAGGCCCAGTGATAGAGCCTGAGAGCCCTGTCACACCTACAACTACTTCAACAATTTATTCCCTCAATGAAGCACCTGCTAATGAAGGTGTATCAGAACCTCTCTCTGGTCAAAGCTTGGGTGCTACACGAAGCAATGAAGGCCAAAGCTCTCTCCACCCTGTGTTAAAGGTCTATGGGTGACAAAGGGAAAAGGATTTTAACTCATGAGGAGATTAAGGACGAGGAGAGAGAAAGGAAGATGAAGCTAAGGGGAGAAAGTTCCTATGGGCCTACAGGATTTATGGAAGCTGCACTTAGGGCTACCCCCAGACCAAACACTCAAGATGATGAGTTGAGGGCAGTCAGGATTACTTACCTGCAAACCCGGAACTATGACATTGATGAGATTATATCTCTCCCTTTAGAGGAACTTAATGAACAGGCTGACATGGAATTGTCAAGAAAGAGGAAAGAACATAGGATGCAAAGATACTTCTCCAAATCAAAGAGGAAAAGAGACAAAATAACTTGTACAAGCATGTTCCCACTCTATCTCCAGTTTAAGAAAGTCATGTGTAAGACTCTGGCTGCTACACAAGAACCTCAGGTAAACAAAGAAACAGATAAACAAACCATGATCAACTACCTGATTGCCACAGGTCTCTACCAGGCATCTGCACTTCTTCCCTTCTCCTTTGAGTACATAGAGTTTGAGTATCTCAAATAGCATGAGCTTCAAGTACTCAAAGAATAAAAAGCAACAAAAAGAAAGATGAGGGAAGATGTTGCAAGTCAAGAGCCATCATCCAGAAGAGCATGAAGAAGTCTGCTAATAGACAAAGGACGATAAGCTTCTTGAAGCCGTTTGGATTATCTAGAAGGAGACTTGGCCCTATGTCTCTATCCATAATTAATGAACACATAAGAGAAATCAAGCAGAAGATCAAAAAAGGAGAGCTACTTGATTACACTCCCCTCCAAGTGAAGTTCTTCCTGAAGTGGAGATTAAGGTTGAACAACCTGAGACAACGCAACCTGAACCTCATGTTGAGCCTCAGCAAGCTTCATTTTCTGATCCACAGCTGGTCAAACTCCCTCTCTATCTAAACCTATGAGGGAGGAACACCCAACTAAGTAAGACAAGACTAATCAACAAGGTGATGCATACCAATCTTCTCAGTTAAAGTTATCAAAGAGGAGGAAGCAGATGGATTCAAGACCAAAGTCAAAAAAGAAGAAGTCTAAACCATCCACCTCCATACCTAGGGTGAGTCAGATCAACCTAAGGAAGTGCATGAAGAGTCAACCTAGTCAACTCCAATTCAAGTGGCTCCGCTTGCTTCTGAGAGACCCATCTTATCCTGGACCTTCATAACTAATCCAGAAAGATAGCATGTGATTAGAGATCAGATGGTAAGAATGTCTACACATGGCAAGACTTATTGAACCTACCTCTGCATGATCTCTTTAAGATGAGAAGATACTAAGAAAGTCTGAGTGATCCTGACCATCTAATGAAGAAGGGCCTGGTCATCATCATGATGAGGATTGTCAACTAATGAAGATCTTTAAATGTTTGGTAGCATCAGCCTAGGGGGAGTTTGTAAGGAAGTAGAAATTAAAATCTGATGCAGCCAAAACATTCAAAACATCCAAAATCTCTCTGCATGCATGCACCAAAGACCTGAAGTAGAAATGCTTCGGATGTTTTACACCTTGCACTAGAAATATTGTAAGTGTAAAATCTTTCGAAGCCAAGACCAACATCTTCCTAAGCCAAAATTGAAGTCTTTCGAAGCTTCAAGACAAAGTCTTTCAAAGCCAAAGAGTAAAGACATGTTTCTTCTGAATACTTTTATGAACTTGCTTTTATCTGATGTACTTTACTATAAAGCTGGACCACCTTTCCGTTGCAACTTTGTTTGACTCACCAACTTTCACATATTAGAACTGAAGTAAAAGGTCCATGCTTTTGGTAATTGTACATTGAGGTCTTCAGTCTGAGCTTTCTACTATATGTACTTAATCCTTTTTGTAATATATTAGGATGTGAGCTATGACATGTCATAATCACTAGTCAAAAGGCAATCTGCCTTCTAATTCTACATTTGATTTTGTTGTCTAGTCTTATGTATCCAGTTGGCCTTTAAAGTATGGCCGGTTGTAGGATGTAGTATATGTATCTCAAGTACTTGTAACTTTCCATTATGCTTTGTAACACTTTGTAATAGAACTTGAGAAGCAATATACAACATTCTTGAAAGGCAAATACATGTGTTATTTTTCTATCTTGTTTTGTCTCTCGTTTACTTGTGTTCTTAGTATCTTTTATTCTAGTTAACCAGTTTTCTATCTGTTAAATGTTCTAAACAACTCTCCTCAATTGTGTTGTTGTATTGTAAAGTGCATTACCCATTCTAACGGTCCTACACACTCAATCCAATTTTTCCTTGCAATTTATTAGTGATTTAAAGTGTTACATGCTTCAAATGCTTGTTAGGAATCATCTATTTCATGTTACTAGTAAGTTTTCTTGTTGATTTTCATTTCCTTTCATCAAGCATGTTACAAGCCCTACATCATACAGCACACATCAAAACCATCATGAGAGGTTCAAATGGATTGATTTGTGTGTATAATATGATGCAATTGAGAATTATATGAACAAAGTAATCAAGAATGAAATTATTAGAAAAATTCATAAAGTTTCATTGATATTAGCAAAGGATTACAATGTACACAGATAGAGTTCTCAATGTCTAAGTAAATGTGTACCTCCACAAAATACATATAATCCTATAATACTAATAAAGAAACAAAAGGAACATATATTTACAAAATAAGTCCCTATACTATAACAAAAACTAAAACATAAAGACTAATGCTAATCTTCAAAGAGCTCCAACAATACTCCCCCTAAGATTTGCATAGGTCTTCAGTCAAAAAAATCTCTAGGTTCTTCTTTCACTTTGAACATGGGCTTTTCTTTATACAACTCCAGTTCGCGTAATGCCTTCTTATTTATGATTTGAATTTCTCTGCCAAAATCCCTTGCTTGGGCTTTGAATCGTTTGTTTTAATCTTCATCACTAAAAGTGTTTCTATAGACAAACTAGCTATATCCACATTTTCATATATCTCAATTGGAGTTGTATTGTCTTTTGAGTAGATCTCCAGCACTCCTTTACTTCAGATTCTCATAAACTCTATGTTGTCTATGTTTTCCTTCATAATGTTTGCATAAGCCATTACCTTTCTCAAAGAAATTGTTTCTATTGCTGCATTCATTACTTTTATGATAGTCATGAAATACTATCAATGATGCTTAGCTTCAACAAAAGTCATTTGCTCAAACTTTTTATTAGACAAGAATGATATGTAGCTTGGGTGAGGGAGTTTTGTAAGGATTCATATAAGGCTGATTCAACCCAAAACATTCGAATAGTTTGTCCTGCATGCATGCACAAAGTACTAAAGCAGAATGCTTCAGAAGTTTCACACTTTACCTTAGAAAACATTCTAAAGTGTGAAATCATCCGAAGCCAAGACCAATATCTTCCAAAGCCAAAACGTGAAGTCTTCAGAAGCTTCAAGACAAATTCTTCCAAAGCCACTAGTTGAAGACAAATTTCTTAAAGAGACTTTTAAGTACATGCTATTATCTAATGTACTTTTACCATAAAGCTGGACCACCTCTCCGCTGCAACTCTGTTTGACTCACCAACATTCAAGTTGTTGTAAGGTTCATGCTTTTGGTAAACTGTACATTGAGGTCTTGAGCCTGTTTCTTTCTACTTTATATACTTCTATCCTTTTTGTAATATATTAGTATGTGAGTTATGGCATGTCATAGTCACTAGTCAAAAGACAATCTGCCTTTTGACTTTACATTGATTTTGTTATCTAGATCATGTATCCAGCTAGCCTTCAAAGTATCGCTGGCTGTAGGAGTAGTAAAAGTATCTTTGGTCCCTTGTATCTAAATATGCTTTTGAAAACACTTGTAAGGAACTAGAGAGCAATATATAACATTCTTGAAAACCAATCACTTGTGTTATGGTTCTTGTACTATCTCTTAATTACTTGTGTTACTTAGTATCATTGTAACTGGTTTCTAGTTCCCCATTTGATCTGTTAAGTGTTCTAACAAACTCTCCTCATTGTGTTGTTGTGTTGTAAGTGACCACCCTTAAACGGTCCTGCAATTGGTATCAGAGCATTCTAGGCTCTTGATAGTAAGATCTCACCATCTTAAGATCCCTCACACATAAAAAATACTTAACATCTCAAATGGCAGCTCTCACTAAAGCTGACATGGAAACTAGAACCATGAAAAAGTCCCCACTGATCATCCTGGATGACTTTGCCACTTGGTGCAGAATGGAAGGCTTCATCAAGTCTCAAGAGTCCAAGATGTGGGAATCTATTGTCTCAGGACCTTACATACCATGTAGCTCTTCAGCTACTGCTGGAGGTGGTATGATTCCAAAGGCGGTGGCTGACTACTCTGATGAAGATAGAAAGAGAGTAAAGATTGATCAGAAAGCCATGACTGCTCTTCCAAACTCTGTATACAGAGGTTTGGAGAAATGAAAAAAGGCTAAGTAGTTGTGGGATGTATTGAAACTAATGTATGAGGGTTCTACTGAAGCCAAGGAGAACAAAAAGGATCTCTGATGTAGCAGTTTGAAAACTTCACCTTTAAAACAGGTGAAACCATGACTCAACAATACTTCAGGTATGTTGACATTGTAAGGAACTTTATATCCTCACTTCCTAGGAAATGGACATATTATTATGTTGTTATCAAAAGGACTGAGAACCTTAATACTCTCACTTTGACTGAGTTGTATGGCATTCTCAATGGATACCAGATGGAGATGAACATGCAAGGGTTATCTGGTAACTCCAACAATCAAATGAGTTCAGCCCTGCATGTGACTAAAAGGGATAACATAGAATCTCAACATCATCTTATATGCTATCTTGACAACTCACCAAACGGTCCCTTTATCAGCTTCCCAGGTAAATCAAGAGAAAGCTACATTCAAGGTAGCCCATTCCAAGAGACAAGTTCTTCATAAGCCTTTGTGTCTTCTGATGAAAGTTCAGGAAACTTTCTATTCACCCTTGAAGATCTAGATTGTATCCATCCAGATGATATAGAGTACATGGAAATAGTGCAACAGATGGCTCTTCTCACTCATATAGCCAAGAAGTTCTACAAGAGGGCAGGAAGGAAGTTTCCAAGTAATACATCTAGTGGAAAGTTTGGGTTGAATAAAAGCAAAGTCAAGTGTTACAACTCTAACCAGATGGGACACTTTGCTAGGGAGTGCGAGGCACCAAGGACAAATGGTGGTCAAGCACAATCCAGACCAAACTACACTGATAAATCCACCCTGAATGAGAAGCCAAAGCAGCAAGCTGCAGTTGCTATTGAAGAAGGAGGCTTTGACTGGAGCTTTCAGGTAGAAGATGCATCTCCAAACCAAGCACTAATGGCTGACCATGATGAACCAAAGGTATGGAAAATCTCTGTACACCTGAATGCATTGCTAAAGGTAATAGATACAAGTCCCACAACTTAGAGATGAGATCTGATATTGAGTTCTTAAATATCTTAAAATATGATTTTAAAAGGGCTGAAAATGACTATAAGTTAAAGATAGAGGACTTAGAGAAAATCATTTCAGTTCTTAAACATGAGCACACGAATTATAGGACTCAAATCAAGGATCTCATAACCAAGTTGATTGAATGCCAGGCTGAGCTTGTGATCAGCAAAGCTAGGGCAGAAAAATGTCTTTTGAAGAAGAGACCTTCAAGAACATTATATCCTCATCCTTGCATGCAAAAGTTTGTTATCAGAATAAACAGGGACTAGGATCTAGTGAAATATCTCCTCCATATACAATCTTGTTTGTAAGATTTGCTATGTGTGGAACTTGTGAAGATAAGCTTCCACTCATAGACCCCTTGACTGAAGAGGATGAAGAAGCAAGAGAAAAGTAAAGAAGGCTCAAGAGGTTAAGGTCACTTTTGACTCTAAGCACAAACAATTCTTTATCTTTGTAGGGTTTGTAGTTGCTAAGACTGAAGACGTCAACTTGAATTCTAGTACCAAGAATTTGGTTCATGTTTAAATCATCCCAGCATCAAAAGAAGGCTGATCAGTTGTGTACCACTGCTACACAACCTGAACCATCCAAATTCAAGTGCAGTTCTCACCCTAAAATAATCATCTCAGCATCCGCAAAAATGAAGGTGGAGAGGGAAAGTGATCAAAGTTAACCTGCCTCTCAAAAAAAGGCTCTTAGGAAGAAGAAAAAGAACCGTGTTATGTGTGGGAGTACTTCTCATCTTGCTAGAGATTGTTTCTACAATCCAAGAAGTACACTCCATATGACCAAGAAAGAGACTTCTAAGAGTTCCAAGAAGAAACTAGCTTTGGAAGGAAAATATGTTTCCTTCGTAAGCTCCAAAATGAAGATGAAGCAAGTGGAAAATTGCCTTTGGAAGAAAATTTTCTCTTGGAAGAGAGGAATACTTCAAGAATTGAAGCCTACTAAAGTGCTAGCAAGAGCTTCCAAAGGTCCAGCCATCAAAACTTCTAAAGTCATCAAAACTTCTGAAGTGTTGAAGGTCAAGTCTAAACATCCAAAGGTGGTGTGAAAGACAATGAAAGACCAAATCACTAAAAGTTCTCCATCAACAACAACAAAAGATCCTCAAATCACAACTTTAGGATCTATTATTGTTTCATTACCTTCAAATTCTTTTGATGAGCCCAAGACAAATAAGGCTTGGGTTTGCAAATGTAACTAATTATTTCTTTTGTGCAGGAATAGCTCAAGACAAACAAGAATGTCTGGATCATTGATAGTGGTTGTTCCAGGCACATGATAGGCAATAGGTCACACCTCTAAAACTTTGAAAGAAATGATTGAGGGCCAGTTGCTTTTAGAGGAGATGAAGGTGGTTACATTTCTAGAAAGGGCAAGATCACAAATGGTAAGCTCAACATTGAGAAGGTAAACCTTGTCAAGGAGCTTGGATACAATCTTCTGAGTGCATCTCAATTTTGTGATTAAAGTCATAACATGCTTTTCACTGAGCATGAGTGCATAAGCCCAGGGTGGTTATTACTCATGAGCATATCTTGCTCAGAGCCCGCAGGAAAAGGAACATGTACCATCTCCCTCAGGAGAAGTTTCATGCTTTCTGTCTAAAGAAAATAGTGATGAGTCCTTCCTCTAGCATAAAAGAATGTGCCACGTAAACTTTAAGAACATGAATAAACTTATTAAGAATGATTTGGTAACTGGAATACCAAAGAAAGAGTTCACAAGTGATGATCATTGTGTTGCATGCTTGAAAGGGAAGCAATACAAGGTATCTCACAAGTCAAAGGAAAAAAAATCCATCACTACTCCCCTACACTTATTACATATGGATCTATTTGGCCCCACCAGTGTAATGAGTCTAGGAAGGACCTCTTACTGTTTAGTGATCACAAATGACTTTACAAGATTCACTTGTGTCTTCTTCCTTAGAACTAAGGATGAGACTCCTAAGATTCTAAAGAATTTCAGATTGAGAATCAATATGATCACAAGGTGAAGACCATAAGATGTGATCAAGGAACTGAATTCAAGAACCAAGTCCTTGATACATTTTGTGATGAAAAGGGTATTAAAATACATACAGTGCTCCCAGGACTCCTCAGCAAAATGGTGTTGCTGAGAGGAGAAACAAGACACTAAATGAACATGCAAGAATTATGTTGTCTGACTCTAAATACCTATCACCTATTGAGCTGAGGCAGTAAACACTGCCTACTATGTGCGAAATAGAGTTTTAGTGATTAAGACACATGGTAAGACTCCTTATGAACTTTGGCACAAGAGGAAACCTTTCATTGGTTTTCTCAGGTCATTTGGATGTCCTTGCACCATCTTGAATACCAAAGATCAAATTGCCAAGTTTGCTGAGAAATCAGATGATGGACATTTTATTGGATACTCTTCCCAAGCTAAAGCTTATATAGTATACAATCTCAAAATTAGGGTTGTTGAGTCATCAAATATGACTTTCAATGAACACACACCCAGTGTAGTTGGTTCTGATCCTGATAAGCTATTTGATCTTGATTTAGTTACCAACTCTTTTAACAAATCTTATGAGAATGTTTCAGGGTCTATAGACATTTTACCAATAGGTAATCCTGATCCAAGATTTGAGCTGAGAAGACCTTCAAGCTATACAACTTCAGCTCTAGTTGTAACTAATCCTGCAATGAAGGTTCTATCAGCACAACAATGACCAATTCAACTGATACATCTGAGATGCCTTCAAATTCTAGCTCAGAAGCTCAACAACCGGATAAAGAATCTTCAAATATAAAAGATCATGGTGGTAGTGAAAGTTTACAAGAATTTGTTGATGCTGACAACCACTCCATTGAAGACAACATCAATGATGTCACACACTCATTGGATCAAGTCTCACTTGATAAGTGTGTTGATGAGGTAGGAGAAACATCAATGCTATATGTAAATTTCTCTAATTTAGATCTTTCTTAGCAACTTGCTATGATCCCTCAGCTAAGGATCCACTAGTCTCATGCCACCTCAAACATCATTGGAGTTGTTGACTTAGGGGTAAGAATAAGAGGACAAACCCAGGATCCAAATGTTTGTCTTCACTCTTGTTTCTTATCTCAGATAGAGCCTAAGAAGATTGATGAGGCTCTGAAGGATGGAAGTTGGGTTGAAGCTATTCAAGAGGAGATGCTTTAATTCAAAAGGCAAATGGTTTGGAACCTAGGTCCTCTTCCTCATGGAAAGACTACTATAGGAACCGAATGGGTTTTTAGGACAAGAAATATGATAGAGGACTTGTCATAAGAAAAAAAGCTACATTAGTTGTTCAAGGGTACACACAAGAAGAAGGAATTGACTACACAGATGTCTTTGCTCCTGTAGCAAGACTAGAAGTTGTTAGGATATTCTTGGCATTTGCTGCATCCAAGAACTTCAAGGTCTATGAACTTGATGTCAAGTGTGCTTTTCTCTATGAGGTGATTGATGAAGAGGTGTATGTCAAACAATCAGCTGGTTTTGTATATCCTGATTATGTCTGCAAGCTTGATAAGGCTCTTTATGGGCTGCACCAACCACCAAGGAAGTGGTATAAGACTCTATCTCAGTATCTCTACAAGCATGTTTACAGAAGGGGTACTATATATGGAACTCTCTTCATCAAAGGACAAGGAAATGACTTAACTAGTTCAAGTATATGTAGATGGCATCATCTTTGGTTTAACTAATCTAAGGCTCTACAAAGACTTTGAGAAACTAATAAACGAAAGATTTGAAATGAGTGCCATGGGGGAACTCAATTTCTTTCTAAGAATTCAAGTGAAGCAAGTTGAAATGACATCTTCATAGTCATTTAATGTATGTTCAAGACATACTTAAGAGGTTCAACATGACTGACTGCAAGGTTGCTAAGACACGCATAGCAAGAAACCACTCCCTTGGGCCTAATCTTGAGGGGGAGTGTGTGGATAAACACTTTTACAGGGCTATGATTGGGTCTCTTATGTACCTTACAGCTGGCAGGCCTGATATCATATTTGCCACATGTATTTGTGCAAGATATCAAGCAAACCCCAAGATGTCACATCTCATCACTATCAATAGAATTCTAAGATATCTCAAAGGAGCCTCCATACTTGGCCAATGGTATCCTAAGAATTCTGACTTTAATTTGTATGCTTATACATATAGTGATTATGGTGGCTACAACATGAATGCAAAGTCTACACGAGGGGGATGTCAATTTCTTGGTGGAAGGGTTGTCTTATGGCAATGTAAGAAACAATCCTATGTTTCTACATCAACTAATAAAGCTTAATACATTGTTGCTGCAAGCTGCTGTGCTCAAGTGCTTTGCATTGATAATTAGATGCTTGACTATGGATTAAACTTCAAAGAGACTCCTATTCACATAAGCAACAATAATGTCATCTTTATCATAGAGAATCCTGTGTAGCACTCAAGGACAAAACACATAATACCTGGTATCATTTGATCAAAGATAACTTTGAAATAGGATTAATTAAACTAGTCAAACTTAACACAAATAAACAATATGTTGATTTGTTCACCAAAGCCTTTTATAAGCAGATATTCAAGTATCTTATATCATATATTGGGATGATTTCCTTTGAGTAGCCTTTTCTTAAAACTAATTCATAATATTTCTTAAAATTTGTGTGTCCTAGGTTCTCTATTTTATCACCTTCATAAGCTCTTGTTTTCTCTGGATGAATATATTTTTAGAAGACTTTCCTTAGACTTTGAAAATATTAATCTTTTAGTCCTTTGAAAGATATGGATTTATCTTCAAAAGAAATTTATGTTTGTAAAACAAACAACTGTCTAAGTAAAATTGCCTTGAGAAGAAAATTTTGAAATGTCTTCCGAAGTTTAATCTTTTCTTAAGCACTTCTATGTTTTCAAGGGCAATTTTTTTCTGAAGCAAATTAATTCTCAGAAGCTTTATTCTTAGCGAAATAAAGCATTCAAGTCTTAATTTTCTTCCACAGCAACATTTTGAAAATTCTCAGGAATATCTTCTCAAGTCATTTTGGCTTCAGAAGCTTTTTCATCAAAACTTTCGAAGACAAATTACATTCGGAAAAATTTTGACTTCCAGGAAAACTACTTTTTCAGCAAAAAGCAAACTACCTTTTCAGAGGTGGGATCGACATCTGGATTTCAAAGTTTATCCTCTTTCATTAACTTTGTCTTAAATCCATTTCATACATAAACCCAACGGTTCCACCTCTTTTCTTATCATCTTCATCTTCCTCCAGACCTAAATTCCCAAAATCCTCTCTAAAACCGCCTTTGTTCTTCTTCTCCTTCACCTCGAAGCTTTCTGAAATGGCCAACCTCAACGTAGAAATGACCCAAATTTCTCCATGCTTACACATGCAACACAATCAAGTTGCTCTGTTGCACTTTGAGAAAGATCCTCATTTCTCAGAGGTTTGTCAATTCTTAGCACTGTCCAACTTCTCCACCTACTTTACAATCGATCCTGTTCTTTATAAGGATCATTTGCTTGAATTCTGGAAGACCTGTCAAGAGGTCATCCTAGATGGGGAGAAGGCACTATCTACTATAGTCTAGGGAAGGACAATCTTCATCACTCCAGCCAGTATCAACACCTACCTATAGCTAGATGATGTGGAAGGTGAATTGTCTGCTGGAGGGTTTATGTCACCAAACACTTGGTTTTCTCTCAAACTCACTTAAACAACAATCAAATAAAAGAAAAGTCTCTAAGAGTTGATAACAATATAATAAGTAGTAATCAAACACAAGAAGTAATTTTCAAGGTACTTGCATATATTGCTTCTCAACTCAAGTATTAAAAGACTCTTACAAGCATGTTGTTATGAGTTACAATGATAAACTACATATAATACTACCTACAACCGGATATACTTTGATACCAGTTGTAATCCTCTAACTAAAGCAAATACTACAAAGCTATAGTTTAAGGTATCTCAGATAAGACTTTATCTGAGATATGGTAGTCAGGACATGTCCCTGACTTACCTTTTGTCACCATCTAAAGTTGGTAACTTGTACTAACATAAAAAGGTGAACAGTGGAATAAAGTATGGTCAACTACATGGCTTTTTGAGAAAACACCATGCAGTATCAAAGGTCTGCAGCGGAGTGTCAGAGACCATACTTATGTCCACTGGTTCATAGCAGTGTCTTCCGAAGGTTAAATGGCTTCGAAAGAACAAGTACTTTTGAAGCCACTTATACTTCGGAAGAGGCTACTTCTTCCGAGGCTTGAGGACTTCTTCTTTCTTCATACTTCAGAAGTACTCTTCTGATTTCTTCTTTTGAGACTTGATCTTCGAAAGTGAATACTTTGTCTTTGGAAGTAGAGTTTTGGCTTCGGAAGTAAGACTTTCATTCTGTCTTCGGAAGAACTATACTTCTTTCAGAAGTTCCACACTTGGCTTCGGAAGCCTTTGTAAGTAGCACCAAAATTTGTCTAAGTGATTTGGTTTTGGTTGCACCAGCCTTCTTCTTGATCCAACATTGTCCTTTCCAAAGGAAGCTGTCAACCAATCCTTCTAGCAGATGGGATATGAGGGGGATTTCTCTATAAAGACCTTCAGGAAAGGGAAGGTCTCATCCTAGTGGATGTACTTACTACATGTGGTCATCCACAGCTTGTCCAACAAGCATGGGGATTGAGACCAGATTCCTGAGGATCTCTCCGTCATAGTGCATGGGATGGTTCAAGGGGTTACGTTTAGGTATTCTTAATTTGTTTATACAAACATGCTTGCTAACTTAGACTCCTTAGAATATTATATCTTTCCAAGATATGTTAAATGCATTCTCAACTGTGAACTGGGTTCACGGTTGAGGGAAATAGATAATGTTCTTAAATTGGGATAGATGAAGCCCGACATCTTTAAGATCTTGAAGAAGCCAACTTTTGGCTTCTCTGGGGTAGAAACAGCCCTTGTCCCCCAAATGTTAGAGCTTATTGCTCAAGGTGACAACCTAGCAACACAAACTAGTGTTGAACCCACACCTTCTACCTCTCAACCACCAAAATAGCCACAAATCACCCTTACCTACAAAAGAAAATCCAAATGAATCCTTGCAGAAGTTACTTAGTTTGTGTAGGCCCCCATACTACTATCCATATAGGAGGAAGTGGACACTGGAGCTCCTAGTTCCCCTGAGGAGCAAACCACTCCCATCTCTTCAAGAATCAATGTTGAGGTTCCTCATGCTCAGCCTGATGAGCTCACTAGCCTAACAACCTTAAGTCTTCACTCAGAGTTTCAACACTCTCGTGAACAACCTTAAGAGGAATGTTACCAACCCCAGCCTTTAGATCTTAACTAGCCAATCCCCAGCTTTGACTTCTATGATGATGAGGACTTGGGATTCATTGAATATGATGAGTCTCTCTTATCTTCCCCCACTCAAAGAGAGATGAGTGCTCCTGCTTCTCCCTTGTCTAGCCTATATCATCTACCCACTACTAAGGTGGATCTTGCTAACTATGCTCAAGAAGTCCATAGGGAAGAGGCTCTCACTTCTAAAAGTGATTACATATTTAAGACCTCAACCATGGCAACTCAGCCCACTGATACTTCATCTGAAGTAGTAAGTGAGCAGAGGAAAAGCAGCAGCCAAGAACATCATGTTGATTGCGAGAGTATGGACTTTGGTTAAATTATCTCATCACCCAATGAGTCTTGTGATGAATAAGAGGGAAATCTGAAACTAAAGGTGCAAAAACTATCAAAAAATACACCTATCCAGTCTCTAAGGTTAGTCACTTGGAATCTCAGGTGACTATCTTACAAAACAAGGTCAATGATCAGCAACTTGAGATATCTTATGTTAAACTAGTTGTGCTAAATCAATATTTCAGATTCAGTGAGCTTGGATGTTAGGATTCATCACGTTTAGATCTAGAAATCAAGACTAAGATGGGTGGACGTGTGTGAATCAAATAACAAAGAGATGGATAATAATAATGTTCTGATTTCATTAATGGTGATAAACAATTACAATGAGAATCATAGATGGCAGATGAAATCAAACCCACACAAAGGAGATGATTTCTCCTTAGATGGTGATTTACACCATGAGAAACACACACAAAAGAACCACACTTGCAAAAAATGCACTAGTGGATTGATTATATTATTATTATTATTACAACATGACCTAATTTTGACTTTCTACTTGTCTTGGTGTTGACCTTGTCATGTTGAATTGTCTTATATTGTTATGATCAACTTGGTCTCTGAACCTGTACAATGAGATCTTTAGTTAGCTGTAATTACGATATGGTAAGCTTCAGTTTATTCCATTGTTGAACCCCAACAAGTTAGGAGACCTTTAAGAAGAGCTCAATCAGGAACACAAGAACTTATGGATGTGATTGACCTAAGTCCTAGCTCACCTATGCAAGAGGGTGATGCTACCAAAAAGGGGGAGAAAGTCTTTACAGTCATCGAACCTGGGAGTTCTTTATAGAGCATGGACTTTGAGGACTCACCATTTTCACTTGCAATTGTCCATACTTAGTAACTTCCTAAAGTTCACATTCATGTGGACTCTATAGACTCTTTTATTCAAAGTCTTTTTGAGGAAGGAAGTCCAATGGCTATGCCATTTTCATCTCAAGGAATTGGAAAGTACATTATTGGATGGAGATATGATGCTGATAGAAGAGCCCTCATTCTTGAAAGAGTTCAAGGGCGACAAAAAGTCTTCAACTTTCAAACTTTGTACTGCTATGAAGGTCTTGACCTTGTCAACAAGCCACTTGTCAACCGAAGACAATTCAGACAAGCTGACAAGTTGGCTCAAAGGATTCAAGATAGAATCACTGAAGAGTTCAGCCTCAGAAGAAGACAAGGCAATCATGCTATGTTATTGGTCAACTGGATGTTGAGACAGACCCTAAGATTAGCTTCACAGGGAAAACCTTGACTCAAGGCCCAATGATAGAACCTGAGACTCCTGTCACCTCTACAACTACCTCAGAAATTCATTCCCTTAATAAGACAACTGTTGGTAGCGGTGCACCTTAACCTCTCTCTGGCTAGAGCTTGGATGCTACACCAAGCAATAAAAGCCAAAGCTCTTACCATCCTGTGTCACCAAGGTTTATGGGTGAGAAGGGAAAAAGGTTCTAACCCCTAATGAGATTGAGGAGGAGGAGGAGGAGGGATAGAGGAAAAGGAAGCTAAGGGGAGAAAGTTCCTCTACTAGGTTTGTTGGCTTCATGGAAGCTACAATCAAGGCTGCTCCCAAACCAAACATTCTAAATGATGAATTGAGGGCAGTCAGGATTGCTTACTTACAGACCAGGAACTATAATATTGATAATATGATCTCCCTCCCCTTAGAAGAATTAAATGAACTGACTGACATGGAAATATCAAGAGAAACAAAGGAGGCAGAGGATGCAAGATTGCTTCTTCAGGTTAAGGAAGAAATGAGACTGAAAAGGCTCTAGAAACGTGTTCCTACCCTTTCCTTAGTTTAAGAAAGCCCTATACAAGAGGCTATGGCTACACAAGAAACTCAGGTAGACAAAGAAATAGATAGGATCAACATGATCAACTACCTGAGTGCCACAAGCTTGTATCAAGCAGATTCACTTCTTCCCTTGTCCTTTGAGTACATTGAGTTTAAGTATCTTAAGCAACTTGAACTTGAAGTACTCAAAAGAAGAAAGACAACAAAGAGAAAGATAAGGGAAGAGGCTGCAAAGTCAAGAGCCATCATCCAAAAGAGTCAAAGTAAGTATGTTGATAGGCGGAGGATGATAGACTTTTTGAAGTTGTATGGATTCTTCGGAAGGAGAATTGGTCTTTTGTCTTTATCCACTATGGATGAGCATATTGGGGTGATCAAGCTGAAGATCAAAAGAGGAGAACTTGTTGACTTACACTCCCTACCAAGTTAGGTCCCTCAAGAAGTGGAAGTTAAGGTTGAACCTTTTTAGACAACACAAGTTGGACCCCCTACTGAATCTCAGCAAGCTTCTACTTCTGATCCACAATAGGGCTCTATCCCCTCTTAATCTAAACCTGTGAGAAAGAAGACCTAACTGAGAAATACAAAGATGATCAACAAGGTGCTATAGACTAGTCTTCATAGTTAAAAGATTCAAAGAGGAGAAAAAGGATGGCTTCCAAACCAAAGTCAAAGAAGAAGAAAGAGGCGTCCATCTCCAAACCTCATGTTGGACCAAAAGAACCAATGAGCCTGATCAGAAAAACCTCTAAGTCCCACAAACATTACAACTGCTGAAGTAGATCATAACAGCTGAAGACATTAGCTGATTACAAGGTCTGAAGACAAAGTCTGAAAGTAAAGTACTGAAGACAAAGTCTAAAGCTATCAGCTGAAGACAACGTCTGAAGTAAAAGTCTGAAGAACAAAGACTGAAGACAAAGACTGAAGACAAGATCTGAAGATTTCTACTGAAGACAAAGTCTGAAAGTAAAGTACTGAAGACAAAGTCTGAAAGTAAAGTACTGAAGACAAAGTCTAAAGCTATCAGCTGAAGAAAATGTTTGAAGTAAAAGTTTGAAGAACAAAGACTGAAGACAAAGACTGAAGACCAGAGTGATCAGTAGTTGTCATAATAGCTGAAGTTTTTAACTTCAGTAGTTGTGATGGTTTCCTTTTCAGTACATGTATTAACTTTTCAGTAGTTTATAGTTTCAGTAGTTTTAGTTCAGTAGTTTTATGTTCTTGTACTTAGCATTCTCTGAGATGTGATCAGTTGTTGAGAACATTCTCAGTAGTTTGCATAGTTTCAGTTGTTTGTATAATTCTGTTAGATGTCACTATCAAGTGACATCAGCAGACGTCACATTCCTTATATAAGGAATGTTGACCTAATTGTAACGTGTGACTTTGAGCCACCACGAAAGCATTTGAATGAAATATTCCTTTTGCAGAATTCTCTCTCTTTCTATAACCGTGCACTATTCCATTGAATATCAATTGTGTTCTTGAAAAATTGTTTAATTCATTAATCGAATTCTGCTACAATCTACTCTAATCAATCAAACTTAGATCGTTGATCCTAACAAATGGTATCAGAGCAGGTTAATCATTGATCAATCTAACAATTGATCATTGAAACTTCTATTTCGATATCTAAGTTTGATCGAATTAGCATATTTGCAAGAATTGGTTATAGAGATTGAATATATGTTGCTTTCGGTTATTTGCTTTGAGATTTCTCTTGGTTCGTATTGAGTTTGTTGTGTTTTGCACTAAATTGGTTAAAAATTAATTGAATTTGATTGAATCTCAGAATGACTACTCCTTCTAATGACCCTCACAATACTGGCTCCTCAACCAAGCCTCCGATGCTGGTTAGGACTGAGTATAACATATGGCAACGAAGAATGCTCCATCACCTGTCTGTTAACAGTTCAGGTTGTTGGATATCTGTGGTACATGGTCCACACAAGCCTATGGTGAACAATCCGGAAACCAACCAAATGGTTCCGAAGAAGAAGGAACAATACTCAGATGAGGATCGAAAACTGTTTGAGATTGATGCTAAAGCTCATGGAATTCTGGCCATGGCACTGCCAAATGAAATCTATTCTGGGCTTATGCATCATGAAACTTCTTATGACCTCTGGATGCATGCATTGAAAAACAATTGGTGGAACAGACGAGGTCTTAGCAAACAACAGAGAAATCCTTGCCCAACAATATGAGACATTCTCTCATCGGAAGGGTGAGACACTGACTCAACAGTTTGAGTGTTTTTCTGTTTGATCTCTGAGCTGAAAATGGTCAAATATGAATACACTAATAGACAGATGAACAACAGATTCCTCAGATCACTGTCTGAGAGATGGGACACATATACCATTGTCCTACGCTCCAGTGCAAATCTAGATAGCCTATCTCTCACCAACTCCATGGGAAACTGCTTACATTTGAAAGAGAGATAGAGCTGAAAAGGAAACTGGCATTATCAGGAAAGCTCACTGATGACTTTGTACCAGGGAACACTGCCTTGGTTGGTCATGAGTCAGAATATGCTGCATCAGAAAGCCATTATGGTGAGCATATAGATTTCTCTTCAAACAGTTCTGATCATGCATTTGTTAGTGTTGATAGTCAGTCAGGCTGTAATAGTGACAATTTGTGCTTCATGATGGATGATTTGAAAGGTATTGCTGATGATGACTTAGAAGAGATGGATATTCTGAGCCAAATGGCCTTGATTAATATCATATCTCAAAAGTTCTACAAGAGAACTGGTAGGAAATTTCCAGGACTCTCTGGCAAAACCAAAGTTCATTTTGACAAGAGTAAGTTGAGGTGTCACAAATGCCACAGGCTTGGACACTTTGCAAGAGAGTGTAGATCAACTGGATCTAACTCCTCTGCACCCTTTGTGACTTTTCCAAGCAATAGTTCACAAAACAGAGGGCAACATCCTGCTAGTTCTGGTCATCATTCACGACCTCTATCTCCTGCATATTTTGTCCCTCAGGGTCCAATGCCATATCCATATCCTGCTATTACATGCCACAGCCAAATCAAGTTCAAGTTCCTATTGCACAACAACCTCAAGCTTTACCTGAGCCTCAACCATCTCAACCATCTCAATCACAACCTCATCATAGCTTCTTCACCCCTGGTGCTGTTGACTGGAGTAGTTTACCAGATGATCTTTCTAGTAATGAGCAATTATTTGCTAGTGATGGTCAACATGGTGGTGAACATCCTTTTGGGAATCTTGCTCTCATGGCCCTGGAGTCTACTGAGGGTTCATGCTCCAATGCATCTTCATCACAGGTAACCCAGGTATCCTCTAAGGCTAAGGCTAAGCTATATTCTGAATCTTGCATAGCTGCATTTATCTCTATTAGAGAGGCAAATGTAGCTTTAATAATTCAAAATCTTGAGCTTGAGCAAACCCTTTCCAAAAGAAAAGCTGAGTATGAGTCTGCTCTTAAAGATAAAGATGATGAGATTTATAAGCTTAAATGCTAATTAGATGATGAAAAGGCTAAGCTAGAGGTCATTCTTGAGAACCACAGAGATCTCATAGAAACACTTGCAGCTACCCAAGTTGAGTATGACCACTGGGTATCATCTTGCAAGGGATTTGAAATGCTTCTCAGCAAGCAAACTGCTTCGAATGTGAAGTTTGGTATAGGTTACAATCACATTGTACCACCTATAGATTTTACTCCAAAATCAATAGTAAAACCTGAAGGTGAAAGTGATTTCCAAACCACATCATCATGTGTATCATCCTCAAAAGATCTCCCAAAATAAGAGGATGAAATCAGTGTTGACATCTCAGAAATCAATTACGTGATAAGTTAACTACTGATAAGCACATGAAGCTGAGTACCTCAGATGTTGTCCCTCAAAGTACCTCAAGTACTGAAGGGCAAATCACAACATCTGAAAAGCATTTCAAATCAGCTGAAATAAAAGGATTGACAATTGCTGAGGAATCTATCGTACGGTCTTTAAGGACTGATAGAGAACAGCTGAAGAACAAGTCTTCAGTTGTTACAAATCCTTCTGTACTTAACACAAGTACTGAAATGAGGAAAGTACTGAAGATCACACCTTCAGTAGTTTCCACTTCAGCAGTTGATCAATCCAAGATGAAGAACAAGCCATGTGACATATGTGGTAAGTTCAATCATCTTTCTGATGAATGTTGGTACTAAAAGGGTTCCAAACTCAACAAAGATAAGCTCATTAAAAAAGCAGATGGAAGAAATGAAAAATGAGTTTGAGACCAAGTTTGTACCATAGTCATTCCAATTTGATAAACCCAAGGCTTCATCCAAATCCAAAAAGAAGGATAGGGTTTTTCATAAAACAACTGATAGTGTTCCTCATGATAAACATCAGACTAAGTTTGTAAATTTCAAAGAGGAAATGGTGGGTCACAAGAACTCATCAAAAACAAGTACTGATGTGTCACAACAGCTGAAAGCTTTAGCTACAAATCAGACACAACTTTTTATGATGGTTCAACATTTGTTGGGGAGAGTTAACCAACTTGATGCACATGTGATCAAACCACTAAAAAGTTATTCCAAGCCCAAATCCAAGGAATCCATTTCAGCACCATCTCCACCTTCATCAGCTATTAATCATAAGAAACAAGTTATGGTTAAACTTGTTGATGAAAACAGACCCAAAACCAAAAAGGTTTGGGTCTCAAAACCTAACTATTTCCTTGTGCTGAATGTAGGGTTCTTCAGCATGCCAAAGTAGCATCTGGTATGTAGACAGTGGATGATCTATGCATATGACCGGAAGCAGTTCTCTTCTTAATGACTACTCTCAAGGAAAGAAGGGATTTGTTTCATTTGGAAATGATGCTAAGGGTTACATCATTGGGAAAGGATATGTGTCAAATGGAGAAATCAGATTTGATGATGTTAACCATGTGGAGAATCTCTAGTATAATCTACTGAGTGTCAGTCAGATGTGTGATAAAGGGCATGTTGCACTTTTCACAAGCCAGAACTGCAGAATTCTGTCTTCCACAGTTCTAAGGCTGATTGAGAAGGTATTGGATGAACATTCTCTCCTGAAAGCCCACAGGATTGGAAGAGTATATGCCCTGGATTTGTCAAAGAAGATTGATTTGAAAGGTCATCCTTGCCTGTTCTCCAAAGACTCTCCTTAGGAATCTAAACTGTGGCACAGAAGGCTAGGTCATGTAAATCTCAAAAACATGAATCAGCTGATCCACAATAGTTTAATGAGAGGTTTACCAATAAACGAGTTCCAATGTGATGAAACCTGTACTGCTTGTTTGAAAGGAAAACAACATAAAGTCTCATTCCTTCCTATTGAAGAACCTAAGTCCACTTCCTGCTTGCAGTTACTACACATGGATCTATTTGGTCCTGTGAGAGTGATGAGCATGGCCAAGAAGAAATACTGTCTAGTAATTGTGGATGATTACTCCAGATTTGTATGGACTTTCTTCTTGCATTCAAAGGATGAGGTTGCTCAGACGATTATAAACTTTGTGTTGTATGTTGAGAAACAGTATTCCCTATCATTCAAGTGTATAAGAAGTGATAATGGAACAGAATTCAGAAACCATACACTTGATGATTTTTATCTCTCAAAGGGAATCAAGAGGCAGTTTAGCATCCCAAGGACTCCAGAACAAAATGGAGTAGTGGAGAGAAAGAACAGGACTCTAATTGAAGCTGCAAGGTCCATGTTGGCTGACTCTGGTTTGCTATTGACCTTTTGGGCTGAAGCTGTCAACACCGCTTGCTATGTGCAGAATAGAGTTTTAGTAAATCAGAGGTTGATGAAGACTCCATATGAAGTTCTACATCATTTGGCTCCTCTAATTTCTTTCTTCAAAGCCTTTGGGTGTCCTTGTTTCATTCTCAACACAAAGGATCAACTCCACAAATTTGATCCTAAGGTGGATGCAAGGTATTTTGGAGGTTATTCATCCACATGCAAGGCTTACAGATGCAGAAAAAAGATAGTTGAAGAAACCTTGCATGTGAAGTTCAATGAATCTCCTAAGGATAAAATTCCAAAAAACCCTGTGGAGTTGTTTGATCTGGACATACTGCAATATGTTCCCTATCAACCTCTAGCTGTTGCAGATCATGTGAATAAATCATCTTCTACAGCAAGTCTTCCACCTGGTGGTACTGAAGATGATGATGATATCAGTACTCACCTTTTCAAGTTTAGTGATCAACTGCCTGATTCCACTAAACCTGATGTTCCTGTAGCTTCAGTAGCTCCATCCACAACAAATGCTGATGAGATTTCTGACTCCTCTACATCATTTGAACTGCCATCTCATACTTGGTTTCAAAAGTCTGGATAAACATATGTTGCTGCTGAACCTGCTACAAACACTTGCACTAATCTTATAGTGTACCAAGAGCTGAAGAATCACCCCATGTCTCAAATCATTGATGATTACATCTGAAGCTGATCAAGAGGGTGTTTCTGCCAAAGAATAAGTGGGATCATCAATAAACTTAGAGGTTTTGGCTGCATTGGTCCAGGGGGAGTTTGTTGGACCAAAAGAACCAATGAGCCTGATCAGAAAAACCTCTAAGTCCCACACACATTACAACTGCTGAAGTAGATCATAACAGCTGAAGAAATCAGCTGATTACAAGGTCTGAAGACAAAGTCTGAAAGTAAAGTACTGAAGACAAAGTCTGAAGCTATCAGCTGAAGACAACGTCTGAAGTAAAAGTCTGAAGAACAAAGTCTGAAGAACAAAGACTAAAGACAAGATCTGAAGATTTCTACTGAAGACAAAGTCTGAAAGTAAAGTACTGAAGACAAAGTCTGAAAGTAAAGTACTGAAGACAAATTCTGAAGCTATCAGCTGAAGACAACGTCTAAAGTAAAAGTCTGAAGAACAAAGACTGAAGACAAAGACTGAAGACCAAAGTGATCAGTAGTTGTCACAACAGCTGAAGTTATTAACTTCAGTAGTTGTGATGGTTTCCTTTTCAGTACTTGTAATAACTTTTCAATAGTTTATAGTTTCAGTAGTTTTAGTTGAGTAGTTTTATGTTCTTGTACTTAGCATTCTCTGAGATGTGATCAGTTGTTGAGAACATTCTCAGTAGTTTGCATAGTTTCAGTTGTTTGTATAATTCTGTTAGATGTCACTATCAAGTGACATCAGCAGACGTCACATTCCTTATATAAGGAATGTTGACCTAATTGTAACGTGTGACTTTGAGCCACCACGAAAGCATTTGAATGAAATATTCCTTTTGCAGAATTCTTTCTCTTTCTATAACCGTGCACTATTCCATTGAATATCAATTGTGTTCTTGAAAAATTTTTTAATTCATTGATCGAATTCCGCTGCAATCTACTCTAATCAATCAAACTTAGATCGCTGATCCTAACACCTCAGGATGAGTCAGAACATCATGTGGATGTGCAACAAGAGGAAGCTCTACCAACTCCTATCCAAGTAGCTCCTCTGGCATCAGGAAGACCCATCTTGTCCTGGACTTATACTACTAATCTAGGAAGATGGCATGTTATTAGAGATCAAGGTGTTGAAGATGTCTACACATGACAAGACATGTTCAATCTACCTCTACATGTTCTCTTTGATATGAGAAGACATTTTGAGAGTCTGATTGATGACGACCATCTTATGAAGAAAGGCATGATCATCATCATAATGAGGACTGCCAATATCTGAGGTCTTCAAATGTTTTGGTGGCATCAGCCTAGGAGGAGTTTGTAAGGATTCATATAAGGCTAATGAACCCAAAACATCTAAATAGTTTGTTCTGTGTGCATGCACAAAGTACTGAAGTATAATGGTTTGAAAGTTTCACACTCTACCTTAGAAAACATTCTAAGTGTGAAATATTCTGAAACCAAGACCAATATCTACAGAAGCCAACACATGAAGTCTTTAGAAGCTTCAAGACAAAGCCTTCTGAAGCCAACACTTAAAGACATATTTCTTTCGAATACTTTTAAGTACATGCTATTATCTGATGTACTTCTACCATAAAGCTAGACCACCTTTCCGCTACAACTTTGTTTGACTCACCAACTTTCAAGTTGGTGAAAGGTCCATGCTTTTGGTAAACTATACATTGAGGTCTTGAGTCTATTTCTTTCTACTTTATGTACTTCTATCCTTTTTGTAATATATTAGGATGTTAGCTATGGCATGTCATAGTCGCTAGTCAAAACGCAATCTGCCTTTTGACTTTACATTGATTTTGTTGTCTAGATCATGTATGCAGCTAGCCTTCAAAGTATGGGTGGCTGTAGGATGTAGTATAAAGTATCTCAAGTCCTTTGTATCCATATGCTTTTGAAAACACTTTTAAGGAACTATACAGAAATATACAACATATTTGAAAACAAAACACTTGTGTTATTGTTCTTGTTCTATCTCTTAATTACTTCTGTTACTTAGTATCATTGTAACTATTTTCTAGTTCCTTATTTGATCTGTTAAGTGTTCTAACAAACTCTTCTCATTGTATTAGATGGTGTAACTCTGTCACGGCAATATCATCTATATTAAGCTTTCACTCATAGGTGCCCATTCACCATATTCTTGGGGTTGACGACTCTGCAATCATGCGCTTTTCATATTCATCATTTATTTGAGTCAATGTCAGACCATCAAGGAATACCCTGTTATATTTCTTCTTGACAAGATAGTTATATTTGTCTTCAAAATCTATTGGAATATCATCTTGAACATTGGAAATAGGAGAATCAACTAAGATACACACATCTTCTTCTTCTAATACTTCATCATACCATTCATCTGGTTGATATGAATCAATATCATCCAATGCTTCTATTTGTTCTTGAACATTTTCCTCAATAACATTATCTTCATTAGCAATTTATGAATTTTTGATGGAACAATAAATGTTTCAAATTCATCTACTTTCCTTTTTTCCTTTATTACCTTTAGAATACTTTACATTAACAGCTTTTTGAAACTCTATTTCAGTTACCTTATCAATCACAATCACCTCTATTTCCTTCTCCTTTTAGTCATACTTTCTTTTAACTTTTCTATTTCTTCAAACAATCTCTTAACTTTATATTCAAGATCATTAATCATCAATTCTTTCATTTCATCATTTGCTTTTAGCAAAGCATTCTCTTCTTGTAGTCTTTTGATTATCTCATCTTGATCTACAATCTTTGCATTCAGTTCATCAATTGTCTCATTATCAACATCAATATTTGTTTGCACACACACATCATTAGTTTGCTTCATTACTGATTCATTCACTTTAGTAGTCTCATTTTCTTCTTCTTGTACCGGTACATCCTCCATTACATTAAGATAGTGTTTATGAACTCAAAGTCAAAAGCTTGATTGTGATCAACACTTGTATCAACATCATCAGTCATACCAACGTTTTCTACATTCTCTTCTTCTCCTTGATCATTAACTTCAGTTTCAGCTTCAAGATCATCATCTCTAAAATCCTCAACTCTATGAGCAGAAATAGTTTTTTCACCATCCATCTCTTGAATAGTATCATCAACATTTCTTCTAGATGCACAACCTTGATCATCATCATTTTGATTATCATCATCATCATTTGAATCATCATCATCACTACTAGAAGAACTTTCATCTTCGTCCTCTTATTCTTCATTCTCTTCTTTTGATTGTTTTTCTTCAATCACTTCATCTTCATCCTCTTCTTCTTCATTCTCTTCTTTTGATTGTTCTTCTTTAATCACTTCTTCCATTACATCCTCAATTAAGTCATTAGGATCAATAGCACATCCTCTATCAGATGAAAATTTTGTTCATCAAGATCAACTTCATCCATGGCTACATTCCACGTGTACTCAAATAAAGGAACATTTGGTGCTCCAATGATAACTATTAAACTCTTATAAACAATCTCATACATGTGTTCAAGTTCAAGTCTATCTCCTTCTTTTCCATGCACATATAAATCAAGATGATCTTCATTGATGATCAACTATAAGAATCTTGGATACATTAGATACTTATTTCTTTTGCCCTTCTCTAGATTGAAGATAAACCCATTCATGATCTATTAGCCAAATTGAATCTTCTCTTTGTGGCTAAGGAAATGATAGGAGATGCAATGTTTATTGGGAATGAGTTCCATCCAGTACTTCCTTTAGGCGTGTAGTGTTGGAATATGTAACAAAGCAACTTCCAATGGTTGTCCACCCTAGCCCCAAAGAATTGTTTCTTTGGGAAGTTGTTAGGGTGACCCAACATCATAAAGACTTCTCTATATTCATTAAATGTATACTCAGCTAAGTCCTATGGTGCATTTTCTCCAAGTCTAAGTGCTACCCTTATTGATTCGTCAGAGACCTCAGTCATTCTATCTCTAGTGGCAAAAGCTCTTAGAACTTTATTCCCTCCATCATCTCTTTTTAACTATGCTGTTTTCCAAAATATCTTTATCAATTTTGCATTGATGGTTGGTCTTGCGCACATGGCATACACATACTTTGTCCTTAGCAGAAATCTAATCATCTCTTCATAGTCAGTTGCTTCTCTAACTTTTTCATTTAGATAGGCTGCTACATTATGCTTTGGCTCAAACTTCAACTTAGCCATTTGTAATACACAAAGAAACAAGAAATAATATGAAGAAATAATATCAAAGAATGATCACAATATATTTTGTGAATTTTATTTTCAAAAACTATTAAAAATATTCTAAGTGTTTGGCACACTTGATTTTTCAATTGTTTTGAATAAAAATCAACCACTTTGATTATCATTTAACATTATGTAACCTATTATAAAACCCTCATTAATTTTAAATTTTACTTAATAGATTTTATACTTAAAAATTTTATCATTTTATTTTGTAAAAATTTTACCTAATAAAACATTCATTAATTTTAAATTTTAAAATTTGATTTTTCAAGTGTTAAATTTCACTGACTTTTTAACTCAATCAAATTTTGAAGTACACTTTCAATTACGTAACTTGTTTCTTGTTCATTTGTAACAGTTTAGTTGAGATTTGAAGATTAACAGATAAGATTTTTTTGAAACTTTGATTTGTCGATTCATTTTTGTGCATATTTTTTTCTTATTATCTTAACCGATGAACTCAAGAATCATTGAATATTTTTGTATTGAAATTTAGATTGATTAGTGTTAAACAGGTTGAAATCATGTATTAACAATAGTTTCAAGTTCAATTTTTAACATTCAATCACATTTATTCAAGAAGTTTCAGATTTGTACATTCTTAGGGTTCGAACGCTTGTATAGGGATCAAACAACCATCTGATTGTGTGATTCTGGACTATAATTTGATGAAATACACTCAATCAGATGTTTACAATCACTGATTATACCTTTGTATCACGTTAATCTTTGATAATCAATGTAAACAAGATGAAATGGTACTCGGAGAGTGTATACAAGAGTAAGAACAAAGAGAGCACAAGAGTGTGAAATGTTCGAATGAAGTGAACTCAGCCAACTATTGAATTTATATAAGTGTGAAAAACCCTGGACGCATTGGGGTTGTGTAGACGCATGACTACTGTTTTGACGCATGAATCCTATGCGCATGAGTTGAACCTAGTCAATTTTGTCTAAGGACTTAGGCGCATTTGCACTGTTCAGGCGCATGAGCCTTGTTTAGGCGCATGAGCACTGTCATGCGTATGATCTATCCTTAAGCATCTAACACTTAGTGCATGTACCTTCAGTTCATATGAGAACTGCTTAGGCGCATTAGCCTTACACTTGGTTTATTTTCAACATGAAAAGTCTAGTACTGTTTAGGCACATGAGGTTTGTACAAATGCCCAACCCTTAACCAAAATCTCAGACTCATGACAACTGTTTAGGTGCCTGAGAGTTAACAAAAACGCCCAAAACTTGTACATAATCAAGAAATTTCATCATATTTCTGACATAGATTTATTGTCACTATTCAGGCGTATGAGGCATTTTCACATGTCCAAAACTTGAAATTTTTAACAAAATTCATTCAAACCCTAATTTTGACCATTCTCACTATTCTTCTCGAAAAATTCCAATCTTTGGTCAAACTTTAAATTTGGACTAAAACTTTGACTTTTTGACCAAAACATTGACTTTTTGACCTTTTTATATATTTTTCACTTTTTTATTTTGAATTTTAAATTAATTTCCCGTCATTTTAGTCTCAAAAATTTTAAAAATTCAAAAAATCTCAATTATTTTTTTTGAAAAATTACAGGAAGCTTTTCCATATTTCAAAATACTTTGAAATCTTTTTAGGTTCATTTTTAAAACAAATCAAACACACACATGCTTGAATATTTTAGCTTCAACCTTTTCATCTAAATATTTATTTTGATATTCTCGTTTTCAATCTTTACACCCCCGAAAATTTTATGTTCACAAACATAGAAGTTTATGTAAGTTGAAAATTTGAGAAAAACCAGTCATCCTCTAACACGCTTAGAAGTTTATAGAAGTTCACAAACTTTTAAGTTTTTGTGACCCGTGGTCCAGCATCACGTCCACCACGATCTCCACCTCTAGAAGCCTTGAAGATCTACCATCGGGAATCCTCTAACAAGCTATAAGATTCAAACACTACACAATCATTCAAGGTAATAGCTCAGTTTATGTCAAATATAGTAAGTCCCTAATTACAGCGGCCAGTTATGATTAGCCACTTACTTTACTTTTCATACCCCAAGCATTTCCTATCTTCGCTACATCAGTATCTAAATCTATTAAGAAGCACATAAATCATATAACATGCGCACATAATACCGTTTAATATTAAAAAAATACCAGATGGCACGTAGCTACTCACACTGGCATCTGTTCCCTTTGTCCCAATTTTTGTTTAGGTTTCTTTTGAAATTATTTACCCATTTCACTTAAACTTTGGCTCTAATACCAACTTGTAAGGCCCCATTCCCGGAACTCTTACAACTGGTTAATCATTGCACATAAAACATATAATTCACATTTGCAATTTCTAAAAACATTGCAGCGGAATAATTTAAAATCGTTTCATATAATCATAATTGTTTTTGCAAAATAATACATCTTTGTTAAGTTACAAAATATCATAGTTTGCATTACTTCACAAAAACATTATCGTAATATGAAAAGGATGCCATCCAAAATAATCCAAGTAGTTGCCCCGTGCCATCCTCAGCAACATTCATCTTCAAACTGGAAACACATAAAAGTCAGTGTTGCTAAATGAGTTCTAGCTTTATAAGATAAAATATTTTTTCTTCGTTTAAAACCGTTCTTTACATCCATTCGTGATCATACATCATATGTACACATAGATAATAATTTATTATTATCTTTCATCATCGTTCATTAACTTTTGTTCATTCATCATCGTACGTCATCGTTATCATTCGTTATCTTTCTTACCGTATGGTACGTACATTCATTACTTTCCGATGATATGTACTGTACCCCAAACATTGTGCACGAAGTTGACCCTTCGGCCTAGGGAAAGTACACTCATCATTATCATTCATCTTTCATTTCTGACCAATGCCATGTTTATACCCCGAACATTAAGCACGAAGTTGGTTACTAGGCCTAAGGTCTATCATAGACCTCGAACATTGTGCACGAAGCTGACTCCAATACCTAGGGAAAGCGACAAGCATCCCATACATATGGTCAATCAAAAAGATTATACCCGAGTGTGCATCATTTCGGGGTAGCTAACCTGCACAAAGTTGAGCTAACATTGTTCATTGGGTGTCGACCTCCATACATTGCTTGCAAGACTTTTCCTTTCTTTTATTCATTCATTAATTCATGCATTCATTCATTCTTTACATTCCTCTTTTTATTATCCGCATATAGTTGAGCTAACACTTTTTAATGGGTGTGAAGCTCTCCATACAGAGTTGAGTTAACACTCCTTATTGGGTGTGACCATGGATGCTATTTGGGCGCATGGACTACACTTAGGCAATTATAACCGTTGGGTGTCTGGGCCTATTTCAAGCGCATGGGCAGCCAACTCATACTATCAACATAATATTCAGTCCCAACATTACTAATTCATCATGTTCTAAACCTAGTTCTAGCATTCTAAGCATCAAAACATGATCAAGGCATAATCATAACAAAATATTTCACCCAAATCAAAACCCACCCATATTCACACATACACATTCATACAGGTATAAAACCCACTTTTAATAAAACATACATACATGCATTTCCAGCCCCAAAATCAGTTAAAACATGTAAAAAGAGGGTTCTAGAACTCACCTTAGCAGCCTTCGAGTATGACTTTCTTCAAACTCATTTGGACTATGACTTCAACCACCTTGAATTAGAATTCTTTTTCTTCTTTCTTCAAAATCCCGAAAGCTATGTTCTTCTTCTTTCTCTCTCTAGAAAAGCTGAAGAAAAGGCTGATGTAACATGGCTATGGACGGCCATGTCTACTTTTGTACAAAATAATATAAAATTTTGTACCTTTTAGGGATTTAACCCCTCAACTTGGATAAAATGGCATTTCCTTCTTTTCTTCACTTTTATTCATCTTTAAAATATTTCTGGTGTTACAAGTCCACCCCCTTATATAGGTTTTGTCCCGAAACCTGTTATTCCTCAAACAAATATGGGTAATGCTTCCTTATCTCTTCTTCAGCCTCCCACATAGACTTGGATCCCTTCTTGTGCTTCCACTATCCATGCACAAGGGAAACCACTTTATTCATTAACCTTTTCTACTTGTGATCAATGATCATCATTAGTTGCTCCACATAATTAAGCCGTTCATCAACTTCAATATCTACCAGTGGTACAACCATATCTTCGTCGGCTAAACACTTTCTCAGATAAGATAAATGGAATGTTGGGTGAATTCCATTTAATTCATCAGGTAACTCCAGCTTATAGGTTACCTCTCCTACTCGAGCAATGATTTTGAAAGGCTCTATGTATCTCAGGCTCAACTTTCCCCACTTCCTGAACCAAATGATCCCCTTCCAAGGTGATACTTTCAACATCACTCTATCACCCACATGGAACTCAATCGGTCTACATCTTTTATCGGCATACAACTTCTGCCTATCTTTGGCTGCCTTCATAAAGGCTTTGATCTTTTCACGCTTCCCAGTCCTAGCCTCAATCACCTCAATACCTCCTAACTCCTTCTGACTAATATCACCCCCAATAAACGGGTTTTCTACATCTCCTATCATACAACGTCTCATAAGGGGGCATACTAATGCTGGTATGATAACTATTGTTTTATGAGAACTCATCTAACGGTAAGTTGTCATCCCAGCTTCCTCCAAAATCGATGACAAATGCCTAAAGCATGTTTTCAAGCGTCTGAATGGTCCTTTCCGACTGATCGTCCGGTTACGGATGATAAGCGGTGCTGATGTGCAACCTCATCCCCATAGCATCATGGAATTTCTTCTAAAATTTAATTGTAAACCGGGCGTCACGATCCGAAAAATAGATACTAGCACACCATGACAAGTCACAAACTCTGTAATGAACAGATCTGCCAACCTCTCGGATGAATATGTCTCGTGGATTGGTAGGAAGTGGGCACTCTTCGTCAGACGGTCCACTATCACCCATGGTAACTTCATGATAATGTCCATGGTGATATGCTCCCACTTCCACTCGGGTTTATCTAGAGGTTGGATCTTCCCGTATGGTGTAACACCTGGTTATTTTAAAGTCAAGGAAGGAATGAATAAAATGAAAGAAAAGAAGGAAAAGAAATAAAACCCAAGTCTAGGGGTAAAATGTGTCCAAAAGGACAAAATGTTTGAAAAGTGGGTGTAAAAGGTGGTATGGCCTCCCATATATCACATACATCACTGATCTTCAGGTTTTAGAGGGAGTGAGCGTAGCTGGGAGCAGCAAATTCTCGGTTTTGAAGGAAAAACTAGAAAAAATTCGAATTCAAGGTAAGAATTCATGTGTCTATGGTGTTCTTAACTGGTTGTGTCCTCGGGTTTATGCTTATGTGTGTTTATGTGTTCGGGTATGTTTTTAGTGGGTTTCTAAGCGGTTGAATTCAAATTGCAAACGAGTTTGGAAGAAGCCATACTAAAGAGCTGCAAAGTTGAGTTCTAGGACCCCTCTTTTACCTGTTTTAACTGATTTTGGCGCTGGAAATGCATGAATATATGTTTTCATTAAACTGGGTTTTGAACCCGTATGTTTAAATGTGTATATGATGACGCTATGTTATGATGTGTGACTATGTTCATGCTTGATGATATTTCTAAGACTTAAGATGTATGATTTAAGCTTAGAACATGATGAATGGTGAGTTGAAATTTGAAATCTGATGTATAAGGCTCACATGTTAAGTATTAGAATTTGAATAAGTGTTGAAAAGTTAATGCGGATGAGCAATGGGAAGAAATGCTGATGAATAGTTAATGTGGATGAGGCCAATGCAGATGAAATGTGACTAAGTATGGAAATACGGATGAGGTAAGTCAATGCAGATGAAGTAAATCAATGCAGATGAAGTAAGTCAATGCGGATGAAAGTCAATATGGATGGAAAGGTTAATGTGGATGAGAAAAGTAAGTCAATGCAGATGAACATTGACTAAGGATGACAAATGCGTATGAAGGTTAATGCGGATGGAAGTCAATGCGGATGAACATTGACTAAGTCTGAGAAATGCGGATGGATATAAACTAAGGAGAAATGCAGATGAAGTAAGACCAATGCGGATGAACTATAGTAAATGCGGATGTACTATAGTAAATGCGGATGAACTATAGTAAATGCGGATGAACTGTAGGAAATGCGGATGAACACTTAGACTTTTCTGACTTTCTGAGAAAAAGACAAATGTATGCTTTGACTTGAGATGTTCCCGGGGATGCATGTCAGTTGACTTTTGAGGTCATAGATGTTAAGATGGGCATGTAGTGATGTGTGATTGATGCATATGCATGATGATGATGTATGAAGTTACATGATTATGCATGTTGTGTATGTATGATGCTCCATTGTATGTTGATGACCACTGTGTATGTTATGTTCCTTGTTGCGATGTATGTTTATCTTTCCGTGTCTTTACGTGTCATGTTAATGAATAGATGAAGTATTATGTAACGTAAAGTGAAAGATAACGAAAGAGGAACATGAAGTAAGAATGCATGTAGTAACAAGTAATGAAAGTAAAGATACTCTTGTAAGCATGGCATGAACATCAGGGTCTTTCTTTGTGATTGACCATTTGCATAGAACTATTGCTGCATACCTTAGGTACTGTCACCACGAGGTGCGATGCATCGTTATAGAAGGTCTATGAGAGGCCTAGGTCCAGAACCATGAAGAGAAAGGTATTGCTATGGAAATGGTACATCTACATTCATACCTTAGGTACTGTGACCACGAGGTGCGATGCACAGTTATAGAAAGTCTGTGATAGGCCTAGCTCCAGAACCATGAACAGAAAGGTATTGCATAGTAAACCTAAACTTTACCTTAGGTGCTGTGACCATGAGGTGTGGTGCATCGTTATAAAAGGTCTGTGATAGGCCTAGGTCCAGTGCATGAACAGAAAGGTAAGGTTTATGTGGATAGCAGGGAAAAGTAAAGAATGAGGCATGAAAGATTAAAGAAGATAATAATGATATTATTTGTATGTACGTACGATGTATGATCACGAACGAATGTAAAGTATAGTATGACTTTGAGAGAAAGTAAAGAATGGTTTTACGAAAGAAAAGTATGTTTTATTATAAAAGCATAACTCACTCAGCAACGCTGACTTTTATGCATTTTCCAGTTGGCAGGTGAGCATTGCTGAGGATGGCACAGAGCAGCTACTTGGCATTTTGAATGGCATTCTTTTGTTAATGTTTTTGCATTGTAATGCGAATGAATGATGTTTTGAAATGAACGCCTGTATTAACTTGCAAAAACATTTGTAATATTATAAAAAATTAGTTTTATGTTTCCGCTGCAATGTTTTATGACTGATTAAATATAAAGTATATGTTTTATGTGCGATTATTTACTAGCTGTAAGTGTCCCGGGAATGGGGCCTTACAAGTCAGTATCAGAGCCAAAGTTTAAGTGAAATGGGTAAATTTTCAAAATAAACCTTAACTTAAACTGAGAATGGCATGGAAAGGAATGGGATGCCAATCTGAGTAGCTACGTGCCATCAGGTATTTTCGTAGGTTAACCGGTATTACGTGCGTATGTTATGTGGTCATGTGTTGCTTATAGATTTAGATACTGATGTAGTGAGGATAGGTAATGCTTGGGGTATGAAGAGTAAAGTAAGTGGCTAATCACAATTGGCCACTGTAATTAGGAACTTACTATACTTGACATAAACATAGTTGTTTCCTGGAATGACCATGTTGGCGTTTGAATCTTTCAGTGTGTGTGTGAGGATGGCCGGTGGTAGATCATCTAAAGCTTCACGTGGTGGTGGACGTGGTGCTAAACCACGGGTTATGAGAGGAAGGCCTAGGGACGAAAAGGTGGTTCATGAAGAACGAGAAACCCCTCATCCAAAGGGTGGAGATGAGAGTGCTAACCTGAGAGCCTCAGTGAAGGAGGCGGATGTGGAGGAAGTGCATCAAATCATGCAGACGATCCTACCGTCTGTGGTGACCGAAGTGATAAAGGCAGTTAGGGAGGGGGAGAGAAGGGAAAGGAGTAGACCTACGGGCGAAAGAAGACAACCCGAGACTGAGACGGTTCCGTCTGATGACGAAGACGAAGAGGGAGAAGAAGAGCCTGTGCAGGAGACGGCACGAGGCTGTAATTACGGGGTGTTTATGAGATGCAAGCCCCCTACTTTTGATGGTAACGGCACTGCAGCTGCTGCTCACTCGTGGGTGAGGGAAATGGAGGCCATACTTGATATCAGCGAGTGCGAGAGGACCAGAAGGTGAAGTTCGCTACCCACTCTTTTGTGAACTCAGCTCTATGTTGGTGGGATAATATGTCCAAGCTGAAGGCAGCAGGGCCATTCGAAGAATGAGACGGTCCGAACTTAAAAAGTTGGTGATTGAGGAGTTTTGTCCTCATTGGGAAATGGACAAGGTCGAAAGGGAGCTCTTGCAACTGGAGGCGGGAACTATGACGCATCAGCAGTACACCATGAAATTCAACGAGATGGCATGTATGGTGCCGGATCAGGTGACACCTCTGTCTTGAAAAATCAAGAGGTACATTCACGTTTGCCAGCGGATATTCGCAGGCACATGATCGCTGCCCGACCGAGCACGTTTAGGTCGACGGTGGATTTGGAAGGGAGACTGTACGATGAGAGGATGGTGGTGGTGAGTGAAGGTGGAAAGAAGAGTGGTGGTGATCGAAACTGGTAAGGGAAGAGGTTTGGTCGGGGTATGCTTTGACGGGTAACAAGAAGGCACGGGTGGACGACCGTCATGTGGTCGCATCGGATGCGGGTATAAAGAAGTGTGATAGGTGTGGGAGAGAACATAGCAGAGATTGTAGGCTGGGGTTGAATGTATGCTTCAATTGTGGGAAGCCGGGGCATATAGCCAAGGACTGTCGTAGGGTCCGGTGTTTTAACTGTGGCATGGAGGGCCACATGAACAAGGATTGTAAGAAGCCCAGGGATGAGAGTTTTTGGGTGAAGAAAACTAGAGGTGAAGGACCAAGGGCGAGTGCCATGGCATTCACGATGACACAGGAGGAGGCTAGGACAGACCCTGATGTTTTGTCCGGTACGTTTCTAGTAAACCAAACTTTAGGTTCCGTGTTATTTGATTCGGGTGTCAGTAAAAGTTTTATTTCTACTGCTTTCTGTGCTAAACTGCCTGTTAGTAGTAGACGTGTTGATGCGCCCTTCAATGTAGAAACTACCATAGGTAAGTCTACCAGGATTTCCAAGATGATAGAGAACTGTGACGTGGAACTTGAGGGTCATAAGTTTCCTGTTAGACCCTTCGTGATGACCTTAGGTGGTTTCGATTTGGTTCTTGGGATGGATTGGTAAGCAGACTTCGAGGCGAACATTGTGTGACGCAAGAAGAGGATTCAGCTATCAGTGCCTGACGGGAGTTCGGTGACGGTTTATGGTGATCGGGTCACAACAATTCCGAAGGTGATTTCGATGGCGGTGGTGGGAAAGTGTATGAGGTGTGGATGTAGTGCCTATTTGGCCTACGTAAAGGATGTGGATAGGCTAGCACCACAACTGTCTGATGTACCGGTTGTGTGTGATTTCCCAGATGTCTTCCCGGAAGACTTACCACGAGTGCCACCTGATAGAGAGATCGAGTTTCAGGTTGATCTGATACCGGGTGCCTAACCTGTTGCCAAGGCAACATATCGGTTTGCTTCGACGAAGATGAAAGAGTTGATGGAGTAGTTGCAAGAGCTGCTTGATAAGGGGTTCATTAGACCGAGTATCTCTCCTTGGGGTGCCCCGGTCCTGTTTGTAATGAAGAAAGACGGTAGTATGAGGATGCCATTGACTACCGACAGCTGAACAAGTTGACGGTGAAGAACCGATACCCCTTACCAAGAATAGATGATTTGTTCGATCAGCTTCAAGGTGCCAACTGGTTTTCAATGATGGATCTTCGATTGGGCTACCATCAGTTGAAGGTGAAGGAGCAGGATATCCTTAAAATAGCTTTTTGCATGCGCTACCTTCACTACGAGTTTCTTGTCATGTCATTCGGTTTGACCAATGCGCCAGCTGCTTTTATGAATCTGATGAACTGGGTGTGTCGGCCTATGTTAGATAAATCAGTGATTGTGTTTATTGATTATATCCTGATTTATTCAAAGAATGAGATTGAGCATGCCGGTCACATTCGGGAGGTTCTAGAGACGTTGAGGAAGGAGAAGTTGTATGCGAAGTTCTCCAAGTGCGTGTTCTGGTTGCGAGAAGTTCAATTCTTGGGTCATGTAGTGAATCCTGATGGGATAATGGTGGACCCGACAAAGGTGGAGGCGGGTATGCAATGGAAGTCACCAAGGACGCCATCCGAGATTTGTAGTTTCTTGGGATTGCGGGCTACTATAGAAGATTTATCCAAGACTTCTCTAAGATTGCTTTTCCACTGACTAAGTTGACCCGGAAGGATGTGAAGTTTGTATGCGGTCAAGCTCAAGAGAAGGCGTTCGAAGAATTGAAGGCGAGGTTGACTCAAGCTCCTGTTTTGTCATTACCCGATGTAAGTGAAGATCTGGTGGTTTATTTTGATGCTTCCTATTCGGGGTTGGGGTGCGTATTAATGCAAAGAGGGAAGGTTAAAGCCTATGCATCCCGATAGTTGAAGGTTCATGAGGTCAATTAACCTACTCATGACTTCGACCTGGCAGCCGTGCTCTTTGCACTAAAGATTTGGAGGCACTATCTATACGGGACGAAGTGCACCATTTTCACTGACCACAAGAGCTTGAAGTACTTCTTTGAGCAGAAGGACCTGAACATGAGACAAAGAAGATGGTTGGATTTCATAAAATACTATGATTGCGAGATCCACTACCATCCGAGCAAAGCCAACATGGTAGCTGATGCCCTTAGCCGAAAGGAGAGGCCCGAACCAATTCGGGTGAAAGCTTATCAGCTAATCATGACCTCTGACGTGATGAAGTGAGTCAAAGAGTTTCAAGATGAGGCACTGAAAGAAGATCATCTTAACTCTAAGAGTATGAGAGGTCTGGTCGCAGAATCGGGTGAAAACACGCTTGGTGATAGAACTCGATTCGGGAGAATGTGGGTTCCTCGTTTTGGGGACCTACGGGTGAAGATTTTAGATCAAGCTCACAAGACTCGATACTTCATTCATCCAGGTGCCACAAAAATGTATCAAGATATGAAGAAAGATTATGGTGGCTGGGTATGAAGCGCGATGTGGTGGAGTATGTTAGTAATTGCCTTACTTGTTTATAGGTGAAGGCCGAGCATCAAAAGCCGTATGGGAGAATCCAAACTTTGGATATATCGGAATGGAAGTGGGAGCACATCACCATGGATTTTATTACGAAGCTGCCACGTACTCCAAAAGGGTACGATACCATATAGGTGATTGTGGACCGTCTGACGAAGAGTGCTCACTTTCTACCGATTCGCGAGACATATTCATCTGAGAGGTTGGCTGATCTGTTCATCAAGGAGATTGTAACTCGTCATGGTGTGCTGGTGTCCATTGTGTCTGATCATGACACCGGTTTACACCTAAATTCTGGAAGAAATTCCACGATGTCATGGGGACGAGGTTACATATTAGCACGGCTTATCATCCTCAGACTGATGGTTAGTCAGAAAGGACTATTCAGACCTTGGAGGACATGCTTCGGGCATGTGTTATTGATTTTGGGGGAAGTTGGGATGACCACTTACGGGTAGCTGAATTCTTATACAACAACAGTATCATGCCAGCATTGGTATGCCACCTTACGAGATGCTATACGATAGGAGATGCAGAACACCCGTCTGTTGGGGTGATATTGGTCAAAAAGAGTTAGGGAGCGTTGAGGTAATCGAGGCTACGACTAAGAAGCTTGAAAAGATCATGGCCTTCATGAAGGCAGCCAAAGATAGACAGAAGTCGTATGCCGATAAACGACGCAGGCCAATTGAGTTCCAGGTGGGTGACTGGGTTATGTTGAAGGTCTCACCTTGGAAGGGTATCATTCGTTTCCAACAGCGGGGCAAGTTGAGCCCGAGATACATAGGCCCTTTTCGAATCATTGCTCGGGTAGGAGAGGTGGCCTATAGATTGGAGTTACCGGATGACTTAAGTGGAATTCACCTGACATTCCATGTATCTCATCTAAGGAAGTGCTTGGCAGATGAAGATATGATTGTTCCACCGGAAGATATCGAAGTAGACGAACGGCTTAATTACGCGGAGCAACCGGTGGCAATCATAGATCGAAAGGAAAGGAGGTTGAGAAATAAAGTGGTTCCCCTTGTGCGTGTACAGTGGAAGCACAAGAAGGGATCCGAGTCAACGTGGGAGAATAAAGAAGAAATGAAGTAGCATTACCCGCGTTTGTTCAAGGAATAACAGGTTTCGAGGACGAAACCTATTTAAGGGGGGTGGACTTGTAACATCCGGTTATTTTAAAGTCAAGGAAAGAATGAATAAAATGAAAAAAAAGAAGGAAAATAAATAAAACCCAAGTCTAGGGGTAAAAAGTGTCCAAAAGGACAAAATGTTTAAAAAGTGGGTGTAAAAGGTGTTATGGCCGCTCATAGGTCACATACATCACTGATCTTTGGGTTTTAGAGAGAGAGAGTAGCTAGGAGCAGCAAATTCTCGGTTTTGAAGGAAGAACTAGAAAGAATTCGAATTCATGGTAAGAATTCATGTTTCTATGGTGTTCTTAACCTGTTATGTCATCGGGTTTATGCTTATGTGTGTTTATATGTGTTTGGGTATGTTTTTAGTGGGTTTCTAGGCGGTTGAATTCAATTTGCAAACGAGTTTGGAAGAAGCCATACTCAATAGCTGCAAAGGTGAGTTCTAGGACCCCTCTTTTACCTGTTTTAACTAATTTTAGGGCTGGAAATGCATGAATGTATGTTTTCATTAAATTGGGTTTTGGACCCGTATGTTTGAATGTGTGTATGATGACGCTATGTTATGATGTGTGACTATGTTCATGCTTGATGATGTTTTTAAGACTTAGGATGTATGATTTAAGCTTCGAACATGATGAATGGTGAGTTGAAATTTGAAATCTGATGTTTAAGGCTCATATGTTAAGTATTAAAATTTGCATAAGTGTTGAAAAGTTAATACGGATGAGCAATGGAAGAAATGCGTATGAACAGTTAATGCGGATGAGGCCAATGCGGATGAGCATTGACTAAGTATGGAAATGCGGATGAGGTAAGTCAATGCGGATGAAGTAAGTCAATGCGGATGAAAGTCAATACGGATGGAAAGGTAATGTGGATGAGCAAAGTAAGTCAATGCGATGAGCATTGTCTAAGTATGACAAATACGTATGAAGGTTAATGCGGATGGAAGTCAATGCGGATGAGCATTGACTAAGTATGGAAATGCGGATGAGGTAAGTCAATCCGGATGAAGTAAGTCAATGCGGATGAAAGTCAATACGGATGGAAAGGTTAATGCGGATGAGCAAAGTAAGTCAATGCGGATGAGCATTGTCTAAGTATGACAAATGCCTATGAAGGTTAATGCGGATGGAAGTCAATGCGGATGAACATTGACTAAGTCTGAGAAATGCGGATGGATATAAACTAATGGGAAATGCAGATGAAATAAGACCATTTTGGATGAACTATAGTAAATGCGGATGAACTATAGCAAATGCGGATGAACTATAGTAAATGCGGATGAACTATAGTAAATGCGGATGAACTGTAGAAAATGCGGATGAACACTTAGATTTTTCTGATTTTCTGAGAAAAAGACAAATGTAGGCTTTGACTTGAGATGTTCCCAAGGATGCATGTCAGTTGACTTTTGAGGTCATAGATGTTAAGATGGGCATGTAGTGATGTGTGATTGATGCATATGCATGATGATGATGTATGAAGTGCATGATTATGCATGTTGTGTATGTATGATGTTGCCCTGTATGTTGATGATGACTGTGTATGTTATGTTCTTTGTTGCGATGTATGTTTATCATTCCGTGGCTTTACGTGTCATGCTAATGAATAGATGAAATATTATGTAACGTAAAGTGAAAGATAACGAAAGAGGAACATGAAGTAAGAATGCATGCATTAACAAGTAATGAAAGTAAAGATCGTCTTGTAATCATGGCATGAACATCGGGGTCTTTCTTTGTGATTGACCATTTGCATAGAACTATTGTTGCATACCTTAGGTACTGTGACCATGAGGTGCGACGTACCGTTATAGAAGGTCTATGAGAGGCCTAGGTCCAGAACCATGAACAAAAAGGTATTGCTTATGGCAATGGTACATCTACATTCATACCTTAAGTACTGTGACCACGAGGTGCGATGCACCGTTATAAAAGGTTTGTGACAGGCCAGGTCCAGAACCATGAACATAACGGTATTGCATAGTAAACCTAAACTTTACCTTAGGTACTATGACCACGAGGTGCGATGCACCGTTATAGAAGGTCTGTGACAGGCCTAGGTCCAGAACCATGAACAGAAAGGTATTGCATAGTAAACCTAAACATTACCTTAGGTACTATGACCACGAGCTGTGGTGCACCGTTATAGTAGGTCTGTGATAGGCCTAGGTCCAGTACCATGAACAGAAGGGTAGGTTTATGGTTGATAGAAGGGAAAAGTAAAGAATAAAGCATGAAAGATTAAAGAAGATAATAACGATATTATTTGCATGGACGTATGATGTATGATCAGGAATGAATGTAATGTATAGTATGACTTTGAGAGAAAGTAAAGAATGGTTTTACGATAGAAAAGTATGTTTTATCATAAAACTAGAACTCACTCAGCAACGCTGACTTTTATGCATTTTACAGTTGGCAGGTGAGCATTGCTGAGGATGGCATGGAGGAACTACTTGGCATTTTGAATGGCATTCTATTGTTAATGTTTTTGTATTGTAATACGAACGAATGATGTTTTGAAATGAACGCCTGTATTAACTTGCAAAAGCATTTGTAATATTATGAAAAGTTAGTTTTATGTTTCTGCTGCAATGTTTTATGAATGATTAAATATAAAGTATATGTTTTATGTGCGATGATTTACCAGTTGTAAGCGTCTCGGGAACGGGGCCTTACATATGGCTTCTGATGCTAGGCCTTCTTATGCAAGCAATTAAGCAACTTACTCACATACTCCGCTACATCACGCTTCATACCCAGCCACCAATATTCCTTTTTCATATCCTGATACATCTTAGTAGCACCAGGATGAATGGAGAATCGAGTCTTATGAGCTTCATCCATGATCTTCCCACGTAGATCCCCATAACGAGGAATCCACATCCTTTCGAATCGTGTTTTAACACCATGAGTGTTTTCACCTAACTCCATGACCATACCTCTCATCCTTTCAGAGTTAAGATAATCTTCCTTCAATGCCTCATCTTGAAAATCCTTGACCTGCTTCATCACATCGAAGGTCATAATCAATTGGTAAGCCTTCACTCGAATTGGCTGGGGTCTCTCCTTTTGGCTAAGGGCATCCGCCATGACATTGGCCTTTCCGGATGGTAATGGATCTCGCAATCATAATATTTTATGAGCTCTAACCATCTCCTTTGCCTCATATTCAAATCTTTTCTACTATAAGAAGTACTTCAAGCTTTTGTGGTAAGTGAATATGGTGCACTTAGTCCCGTACAGGTAGTTCCTTCAAATCTTTAATGCAAAGACCACAGCTGCTAACTCCAAGTCATGAGTAGGATAATTAACCTTATCAACCTTCAACTATTGGGATGCAAAAGCTATAACTTTTCTTGTTGCATCAACACGCAACCCAAACCAGAGTACGAAGCATCCAAATAGACCACTAAGACCTCGCTTCCTTCAGGCAACAATAAAACTGTAGCTTGAGTCAATCTTGCTTTTAACTCCCTAAAAGGACACTCTTGAGCTTGACCCCATACAAACTTCACATCCTTGCGGATCAACTTAGTCAACAGGGAAGCTATTTTAGAGAAGTCTTGGATGAATCTTATGTTATAGCCCGCCAAACCCAAGAAACTACTACCTCGGATGGTGTGGAGACTTCCATTGCATCACTGCCTCTACCTTTGTCGGGTCCAATATAATCCCTTCCGAATTCAACACATGACCGAAGAATTGAACTTTGAACAACCAAAACACGCACTTGGAGAACTTAGCATACAACTTTTCATTTCCCAACGTCTCTAACACCTCCCAGATATGACCGGCATATTCTTCTTCACTGTTTGAATAAATCAAGATATCATCAATAAACACAATCACTGATTTGTCCAACATGAGCCGACACACTTGATTAATCAAGTCCATAGAAGCAGTTGGCGCGTTGTTCAAACCAAAAGACATAACGAGCAACTCGTCATGTCCATAGTGCATATGAAAAGCTATTTTAGGAACATCTTGCTCTTTCATCTTCAACTGATGGTAACCAGATTGAAGGTATATCCTTGAGAACCAACAGGCACCTTGGAGCAGATCAAACAAGTCATCAATTCTAGGTGATTGCTACCGATTCTTCACCGTCAACTTATGGTCGCGGTAGTCGATACACATCCTCATACTACCGTCCTTCTTTTTTACAAATAAGACCGGAGCACCCCAAGGAGAGATACTCGATCTAATGAACCCTTTTTCTAGAAACTCCTACAATTGCTCTATCAGTTCCTTAATCTCGATTGGAGCCACTAGTATGGTGCCTTAGCTTGTAATGCCCGGAATAAATTCGAAACAAGTCAATTAATAATAATGGGCTTAGTCAGGACAATTTAAAGAAAATAAGCGGGAGGTGAAATATGGACCGAGTAGACCTCACAGGTTATGTGTTTGGCGAGTCTAAGATCCCAGGAAATGCCAGGTATATATAAACAGATCAGCAAGAGCAACTTTCATTTGCAACTCAACACAACTTCTAGAGAGAGAGTGTAGAGAGAGAAAGTAGAGAGAAAGTGGTGATTAAAGGCTCAGTTGATCAAGAGATTGAAGATTGGTGTTTGTGGGCATCCAAACAACAAAAAAAGAACAAGAATCCAGGTAAGAAACTTCATTTAATCGATTCTTTAAGGGCAAACCCGGTTTCTAGGCTTTGGGGTTTTTGAAAGTGACAAAGAATCGCCCAAAACGCACATTTTCGTGTAAGAAACATTAGGAAGCTTAGATATAGCTTCTTGGGTGATAAAACAAGGATTTGACTATAATACATTGAAGTTTTGGGTCAAAAATTGGTTAGTTCATAATTTCAGCCGGTTCTGCGAAACTAGGTGTTCATCCAGCGAAATTATGTAGTCATCTAGCGAAACTATGAAGACTTTTTGTGAAAATATAGTTACGTAGATAGTTTCGTAGACCTGGATATCCAACGAAAGTTGGGCGAAACTAGCCACAAAACTGGCAGTGAAGATGCCAGCGAAACTTCTAGCGAAACTACCAGCGAAACTCCTAACGAAACTTCCAGCGAAACTGCCAGCGAAGGTGGCAGCGAAACTGCTAGTGAAACTAGCAGCGAAATTGCTGATCATGCAATGAATTTAACAATGACATTAGGTAGAAATTAACTTCTTTCAGTGTTAACTTATATACAGGCTGTACAGTGCGACCCTTGCTTAGAAAGCTTGGTTGAGAAACAACTCATCGAGTGCAGGTGAGTTCTAGATCCCCTGTTTTAAAGATATTATACTAATTGGGGCTGGAAATGCATATTTAACATTTTTATAAGATCCGGGTGTATATGCGTATGTGCATGTGTATATGTATGTGAATGATAGATGCATGATGTTTATGATGAAGTGTGACGGGGTATGTAATGTTTATGTGATGTTATGTATGAATGTGTTATGTTGATTTTTTGTTCCTATTATGTATTATTCCATAACTTGCATGTTATAGGTATAAAATGAACGTAAAGTATTATGTAACGAAAGCAGAAAGATAATGAAAGGGAAATGTAAAGAAAGAAAGAGTGCATACATTAATGAAAGATGTAATGGAAAGTCTTGCAAGAAAATGTAAGGAGGTGCACGACTCTAATTTATCGTTTGCTTAACAGTGTGTGGTTTAGCTAACTCATATGGTTACTGTAAGGCCCCGTTCCCGGGACGCTTACAGCTGGGTTCTCATCGCACATAAAACGTATAATTGCATTTCTATTTCATAAATCGCAGCGGAAAACTAAAACAATCTTTCATTTCCATGTAAAAGCTTTTTCAAGTTAATAGAACATTCATTACAAAATAGCTTGTTCGCATTACAATGCAAAAACATTAATCAAAAGAATGCCATCCCAAAAAAGCTGAGTAGCTTCACGGTATGCCATCCTCAGCAAACATTACCTGCCAACTGGAAAACATATAAAAAGTCAGCGTTGCTGAGTGAGTTCTAGTTTTATTGCAAAACATACTTTACTTTCATATAAAACCATTCGTTACCTTTAGATGATCACACATCGTACATACACATAGATAATATCATTATGATCTTCTTCATTCATTCATTCGTTCATTCGTTCTTTATTACTTTACTTGCACATCGGACATCATCCGTACCAATACCATGTGCTACACCCTGGTTAGTCGTAGCTACCGAGCCGAAGTCAATAAATGAACAGCTAAACGTATGCCACGATACTAGGAGTAACCATCAGTCTTAGCTACTGGGCCGAAGTCAATAAATGAATAGCTAAACGTATGCCACAGTACTAGGGGTGAGCGGTAGAGGTTCTACATTAAGGGTCAATCACAAAGAAGGACCCATTATCTGATGCGTGCAAGACGTTTCATTTGTTCATTAATGCATGCATTCATCATCATGTTCCTCTTTCATTATCTTTCACTTTACCTTACATAATACTTCATTCATTCCTCATAATAAGTAAAGCCATAGGAAAGATATTATACATCATACTAAGGAACATTAACATGCATTCACATCACATCATACAGGGCAACATCATACATACATAACATGCAACATCATCATCTCTATGCCCTACATGCTTCTAAGGCCATATCTGCTATCTTACATGCTCTTACGGGAAACCTTTATGTCAAGACTTACATCTGCACTTTCCCCCGAAAGCCAGAAGTCTAGCTACACTTTCTTCGGGTGCAACAGCCCTAATTGTACGTATGGACACCCTCCAGTCGCATGGCCTCCATGTGATCGGCCCTTCATTCGGGTGACTGGACCTTCATTCGGGTGACTGGACCTTCATTCGGGAGACTTGACCTTCATCGGGTGACCGGACCTTCATTCAGTGACTGGACCTTCATTCGGGTGACTGGACCTTCATTCGGGTGACTGGACCTTCATTCGGGAGACTTGACCTTCCTTCGGGTGACTGGACCTTCATTCAGGTGACTAGACCTTCATTCGGGTGACTGGACCTTCATTCGGGTGACTGGACCTTCATTCTCCCTCCAGTCGGGTGACTGGCCTCCAGTCTCCCTCCATTCGGGTGACTGGCCTCCAGTCTCCCTCCATTCGGGTGACTGGCCTCCAGTCTCCCTCCATTCGGGTGACTGGCCTCCAGTCTCCCTCCATTCGGGTGACTGGCCTCCAATCTCCCTCCATTCGGGTGACTGGCCTCCAGTCTCCCTCCATTCGGGTGACAGGCCTCCAGTCTCCCTCCATTCGGGTGACTGGCCTCGAGTCTCCCTCCATTCGGGTGACTGGCCTCCAGTCTCCCTCCATTCGAGTGACTGGCCTCCACTCTCCCTCCATTCAGGTGACTGGCCTCCAGTCTTCCTCCATTCGGCCGAATGGCCTTAGCTGATGCAGAATGCAGTTCATCACGACTGCAGCCGAGGGTTTTCGGCCTCCAAACTCATCTAAACCCATTTTAAGCCTAAATCGACCATCCTAAACCTTAGGAATGCATACCATAACACCATACAAGCACACACACGCCCGGAAACATACACGAAACGCATCACACACATCACACCCAATGGGTCAAACACATACACATACAAAAACGGGTTTTTATGCTTTCCAGCCCCAAAATCGTTTGAAAACAAGTAAAAGTGGTGTTCTAGAACTCACACAAACGAGCAGAACGTTAAGGGCTTCGATTTGGCTTGCTACACGATGATTTTGGCGACCCGAACTAACTCGAACCAACTTTTTCTCCTTTCTCTCTTCTTCTCTCTATGAAATCTAAAATGTGGGGTGTGTGGGGAGAGTGGGCTGCCCTCTCCCTACTAATATCACCACATTTCCCAACTTTTCTTCGTTGGCGAGTTTGGTCCCTCGACTTTGCACTTTATTTTCTTTTCTTTCATCACCGGCTTGAAAATAATAAATATCCGGGTGTTACAGTTACACACATGGGTCTCATCTTTGTGACTAGGCAATTGTATAGCTTACAAATATGACCTTGGATGTTTACCTCAGCGCTGGTGCCAGGCTATGTGGGTTATGAAAATCTTATCAACTTCGGCCCTGTGCCGCTTTGTGCTTACGTTTAGGGTAAACTTATGTATGGAATCCTTGTTTCTTGCCCGTTATGGGTGCTAGGCTATGTGCGTTATGGAAGTCTTATCAACTATGGCCCAGTACCCGCTTCATGCTACGTTTGAGGTATAGCTGATGACACTTGTCACACCCTGACTGATGGTGGAATCATCGGGGCGGAGGAATGTGAAATGATTGTTCATAGCGCATGGAACTAAATAAGTCGGAATAATATTAAATACCATTTTTCATTGAACAATATGAGACAATTAAGTCATTACAATACAACAAAGAAATAAACAACAACATAAGATGTTTAATTTAACTAAGTCCAAGTCCTATATGAGCAAGAAGAGTTCCTCAAGTAGGAATCCCGAAACATGTTAAAAATAAATGGTCAACTTTGAATGTTGGTGAGTTTCCATGGGTTAAGCATACATAGATATATATAAAAACATTTACAACTAGAAATTCATGTCAATGGTTATGTATTAGGCAAGTTTATAGAACACATATAGCTACAATCAAACCTTGACCAAGAAGAATTTTACAAGTTTATAACGATTAGCTAAGTGTATCTGGTTCCCATGATGCACAAGTCATACATCATCAAGAGCCGGCAATACATCGGTTTTAGAACCAAATAGGCTTGTCAGACCCATAGATCTATGACATCGCCAGGCTAGCAATAGTTAATGATTGTCAACAGATAATTATCTCATATAACACTCACAATAACACCAATAACCATGAAAAAAAAATAAAGATGAATTTCATCTGCATTACAGGTCTCAAGATATTTTGCAAGTGTCTGGGAGGGGTAGTTGGTGGAGAGTATTTCCTCTATCTTGGGAGATAGAGAGACCGCTTTCGAATAGACCCCCGACTCAGGAAGCTTGGATGTTCAAGAGTCAAAGGTGATATACGATAAAGATTAAAAAACAATAACTTGATGTGGGAATTCAATACAAGAAGTTAGGAAGTTTAGAGATTGCTAAGAAGGAAAGGTAGATTGAAAAAGGATTATTGCATCAATTATAGATTCTGGATAGAATGTTTGGTATGTATTTGAACAGGTTTTAAAAATAGCAAAAGGTTTCATAAAATTATAAAAATTTATTCTTACTAGTTTAAAGTCTCCTAGACAACTTTCATTCAGAAATATTTTTATGAAAAGATCTTTAAGTAGGTCAAAACAACAGCACAAGACAAAAGGTGTTGAAATACGCACTCATCTTGTGAAGGTTATAGTTGAGTCATACGATTGAGTTTGAAAACGTATAAACTATAGTTAAAAAGGTAATTAAATGAACTTAATATTGGAGTCTGAGTTTACTCAATTGAGTTTGTTATGATCAAGTTATGATCGGTTGAAGTAAGATTATATTCTGCCAAAATTATAGTAAGGCACTTATGTGCACTTTTAAAATCGTTAAAGTATGAAACGGGTTAGAAAATATTTATTATGTTATATATGATATATTAGGTTTCATTTGAGTTATATAAAACTATTCCAAGACTTCAGCATAGCCATCACTTAGGGAAATAATCTTGTGGAATAACCGAATGCGGCGGCATAACCGTCCACATGCAAACGAGATTCTTTGTTTATGTTTGTGTATTGTTAGCTTGATTTAAAAATGTTAGTGACTGCTATAAGGTTAGTGAATGTTAGAATGTTAATGATCAGTTTATAATGATTAAAATTAAAAGAAATTTAGTAGAAGAAAGAAATAAAGTAAAAATATAAAGTTACGAGATTAATTGGATGTTATTATGATTAAACAATATATAAATGCATAATATAATAGCAATATAAGGTTTTCTTAGTATTTGAAACTTCTTGAAATTACTTTTAAATGAAAATTCTTGAAATTGATCAAAACCAAAGAATGAAAGAAAGATTTTTTAGTGAGCTTTTTATAGAATGCGTAAATAAAAAGTGGTGCCTAAGACTTGTTTTTATAGTTGAGGTTAGGAGGAGGTTATAAATAATGTTAATGGTGAGTTACAAGTATTTTAAAAAGGAATTATGATTTTCAAATAAATATAAGATTAAATAAAATAAATAGATAAAAGAATAATTACAATTTAAACTTTTAATTAGTTAAAACCTTAATTTTAATTTAATCAACTTATTTTCTTATAAAATCTTTAAATGTTTTATAAAACTTGTATCTTTATAATTTGATTATTCATTTTCAATAATTAAAATTAATAATTACTAATAAACATTTATAAGTTATTAAAATTCATTTTATAACTTTATATGTTTTAATAAGTCTTTTCCATTGAGATATTTATTGTAAAATGATAAATAAATAAAGAATTTTTTAAATGATAAAATGAATAAAACAATTTTCAATATTGCTTAAATTGCACATTTAACGCGTTTGATTCAATAAAATAAATAGTAAATTTTAAATATTAAAATTTTCCATCTTATGAAAGTTCAAAGTGAGTTCGGGTTTGGTTTCATAATTTTGAAATTCGGCGGATGTTACAATCTCCCATACTTTAAGAAATTTTGTCCCGAAATTCAATCACAAGAAGACTAATTTCGAGGATATGAGGAGACTTGGATTTCATTTCACATTTGCAAGTGAACTCTTGGGAGCGTTTAAATTCAATAAGTTTAATTATGATATTTTACTATGCTTAAGTTTGTTCAGTTTCATGATTTGAGATTTCACATGTTTCTTGACAAAGTGTATAAGATCATTAATTTAGAATTTTAATTAATAAACTTTTTGTATTTCAGACAGTTCAAGACGATTAAGAAGGTTTTGTCACAAGTACAACACCAAGTTTTTGATCAATACGAGAGTCAGCTTGACGAACATAAGAAATATCTTTAAGACATTTTTGGATTAAATACAAATCTAGAGGAGCATCTCAAAGCAGACAACCTTAGCATGGTTCTTAGATGAGTAAAATTTGTTTACTATATCATTGAGGTTTCAAAGTTACATTAGTTTAAAGTTGATATGAGAATCGTGTTTCTTAAGACTAATGGTTTAGTTTAGAATAAGATTATCATCGAAATGAGTTTTCAGATTAAGTGTGGTTTTGAGGGGAAGACATTCAAAAATATTATTAAGGGTCGTTATGAGAATTGGGTAATGAGTTTTAAGTTCCAAGAAGACAAGATCAATGATAAGAAGATTCAAATTAGCAAGGTGTTTCGAGTGTGACGTTCAATTCACAAACCAAAGCGATACGTTGACTTATCAAAGTATTAGGTCAACTACAACCTTAATGAAGACATGCGTACCTATAAGTGGACACTCACCCCAAGGGTTTTAGGTAAGGTAAACGGATACATTGATTGATTTGGATTTATATGAATACTTTGCCTAGACAGAACACCTCAAGATACAGGCATCACGCTCTTCCAGCATTACATGTTTCAAGTTATAGGACATAGACTTTAAAAAGACTTGAAAACCACGAATAACGATTCAAAGCTCATTTTGAAAACCATTTGATTTAGGCACAGAGTGCCTTTGATTATTATTTAAGGTTCGTGTGTGCATTGATAAGATTCAAAGTATAAACACATAAGGCATATAATCACCTAATCGAGTATAAACATATAAGACACATAAATCCTATCTAAGCATATGAAATACATGAGAGGACTCATGTGTAAGCGTACTTAGTTATAGTCTAGTTCATTACATTTCTAATATCGTAATTCCTTATAACCATAGCTCTGATATGATATCTGTCACAGTCCGACCGACGGCGGTATCATCGGGGCGGACAAATGTGAAACGATTGTTCATAGCACATGGAACTAAATAAGTTAGAATAATATTAAATACCATTTTTCATTTAACAATACAAGACAATTAAGTCATTAAAATACAACAAAGATATAAACAACAACATAAGATGTTTAATTTAACTAAGTTCAAGTCCGATATGAGCAAGAAGAGTTCCTCAAGTAGCAATCCTGAAACATATTAAAAATAATGGGTCAACTTTGAATGTTGGTGAGTTTCCATAGGTTAAGCATACATGCATATATATATATATATATATATAATATATATATATATATATATATATATATATATATATATATATATATATATATATATATATATATATATATATATATATATTTAAAACTAGCAATTCATGTCAATGGTTATGTATTATGCAAGTTTATAGAACACATATAAGTACAATCAAACCATGACCAAGAATAAGTTTGCAAGTTTATAATGATTAGCTAAGTGTACTTGGTACCCATGATGAACAAGTCATATGTCATCACGAGCCGGCAATACATCAACTTTATCCCCAAATAAGCTTATTAGACCATAGATCTATGATGTCGCCAGGCTACCAATAATTAATGATTGTCAATATATAATGTTTCTCATATAACACTCACAATCATACCAATAACCATGAGAAAAAGTAAAAACAAATTTCATGTGCATTACAAGTCTCAAGATGTTTTACAAGTGTATGTTCATAAGATTAACATGTTTTACCCTAAAAGGTGTGAAATAAAGTAAAAACGGGTATGGAGAACTCATATTGTATAATGATGGTTGTACAGTACATAAGGAAGCTTGGATGTTCAAGAGTCAAATGTGATATACTAAAGGTTAAAAAAAGAATAACTTGAGGTCGAAATTCATTACAAGAAGTTAGGATATTTAGAGAATGCTAAAAAGCGGAAGGTAGATTGAAAATGGATTATTGCATCAATTTTAGAGTCTGGACAGAATGTTTGGCATGTGTTTGAACATGTTTTAAAAACAGCAAATGGTTTCATAAAATTATAAAAGTTTATACGTGACTAGTTTAAAGTCTCCGGGACAACTTTCATTCAGAAACATTTTTATGAAAAGATCTTTAAATACGTCAGAATAGAAGCACAAGACAGAAGATGCTGAAATACGCACTTATCTTGTGAAGGTTATTTTTGAGTCGTACGATTGAGTTTGAAAACGTATAAACTATCGTTAAAAAGGTAATTCAATGAACTTAATATTAGAGTCTGATTTTACTCAATTGAGTTTGTTATGATCAAGTTATGATCGGTTGAAGTCAGATTATATTCTGCCAAAATTATAGTAAGGCACTTATGTTTACCTACAATCGTTAAAGCATGAAACGGGTTAGAACAAATTTATTATGTTTATATATGATATATTAGACTTCATTTGAGTTATATAAAACTATTCCAAGACTTCAGCATAGCCATCACTTAGGGAAATAATCTTGTGGAATAACCGAATGCGGCGGCATAGCCGTCCATATGCAAACGAGATTCTTTGTTTACGTTAGTATATTGTTAGCTTGATTAAAAAATGTTAGTGACTATTATAAGCTTAGTGAATGTTATAATGTTAATGATCAAATGATGATGATTAAAAGTAAAAGAATTAGTAGAGGAAAGAATAAAAGTAAAAACAAAAAGTTATGAGACTAATTGGATGTTATAATGATTAAACAATATATAAATGCATAATGTAAAAAGCAATATAAGGTTCTCTTAGTATTTGAAACTTCTTAAATCTACTTGTAGAAGAAAATTCTTGAAATTGATCAAAACCAAAGAATGAAAGAAAGATTTGTTAGTGAGCTTTTTAGAGAATAAGCAAATAAAAAGTGAGGCCTAAGACTTGCAAATAAAAAGCAATATACAACTTTTATAAAACTTGTATATTTATAATTTGATTATTTATTTTCAATAATTAAAATTTATAATTACTAATAAGACTTTATAAGTTTATTAAAATTAATTTTATAACTTTATAAGTTTTAATAAGTCTTTTCCATTTAGTTATTTATTGTAAAATGATAAATAAAGATTTATACTTTTATAAAAAAGATTTATTTATAAATAAATATATTATTATTCTTTATTTAAATGATAAAATGAATAAAACACTTTTCAATATTGCTTAAATTGTAGATTTAACGCATTTTATTTAATAAAATAAATAATAAAAAATTATATATTAAATTTTCCATCGTATTAAAGTTCAAAGTGAGTTCGGGTTTTGTTTCATAATTTTAAAATTCGGCGGATATTACAAAACTGATGAAGAAAGAATTTATAAAAGATGGATAATGAATGACAATGGAAGATAATTATGATATCATCTATTTGTGCGTATGATGTATAATCATGCATGAAAGTAAAGTATGGTTTTAAGTGTAAGAAAAGTATTTTATTTATAAAACTAAAACTCAGTCTGCAACAATGACTTTTATGTATTTTCTAGTTGACAGGTAATGTTTCTGCGGATGGTACGGGGCAGCTACTTGGCATTTTTGAATGACATCCATTTTGTTGATCGATGATGTTTTTGCATTGTAATGCGAACAAATGATACTTTGTAATTGTTAATGATGTTGTACTATTATTTTGAAAAAACAATTTTAATTATACGAAATCGTTTTAAATTATTCCACTACGTTGATTTAGTAAAACTAAATATATGTTTTATGTGCAATGACCGACCAGTTGTATGCGTCCCGGTAATAGGGCCTTACAAGTTGATATCAAAGTCAAAGTTTAAGTGAGTTGGGTAAATATTTTCAAAACAAACCTAAACTTAGACTGAGAATGGGACAAAATGGAAGGGATGTCAATCCGAGTAGCTACGTTCCAACAGGTATTTTCTTTAATATTAACCGATATTACGTGCACATGTTATGTGGTTTATGTGCCTTTAGTAGATTTAGATACTAATGTATTCAGTATAGGAAATTCTTAGGGTACAAAGGGTAAAGTAAGTGGCTAATCAGAACTAGCCACTGTAATTAGGGGCTTACAATACTTAACATAAACTGAGCTATTACCTTGAATGACCGTGTTAGTGTTTGAATCTTATAGCTGGTTAGAGGATGCTTGGAGGTAGATCTTTGAAGGTTTCACTTGGTGAAGGTTGTGGTGGACATGGTGCTAGACCGCGTGTCAGAAGAAGCATGGCTAGGGCTGCTGAAATGGCACTGGAAGAGCCTGAGATCCATCACCCAGAAGGCGGTGATGATAGTGCTAATCTGAGGACCATAGTGAAAGAGGCGGTCGTCGAAGGAGTTCAACATGTCATACACACGATTCTGTCGTTTGTGGTGACTTAGGTGATTAGGGTGGTGAGGGCGAAGGTTGTAATAGAGGTAAACAAGAAGGGTGGTGGAGACCGGAATTGGAATGGAAAGTAGTTTGGATATGGTGGGGCCACTCGAAACATCAAGGCTGCGAGGGTGGATGACTGGCGTGTGTTTACATCTAGTGTGGGGATAAAGAGTTTTGGTAATTGCGGGACGAAGCATACAGGAGAGTGTAGGTGGGGGTCAAACCTCTGCTTCAAATATAGGAGGCCCGGTCATTTGGCAAGAGAATGTGGCGTGATATGGTGCTATAACTACGAGGGAGAGGGTCACATGAGTAGAGACTCGAAGAAGCCAAGGGCTAAGAGTTCCGGAGCAAGGAAGATGACCAAAACCAAATGGTAGAAAGCAAGCGCTAAAGCTGTCACAATGACCCGGTAGGAGGCTAGGATAGACCCTGATGTTATGTCAGGTACGTCTCTAGTAAACCAAACTCTAGCTTCTGTGTTATTTAATTTAGGTGCTAGTAGGAGTTTTATTTCTATTGCTTTTTGTGCTAAATTATATGTTAGTAATAGGAGTATAGATAAGCCCTTTGATGTAGAAACCGCTATAGGTAAGTCTACTAGGATTGTTGACCTGATAGAAGGTTATGAAGTAGAACAAGGAGGTCATAAGTTTCTTGTTAGACTATTTGTGATGACCTTAGGCGGGTTTGATGTAGTCCTAGGAATGGATTGGTTAGTGGACTACGAGCAAACATTGTGTGCCGCAAGAAGATGATCATACTGATAGAGTAGGAGTTCGGTGACGATTTACGGTGATCAAGTTACGACTATCTTGAAGATGATTTCGATGGCGGTGTCGGTAAAGTGCATGAGGCGTGGATATAGTGCCTACTTAGCCTACGTGAAGGTTGTGGATATGTCAACACCATAACTGCCTGATGTACCAGTTGTGTATGAGTTTCCAAACATGTTCCTAGAAGATGTACCAGGTGTGCCACTAGACCATGAGATCAAGTTTCAGATCGACTTGATACCGGGTGCCTAACCTGTTGCAAAGGCACCTTATCGGTTGGCTCTGACCGAGATGTAGGAATTTATGGAGCAACTGCAGGAGTTTCTTGATAAAGGGTTCATTAGACCGAGTATCTCTTGGTGGGTGCTCCGTCTTATTCGTAAAGAAGAAGGATGGTAGTATGAGGACGTGTATTGACTGCCGTGAGTTAAATAAGTTGATGGTGAAGAACATGTATCTGTTACTGAGTATTGATGACTTGTTTAATCAACTCCAAGGTGCTAGTTGGTTCTCGAGGATAGACCTTCGATCTGGCTATCATCAATTGAAGGTGAATGAGCAAGATATTCCTACTCTAGCTTTTTGCACGCGTTATGGACACTACGAGTTTCTCGTTATTTCTTCCGGTTTAACCAACCCCCGCAGCTACTTTTATGGACTTGATGAGTCGAGTGTGTCGGCGAATATTAGATAAATCAGTGATTGTGTTCATCAATGATATATTGATTTATTCGAAGAATGAGGAGGAGCATGTCAGTCACATTCGATAAGTGTTAGAGACGCTAAGAAAGGAGAAGCTGTATGCTAAGTTCTCCACGTGCATGTTTTGGTTGCGTGAAGTTTAGTTCTTCGGTCACATGGCAAAATCCGAAGGGGTTATGGTGGACCCGAAAAAGGTGGAAGCGGTGATGCAGTGGAAGTCTCCAAACACGCCATATGAGATTCGTAGTTTCTTAGGGTTGGAAGGATATTATAGGAGATTCATTCAAGACTTCTCCAAGATAGCTTCTCCATTGACTAAGTTGACCCATAAGGATGTGAAGTTTGTATGGGGTCAAGATCAGGAGAAGGATTTCGAAGAGCTAAAGGCAAGGTCGACTCAAACTCCTGTCTTCTCATTACCTGAAGGAAGCAAGGATTTGGTGGTCTATTCAGTTGCTTCTTACTCGGGGTTGGGTTGCATGTTGATGCAGCAAGGAAAGATCATAGCCTATGCATCTTGACAGTTGAAAGTTCATGATGTCAATTATCCCACTCATCACTTGGAGCTAGCAGTTATGGTCTTTGCCTTAAATATTTGGAGGCACTACCTATACAGGACGAAGTGCACCATCTTCACGTACCACAAGAGCTTGAAGTACTTCTTTGAGTAGTAAGATTTGAACATGAGACAGAGGCGATGGTTGGAGCTCATAAAGGATTATCATTGCGAGATCTATTACCATCCGGGCAAAGCCAACAGAGTGGCGGATGCCCTTTGCCAAAAGATGTAGATACATGTGTACCTAGTTTATGAGCTTAAATTTAAAAGTCTTTCATGTCTTACACATATGTAATGAATTGGTTCAATGAAATATAATATGTGGTTGATGTTTATTAATGTTTAATATTTCATATTATTATTGTGTTAAAGTATAATGAACTTATTATATAGGTTTGAGGTTGTTGTACACAATTCTAAGACAATAATGATTGAGAGCTGTGTTCAACCTAGTCGGGTGATTATTCATGCTAATGGCCCATACGAATGAATACATCATGCTTATGGACTAGTAGCATGACTGAACCAGGCAACTGGATCAATCGTATGATTGAGACATAAGATTGACTCAGTCGCACGACTGAACCTTCAGTCGTGCATATTGATTAATCGCATGATTCAGTCGTACGAATGAAAACCCCTAACCTATAAATACCACTTAATTCGTGGAAAAACAAAAGAATTCAAAACAATTGAAGAACACTTGGTACTTTCACGAACCCTAGCCGTCCAGAACATCCAAGAAAGCCAGTCCAAGTTCATAGATCGTTGTTGATCAATTCCTACTCATTCATAATGTTTAGTTTATTCTTATATCGATCGGGTTAACATTCTCACTGATTGGATCGCCAATCAAATAGGATTCCGCACTATTTGATTCGATATAAACGCAGAATTTGTTAGTATCCCGTACATAAACGGTCCTGACAAGTGGTATTAGAGCTTTGCCTCTTGATTGTGTTTTATTTGATTAGTTTTCGGGTCAAAACTCACATTTTAATTCAAAAAGGTCATCTTTTTTAGTACACAGGTGTTTTTTTGACGTTTCCAGGCATTAAAGTTCAAGTTTTTCATCATACGGAAAATTAGGGTTTCTGGGTAAATTGTATTTTGTGTCTAAGTGCCAAAAATTCGATTTTTTCAAACACATCACCCTTCAATCGCACGAATAGCTCATTCGCAGAATTGAACTCAACCATATACTCCATCCGCACGACTGAACGCAGTCGTATCCTTCATTCACACGACTAAACAACTTCAGTCGTTTGACTCCATTCGGCATGTTCATACGCACGACTGAATCCAATCGCATGGTTTAATTCATTCGCACTCTTCACTCGCACGAGTGATCCATACGTATTATCCATTTGCACGATTGAAGCTGTCCTGTTCTCCAAGTACAAAGTCTATACAAATGGAAGATTAGTTTTCTGTGTTTACTACCGAGAAGGACTCACGCATCCAGAATCTTCTGCTTCTGGAGAATGAGATAGGAAATCACAATAAACTGCCGAAGCTTATAACACTAGATGACTATCCACAATGGAAACAGCGGTTCAAAATTTACCAAAATGGAGTGGATCCAAATCTTTGGAGTTCTATAGAGACTGGTTACACAGTACCAGTCAGCGCAAACGGAGTAAAGTTGACGTTGGGTGGAATGAGCGAGGCACAAAATATACTCTTTAATGCTGAGAAGAAAGTTTATGCCCTGTTGACCTAGTCAATCCTGAAAGACATCTTTCACCAAGTTTCTGAGAATAAGCAGGCCAAAAAGCTATAGGACGCATTAGAGAAGAGGTATGATGGAAATGCAATGTTAAAGGCACTAAAGGCTAAAGCTCTCAAGAAGGAGTTTGATAATTTCTCCTCGACTGGGAATGAGAACTTGGATGACACCATCGACAGGTTCTACCATCTGATGAGTGAGCTGCACACACATGGTGTAACGATGTCTATGGAAGATAAAGTTTCAAGCTTTGCCGATGGTTTGCCTGAGAAATGGGATTCATTTGTGTCCAACCTGAGACAGAATGACATACTTGCTACATTGGACATAAATGACTTCATCTTGAAGTTAAGGGAGGAGGAACTAAGGACGAAGTACAAGTCAAAGAAAGGATCCTATGTTCAGAATCCATCACTATACAACTTAGTTCCCACTCCAACTGGTTTGGAGCACCACTACAAACAATGTTCGTGTCCATTTCCACAGCTCCTTCCCAAACTACTGCTTCAGGACCAGAAACGTCTAGGTAATCGTCGACTCAATATATAGTACTTGAACCCATACAACGAAGTTGAAGACCGAGAATCTCGGTAATATCACAGTGGAAGTTGCAAAGGAGCATATGGATCTTCTAGCAGTAGTGGTTCAATTGTATGATGGTTTAGTTGCTGGGAAGATCAGAAATTGTCATCTTGCAGATGAAGACTATGAGCAGGTTGACGAGAACGAGATGGAAAGAATGGACATCATGTGGGCTCTAGCAAGTGCAATTAGACGAGCTAAAAAATTTGTAAACAAGATGGGGGAAAATCTAGTAGCCATAAAAGACACAACTTTTGGATTCGACAAAACCAAGGTCACCTGCTTCAATTATGGTGAAAAGGGGCATTTTAAACGTGAATGTGTGAAGCCTAAGAAAATTGGAAATGGTAACCCATTTCCTACTTTCAACCATCAAGACAAAGACATGGTTGGATTCGGTTCTTCAAGTAAAAAGACTAAGGCACTAACTGCTGAAGATAATGAAGGACAAGACTGGTCCTTCAGATTTTTCTCTCCTGGACAATCAAACATTGCTTTGGTAGAAGCACTAGATGATGGGTCTGCCAGTGAAGGTGAGATTGCAGCTGAACCAGCGATGTTAGATACAGAAGAAGCTGTGAACGTGGTAAATCACATGGTTGAGGAAGAGCTCAGAGCAATAAGTTCAGAATCTCTAACACCAGAAGAATCTACTTCTGCATTGATGGCTGATTCAACTGACTCCTCACATGTAAGTTTCTTAGATCAACAATTTAATAAACATGCTTGTTCTGAATGTGAAAAATTTAGGGAAAGCATAGATCTAAAATTTGCTAGGTTATTAGAACACAATGATAACATAGTAAATGACTTAAAACTCTGCATTGAGGCTAATCGTATATTAAAACAAAATGAGTGCAAGTTTAAAGAAAAGATAGAACTTTTAGGTTAACAACTAAGGGAAACCGAGGTTGTTGTCCTAAATCATCTAATGATATAAATTCTTATTTAAATTCATTAGAAGAAACCAAAAAAAAGAAAGTGGTTTTGGAAGTCGAGGTTAATTCTTTGAAACAAAAACGACATAGTTGGGCTTGTTCTTCTCACATAGCTCAGAACTTAGTGAAAGAACAAAATAATTGGGAAGGTTTGAGGTACAAAGTAGTTCCACCACCACATGAAATCCTTTTGAATACAAAAGGTAGTCCTATTAATAACAATCAAAGTAAGGATCATGTGGTGTCTAGTCCTCTAGTTAGTGACCCTAATTCCAAGGGTAAGCCTGTGAAATCTGACACTAAACAGAAGGAGTCTACTTTAAAATATAAGGCAAGATGCCAGTTGAGAATTTAGATGAGGTATTTAAAAGGGTTGATGTAAAGTCAGGTTCACCAACATCCAATTTAGAACCCAAAATGACTAAACCAGTTAACCACAAACGTATTAATCATCAAAGTCCAACCAAAGCGCAAGTTAAAAATGTTCAAAATGTTAAAATAATTAATTTTGTAATAACAATTAAAACAATTAATTTTGTTAATTTTGTTAATAACAATTAATTTTGTCTTATCGTTCTCACTATCAGCGGGTGTAGCTTGGTGGGGTATCCAGCATCATCTCCCAGCCCAAGTACACGCTGAATGTCTTCAGCTGTAATCTCTATGTCCATACCAAATATGGAGCTCCGAATGTTGTATGGCTCTCATGATCTAGCCACTGATGCATTCTCCCAGAAGGCCTGGTGTATAGACCTATAGGGAGTGCATGGAGTAGAGATGGCTTTGTGTATCCTCGATCGCTTGAGAAAAGCGATGATCTCTGCAAACTCGGCACCATTCCGAGTTGTGTGGTCTAAATGAGCACAGATGTTGTGCTTGGGATTGATAGACCATCTATCAGCCATTGATCTGTAACACAAGATACATAAACGTTAGATACTCACATACCACAAATCAAGTCTAAGTAACTTCATAGAATTCATTCTGATTCATTCATGCAAATGAATCATGCGACGTGTTTAGTCGGTTGTCCTATCATGCGACTGGACTCATTCGGGTGAATGAATAGGCGACTGAGTTCAATCGGTTGACTGATCTCGCGATTGGTTTAGTCGGCTGACTGAGCTCATTCGTATGATACATTAGGCCGATTGAGCTATTCGGCCAGCTCAATCGTGCGATTGGAGTTCATCCAGACGATAGTCACATGACCTACTATTCAGTCGACTTAGGTTCGAATCTTGACCAATTTATGAAATTAAACTTTGTGTATAGGTTCTTTAGACTCACAATCACTTAACTAATAACCTAATAACATTATTTTTAACATTTTACTTGGTTTCAGTAGGTCATAATCCATTGAGATGTTTGGTTCTTGTTTCAATCGCGAATCACTCATTAGGGCATCATATCTTCTGATTTCTATGAGATTTCATCACATTATACCTGTATAAATGCACAAACACGTCAGAAGATCAATAGGAATGTATAATCGAGGTCAAAAGAAATTTGGGCAGTGTAACGGTAGGATGTGCAATATAAGGGCGATTGGAAGTGATGAGCTGAATGCGATCGACTGTGGCCCTATTTATACTGAATCTGAGCTCAATTGGCCGACTGGACTCATTCGCTCGGTTCATTCGGGCAAATGGACCTTAGTCGGGCGATTAGCTTAGTCGTGCACTTTCAGTCGACCGACTGGAGCTCAGTCGGTCGACTGACTCATTCGCACACTCTCATTCGGTCGAATGGGTCATTCTAATAAGCCATTCGGGTGAATGGTTCATACTCATGTCCATTCGCATGATTGGTCAATACTCATGGTCCATTCGTGCGAATGGGTCAGACTCATGAATTTGACTTTATGACCATTTTACAAATTACACCCTTTTAACTTTTGAATAAACATTATGTGCACTTGATCATCTCAGACATGATCATTTTAGTCTTGAAAAACCATTGATCACCTCAGACGTGATCCTTTTAAAACATTTTGTCACCTCAGACATGACCTAATTTTATTTGAAAGCATGAGTGGTCACATCAGACGTGACCTTTTAGATGATAAGGTCCCTTATCAACTTCCATGACATAGTCCGATACTAACTTTGTACAGAAATAAAAGAAATAATACTGAAAACTTAAAACTAAGACATGTTTTTGTGTTTTTGTGAGGGTAAACTCCTAAGATGTAGTTCTAAGGAACAATTTTTATGAGAGAGCAGCTTCAATCATTTAAACCATACATGGACTAATTGAAGTTGGAATCATACAGGAGATTCAAATCATTCAGGACAAGTTATTTAAAAACTTTGATGGTCTATTCTTGTTTTTCATCTGGAATCAGTTAGAAAATCTAGGAAATCATGCTAGTACTCTTAGGTCCCCACACTGATTTGACCTTTCAAGAATTTTAGCCACAATAATTGTCAGTATACTTTTCCTCTTAAATCTATACACAGACTTTCAACACAGTTTGGTGACAGTTTAAGGTTTGTTTATTTCAACCAGCATTTGTGGATCTCACACTTATATGGTAATCAATATTCCTCAGGAGATTTTTGAGAGGCCTAAGGGTAGTGTTCAAGAAGAGACTATTCTTAGAACTTTCAAAGAGAAGCCAATCCTCAGGTCAGTGCCATCGCACGGCTGAGAGGCAGCAAACAACAATGACTTCTAGAATATATAGATTATGCTTATCCTCAGGTCAGTGCCACCGCACAGCAGAGAGGCACATAACCCATCTTCTTGTTTGAGCATTTTCATTCTTTTTGCACAGATCTCACCAATAACATAAGTTATTAGTTTGATTACATTGTTTTAAGTGCTTTTGCTCATGCTTGGGTCTTACGCACACATTTGTGGCGTTTCTTTTGCTCGTCACCCATTATTGGAATCTTGTTGATTGTGTTAACCAGGGATAAGGTGTTACCTAAAGCTAGTCAAACATTTTAGTTTAATCTTAAGATCACCAAAAGGTCTAGTCATCTATTGTGTTGAATCTACCGACATATCATCTATGGTGTAGCAACCGCTAGGTCTACTTTCTTTGTGTTACCTTAGTGGTAGCTACCTTATCTATCATATTTCCTTTTATATTGCTCAGACTACACAGACTTATACATGAGCTTTGCACCTTTTTCAATTTTGAGTTTTTTAAAGTCCCAAATGGTTTGTACCTGTCTGCTATCATATTCAAAAAATTGAATCGGTATCACACATACGATCTTCTTATTATCAGCTTGTCTCTTCTTTTCACCCGTCTTTTTTTTATATTGCCTAAACCTTTTCTCCCCCTAAAATTATAAAACCACCACGGAGTAGCGTTTTAGGATTTTAATAGGCAAGGAAATAAACCAATTGTAATGAAACTAATTTAACCTTAAACAAAGACAAGAGAATAAAATAAAATAAAATTAAAAATGTAAAAAATAAGAGAAACTTGACACGACGCATCGGACTATACATGGTCATCTTCAGGAATGACCTCACTTTTTTTAGCGCCGTTGACCTCTAACAAATAATAAAAACGTGGTTTGTCAAATGCCTTTGTATAGAGGTCAGCGCGTTGAAAATCCGTATTTATTTTTACCACATCGATTAAGTTCTTTTCAAAGCAATCACGTATAAAGTGATATTTAATACCGATGTGTTTGGTCTTAGGATGTTGGACCGGGTCTTAGTAACTACAATTGCAGCAGAGTTATCAACAAAGATTGGAGTAGAAGAGAAGTGCAAACCGTAATCCCGCATTTGCTATTGAATCCATATGATTTGAGAACAGCAGCTTGCAGCAACAACGTATTCAGCTTCACAGGTTGACAATGCAACCGAGGTCTGCTTCTTGCACTGCCAGGTTACTAATCTTCTTCCAAAGAATTGACACCATGCTCATGTAGATTTGTAGTTCATCTTGCAGCCGCCGTAATCTGAGTCACTATACACTGTAAGCTCAAAGTCATTATCATGAGGGTACCACAACCCAAGTGTGGGTGTGCCCTTTAGATAACGAAAAATCCTTTTGACCCCAATTAGATGGTTCACCTTAGGCTTTGCCTGATATCGTGAGCATAAACATGTAGCATACATGATATCAGGTCGTGAGGTAGTGAGGTACATGAGAGATCTGATCATCCCTCGATACATAGTGGCATCAACCAAATCACCATTCTCATCGGATGCTACATCATGGTTTGTAGCAAGTGGAGTGCCAGCCGTAGAAGCATTCTGCATGTCAAACCGACTGAGAATATCCCCTACATACTTGGTCTGATGTAGGACGATCCCATTTGGTGTCTGATCCACCTGTACTCGAGAAAGAACTTCATCTCCCCCGTTGCACTCATCTCAAACTCAGCCTTCATTACTGCTTCAAACTCTTTGCATAATTCTTCGTTCTTTGAACCGAATATTATGTCATCGAATAGATTTGTACCAGCAGTAAATCTCCATCCTTTTCTTTGATAAACAATGTACAGTCAATGACTCCCCTTCGAAAACCGTGTTTCACAAGATGAGTCAAGAGTTTCTCATACGAGGCCCTCGGAGCTTGATGAAGCCCCTATAGTGCCTTATCGAGTTTGTAAACTCTATCCCGATGATATGGATCCTCAAATCCCTCAGGTTGAGTGACATACACTGTCTCTCGAATCTCACCATGAAGGAACGCACTCTTCACATTTAGTTGATAAACTTTGATTTTCATATACGATGCATAGGCAAGGAAGATGCGGATTGCTTCCATCCGTGCCACTGGTGCAAACACTTCATTGTAGTCGATACCCTCAACTTGTCGAAAACCCTAAACGACAAGCCGAGCTTTGTTTCTGATGATCACTCCCTGATCATCTTTCTTGCATTTCAAGACCCATTTGGTACCGATGACTTTTGCACCTTTAGGTCTATCTACTAGAGTCCATACACCTAACTTCATAAACTGAAGAAGTTCTTCTTGCATGGCACTCACCCAAGCCTCATCATTTAGTGCTTCACTTACATACTTTGGCTCAAACTGAGACACGAAGCAGAGGTAGGCACCATTATGAATGTATCCCTTTTCCATCACAGAGGCATAATCAGCTGTGTACAACTGATTTCTAGTCTGAACCCCTAATCTCACATCTCTTATAATATTATCCAAAGGATGATAGATGTTTAAACATGAGCCGGGAGTTATTGGAACAACTACCTCAGAATCAAGATTATGAACATTTGGTTTTAAATCTGAGGCAATGGGAGTCTGAGGTTCTGACATCTCAGATGCATCATTATGAGATGCTTGTGGACTTGAGGTAAGAGGAACCTGTGTATCCTGGTTATTCTGGTCATTTTCCATATTTTCTTCATCAGAGGAAGAGTCACTCACCTCAAGTTCTCCCCCTGAATTGGTAGATGATGAATTTTGTGAACTGGATGGTGTTGAGTCTTGAGATGGTGTGTTCCACACATCATACATCATCTTGTTTTCCAACTCGTCTTCTAAAGCAGAAAGAGGAATATTGAAGGATTTGAAGAATCCATCATAGTCGAAGAACTAAGCAGGTCCTTTTCCAGCAAGCGGTGTGATGTATCTCTGAACATCAACGTTACACCACACCTCTACTTGACCCGTTGAGTTGTTGTAAACTCTCTTGTTTGGTATGCTGTATCCTAGAAAGATCCCTTCATCAACCTTCTCACTAAATTTCCCTTCCTGAGTCTTCTTCAGTGTGGTGCATGGAGTACCAAACGGCTTGAGATACTCTACGTTAGGTTTACGTCGTTGTAGTAACTCGTAGCACGTTTTTCCATTGCTATTCACAATCAAAACTCGATTAAGCGTGTAACATGCATTTGCTGCTGCTTCATTCCAGAATTGAATTGGCAGTTTCAAGTCTGCCAGCATAGTGCGTGCCGTCTCTATCAAGCTGCAATTCTTTCGTTCAGCAACCTCGTTCGTCTGAGGAGTGTAGGCAGAGGTGAATTGATGCATAATTCCCTTTTCCTTGCAATAGGCCTTCATCCACTGATTCTTGATCTCGGTTTCGTTGTCTGAGCGCACCTGTCGTACCTTCAGCTTGTATAGGGATTCCAATGTAGTTACTAATTCCTTGAAAGATTCAAATGTTTCTAATTTGGATTTCAGAAACATTACCCAAGAGAATCTTTTGTAGTCATCCGTAACTACATAGCAATACAAGTCGCCTACGATGCTTCTTGTACTAACTGGACCAAACAGATCCATGTGAAGGAGCTCAAGAGGAAGTTCTATAGAATGGACTTTCTTTTCCTTATGAGACTTCTTCGTCTGTTTACCCTTTTTGCACGCCACACAGAAATCCGGAAGATGGAAGTTTTTGACATTTACTCCTCTCACGAGATCATTCTGGACCAAGTGATTCATCTTCCTTGGATTTATATGTCCTAATCTCCTATGCCAGGAGATTGAGTCCTTCTCAGTAGCTTTGGACAAGAAGCACTGAACTTCATGCTCCGTTGTAGAGGCCTTTGAGAGATCCAAAACATAAAGATCATTATATCTTGAAGCTGACATCAGGATTTGGTCCTCGAGAATCACGTAGTACTTATTTAGAACATAGCACTTCTTGTTGTCAAAGACTACCTTGAATCCTTTATCACAAATTTGAGAAACTAAGGCAAGTTATTTTGTAGTTGTTGGACGTAGTTTACCTTATCAAAATTAACCTTCTCATTTTCCAGTTCCTCTTGGGCTATGATGTACCCACCTTTGTTTCCAACAAATGAAACATGCCCTCCTTTGATTTGTCTGACGTTTGATAAGAGAGCTCTATTCACTGTCATGTGCCTGGATGCTCCGCTATCTACAATCCATGTGTTAGTCTCAGCACTATAGCGAACACCCTGCACATTTAATGAAAACATTAGTTCATGTTAGGAACCCAAGCCTTCACTGGCTTGGGTTTCCCTGAGGCATCACATATCATAAATTCAACCCATTGACCCTTTGAGGTTGAGGGAAGCTCAGATTGATGTTTGTTCTCATTTTCGGACGCTGAGGCGGAATTTTCCTTCCATAGGCCAGCTTTGTGTAAGGCCTGTTTGTGATAGACAGACGACTAGCTTATGGATTGAACTTTGGGTTCACTAGACCTTTTTGGAGGCGTCACTGAGTTCCTCTTAAAAGATCTAGGTGTAGAGACTGAAAGTTCCACTTTCCTCCTCGGTGTCTGATAATAAGGACATTGAGACGCTATGTGACCATACTCTCCACAATTATAGCAGGATCTGCTTTCAACTTTACGGTTTACTTGTTTTGGTGGGGATGTAAAAGTCACACAGTTGAACTTATTATCCTTGGATTTAGACACTTCTTTATTAGATGTATGACTTTGTTTTACAAACTTAATTGCTTTACCTGGTTTTACATCTTTTATCTCTTGTTTACCTGGACTTTGACATAATGCTCGTGATTGATTAGGTTTAATAGTCCTTTTGGGTTCTGATTTGACTTTGTTTGACCCAGAATTCAAATTAACCTTTTCAAATTCAGTTTCCAGGTTAACACTAGGCATCTTCCCTTTTGCCTTTGAAGTGGCCTCCTTTTGTTTAGAATCAGATTCATTTGATTTACTTACGGAATCTGGATCACTAACAAGAGGAGTGGACACCACATGATCCTTGATGGGGTTATTGTTAATCGGTTTACTTTTGGTGTTCATCAAGGTCTTAGGTGGTGGTGGAACCACTTTGTATCCCAGCCCCTCCCCATTATTTCTCTCTCACACTATGTGTTAGACAATGTGTGATAAGCTTGTCGAACTATGCAGTTTATGTTTTAAAGAGTTGACTTCTACTTCTAAAACTGTTTTTTGCTTCTTAGTGTCCTCTAGGGAGTTCAGATAGTACCTAATGTCATTTGCTTGGTTAAAGGCGACTACCTCTATTTCCCTAAGCTGTTTATTCAGTAGGTCTATCTTTTCCTTATAATTGTGCTCTTTTTGTTTTAACACTCTATTTGCCTCAGTGCAAAGTTCCAGGTCCTTTACTAAGTTATTATTATGATCTAATAACCTAGCAAATTTTAAATCTATGCTTTCTCTAAATTTATTACAATCTAATTAAGCATGATTTTTAAACAACTGGTCAGTAGTACTTACCTGAGATGTTGAAGATGAATCAGCCATGAGTACAGAATCGGTTGTCTCCGGTTCTGGTGATTCTGACTTTGATGCAGATTTTTCTTCTTCAGGCAGGTGGTTGACCATGGGTGCAGTGTCTTCAGAATTTGACATCGCGAGCTCTACTGCTATGTCTCCCTCACTAGCAGAATCGTCATCAATGTCGTCCACATTAGCTATGTTGGACTCTCCCGGTGACACGAACGGAAAGCTCCAGTCCTGTCCTTCATCCTCATTAGCAGTCAAGGCTTTGGGGTCCTTGCTTGAAGAGGTAGCACTACTAGATGTGGCTTTGTCCTGACGATTGAATGACGAGAAGGGATTGCCATTGCTAGTCTTCTTAGGCTTTACACACTCCATCTTGAAGTGCCCCTTCTCGCCACGGTTGAAATAGGTAACCTTTGACTTGTCGAAGCCAAATGTTGTGTCTTTGGTCACAACCAAGTTCTGTCCGGTCTTTTTGACAAACATTTTAGCACGTCGGACAACACTTGCCAAAGCCCACATTATGTCCATACGTTCCAACTCCATTTTATCCACCTGTTCATAATCTTCATCTGCCAGGTCACAATTGCCTATCTTTCTAGCAACTAGTCCATCATAGGAGTGGACTACAACAGCTAAGAGGTCCATGTGTTCTTTGGCCACCTCCACTGTCACATTCCTAAAGTTTTCGGTTTTCAGTTTTGCTGATTTAGCTTCAGGTATCATATACTGGGTGCTAGACGCCCTGAAGTTGACGGTTGTGCTGGAATTGCTGCGCTTGAGACGAAGGCGGTTTGCAGTGGTGCTCCAGATGTCTTGACCGGAGGAGTTGCATTGTAGAGTGCAGGATTCTGATCGTAGTTGGCGTTTTGGGCTCTGTACTTCATCCTAAGCTCCTCTTCCAACAATTTCAGAATGAAGTCATTTATGTCTAACTTCGAGAGCATCCTATTCTATCTGAGATTTGAAACGAGGGAAGCCCATTTCTCTGGTAGACCATCTGAAAAATTGGATACCTTATCCTCCATTGACGTAGTTACACCGTGAGTGTGCATCTCACTCATTAAATGGTAGAATCTGTCCATCACATCATCCAGACCTTCCTTTCCAATTGAAGAGAAGTTGTCAAACTCCTTCTTCAAAGCTTTGTCCTTAGTGGCCTTGAGTGAGGCATTTCCGTCATACCTCTTCTCTAACGCATCCCACAATTTCTTTGCTTGAGTAAACTTCAAATACTGATGGAAGATTTCCTTCGGAATAGACCGAGTGAGCAACGCATATACTTTCTTCTCAGCGTTATGTTTTACCTTCTGAGCATCCAACATTCCACTTAGAGTAAGTTTAACTCCATCTGCTCCTACGGGCATGCTGTACCCTGACTCAATTGCCTCCCACAGATTTGTATCTACTCCATTTAAGTAGATTTCAAAACGTTGCTTCCATTGTGGGTAGTCATCTAACGTTTTAAGCTTCGGGGGTTTATTGTGAATTCCCACTTCGTTCTCCAACAACAGTAGATTCTGGATATGTGTATCTCTACTTGCTATGTATGCTGAAAACTTGTCCTCCATTTAACTTAACTTTACTATCTAACAAACTGCTGATGTATGCGAATGAAGGTATACGATTGGACTTATTCGGGCGATTGAACAAATGCGAATGGTTCAATCTTGCGACTGAACAAATGCGGATGAGTTAGTCGGCTGAATGAACTAATGTGGTTGAACAGTCCGAATGAGGTTCTCAGTCATACGAATGAGCGCACAAATGAGTCCAATCGTGTGGTTGGAGAATGAGAATGAACTCAGTCATGCGATTCAGCCAATCATGCGACTGAACTTGGTAAAGATTGATAATTCGTAGGTTAAACGTGCTTTGGCTGTAAATACCCGAATTTTACCAAACCCTAATCGCCGTATGCCGGAAAAAATAAACTTTTAGGTCAGGAAACGTCTAAGACTCCATGAGACACAAAAAGATTGTGTTTTTGATGAAGAAACACAACTTTTGTTTCAAAACTATTGAATCAACACGTAATCAAGAGCCAAGGCTCTGATACCACTTGTTAGGATCTGGTATTTGAATGAAAACACTAACTGATTAACGTGTTAAACCAAACCAAATAGTGCGGAATCCTATTTGATTGGCGATCCAATCAGTGAGAATGCACGTAGACACAATAATGAATTGAATCTAACGTCAAGAATCAATTAGGAATCGATCTACAACGTTCTATGAACTTGGAGTACGAACTTAGAGGCTTCTGGACGGCTAGGGTATTTCTGGAGTCGAAGTGAATCGAATGCTTCTTAATTGTTCTAAATTTTTACGTTTTTCCACGAATTAAGTGGTATTTATGGGTTAGGGTTGCTCATTCGGGCGACTGAATCATGAGCTTGGTTCATTCGTGCGATTGAGCCATGCGGTTGATCCATTCGCACGACAGAATGTTCAGTCGTGCGACTGAGTCAGACGCATGAAGCTGTTTAGGTGTATGGACTATTTAGGCGCATGGGCAGTCATTCGCATGGCCATTCGGATGCATGACCACTGTTTGGGCGCGTGGTCTAGTCGGACGCATGTGAACTTCACTTAACCAAAGTTTGAATGTATTCATTATTATAACATTAGGTATATCACTTCAAACAATCACAAACCTATATAATCTAGTCATTAAACATTACTCAACTCATTAATGAACTATTAAACATTATAAATCACAACCAAACATTATCATTTCATTAAGTACCCAATATTACATAAGTGCAAGACATTTAACGCATAATACATTGAGATTAGGATCTAGGTACATAAGTGTATCAACAAATAAAGTGTTTGCACTAGTGGCAAGGATGGATGTAATACGTATATTTCTAGCCTATGCATCCTACATGAAGATTAAAGTTTATCAACTAGATGTGAAGAGTGCATTCCTGCATGGTGAAATCCGTGAGACGGTCAATGTCAGTCAACCTAAAGGATTTAAGGATCCTTATCATCGGGATAGAGTTTACAAGCTGGACAAGGCTCCCTATGGACTCCATCAAGCCCCTAGAGCCTAGTATGAGAAACTCTCAACTCATCTTGTAAAACACGATTTTCGAAGAGGAGTAATTCACTGTACATTATTCATCAAAGAAAAAGATGGGGATTTACTGCTAGTACAAATTTATGTTGATGACATAATCTTCAGTTCCAAAAATGAAGATTTATGTAAAGAACTTGAATCTGTAATGAAACAGAGTTTGAGATGAGTGCATTTGGGGAGATGAAGTTCTTCCTTGGATTACAGGTGGATGAGACACCAAAGGGAATCTTCCTACATCAGACCAAGTATGTAGGAGATATCCTTAGTCAATTCGACATGGAGAATGCTTCAGCAGCTGGAACTCCACTTGCCACAAACCATGACATGGCACCCGGCGAAAATGGGGATCTGGTTTTGCCACCATGTATAGAGGAATGATCGGATGTCTCATGTACATGACAGCCTCACATCCTGATGTCATGTACGCTACGTGTCTTTGCTCCAGATATTAGGTGAAACCAAAAGTAAATCATCTCATCGGCGTTAAAAGAATCTTTCGTTATCCGAAGGGTACTCCAACACTCTGGTTGTGGTATCCTCATGATGATGACTTTGAACTTATAGCGTATAGTGATTCAGATTATGGTGGTTTCAAAATGAATTACAAGTCAACATCAGCGGGATGTCAGTGCTTTGGTAGACGGTTAGTCACCTGGCATTGTAAGAAGCAGATCTTCGTTGCTCTGTCAACATGTAAAGCTGAATACATTGCTGCTGCTAGTTGCTATTCACAAATAATTTGGATTCAACAGAAAATGCGCGACTACAGTTTGCAATTTTCTAACACCCCCATTTTTGTTAATAATTCTACTGCTATCACTGTAACCAAAAATCCGGTCCAACATCCTAAAACTATACACATCGGTATTAAATATCACTTTATACGTGACTGCTTTGCTTTGAAAAGCAATTAATCGATGTGGTTAAAATTAATACGGATTTTCAATGCGCCGACCTCTACACAAAAGGATTTGATAAACCGAGGTTTTTATATCTTTTAGAGGTTAATAGTCTGAAAAAGAAAAGTGATGTGATTCTAGAAGAAGAAAGTTTGTAGTCTCACACGTTTTCTTAATTTTTTCTTATTTATTGTCTTTATTTTATTTCCCTGTCTATTAAAAGCCAAAAACACAAAAAGATTTTCGGTTTTAGAATTTTAGGGGGAGAATAGTTTAGTCTAGTATTTAATTCATACAGTATTTAATTACCTAAAAAACGACGGTGGAGGGTAGCTTAGCTAATAGAAATAAAATCAAATTTGTGATTTTGATTCAAAGCTTATGGAAAGTGATAGTACACAGGGAACGAATTGGTTAAGAGTTCAAAACTAGTTTGCTCAAAATGAGAAATTCAAAGTACAAGTCTGAGAAGTCTAAGCACAACTAAAGAAAAATGATAGTTAAATTAATTTGCTACTGAGGTAACATAGAGAAAGTAGACCTAGAGGTTGCTAGTTCATTATATGATTTGTTGGTAGATTCAACACGATAAATGAGTAGACTTCATTGGTGAATTAGAAATTCAAACTAACTTGTTCAACTTCTTGTGGGTTCTCATCTTATCCCTGGTTAATACAATCAATGCAGTTCCAATAAGGGGTGACGAGCAAAATAAACGCCACAAATGTGTGCGAATAACCATAAATATGAGCAAAGCACATCTAAAAACTGCTAAAAGCAATCAAGCTAATAACATATGTTGTTGGTGCATTGTGTGCAAAAGAAAAAAATGCTCTAACAAGAAGATAGGTTGTGTGCCTCTCTGCTGTGAAGTGGCACTGACATGAGGATAAGCGTAACCTAAATATTCTAGAATTCATTGGTGTTTGCTCCTCTCTGTTGTGCGATGGCACTGACCTGAGGCTTGGCTTCTCTTTGAAAGCTCTTTGAATAGTTTGTTCTTGTCCAATACCCATAGACTGCTTAAAATCTCCTGAGGAATGTTGATTACCAAATAAGTGTGAGATCCACAAATGCATGTTGAAATAATTAAACCTAATTCATCACCATTGTAAGTCAAAAGTCTGTGCATGGATTTAAGGGGACAAACATACTGACAATCATTGTGACTGCAATTCTTGAACGTCAAAATCATTGTGTGCATCTTATAGCTTTAGTATGTTTTCTTAAAAGTGCTAATGACTATCAGACATAACAAGAATCTAGCATCAAGTGCATATTAATAAGGGGTTCCCAAATGATTCTATTATACCTTTATAATTCCATAATGAATCGTTCGAGAAATTATCTAATCATCTTGAAGCTATTCTGCCCAAATCCAAAACAACAAAAATATGTCTTGCTTTCTTTTAAACTTCTAAGTTATTTTCTATTTTCTAGTCATTTGCAGGATTAATCGTTGGACTATACAACTGGATGTACTCTTTGAATCACTTACTTAAAAGGATCACGTTTGAGGTTTCCAATCTGTTTAACTTAAAAGGATCACGTCTAAGGTGATCGATCGGGTTTTAAACTAAAAGGATCACATTTGCGGTGATCAAATGGTGCTAAAAAGTCATAATGTTTATCAAATGATAACAATTTTAAAGGGTTGAAAGTGTAAAGAGTTCAAGCTCATAAGTATGAGCCAATCGAACGATCGAACCATAAGTATGAGGCAATCGCTCGATTGGACCATGAGTATGGGGCAATCATACGAATGGTCTATGAGTATGGGGCATCCATGTGATTGGACCATCAGGATGAATCAATCATACGGATGGATAATGGAGTTTGAGCCAGTCGCAAGACTGAACCCCAGTCACACGACTGAAGCATGAGAAATGGCTCAATCGCATGACTGGAGCATGAGTATGGGTCAGTGGTACGACTGAACATTAAGACAATATAATAAGAGGGGTGAGTCGGTCGCATTTCTCACCACCCTTCAAAGCATATGAAAAACCTTTCATACGTAGATACTCTGCCAAAATCTTGTTTCACCTTGATTAGTTGTTGATTGTGTTCCTAACCGATCTGTCGTTCATCTTCATGTATTGTGATACAGAAATTGATCAAAAGGACCAAGGAAATCAAACCCTAACGGACTTAATCGACTAAAATCAAGAAAGTACTTAAACGACTCGAATAGACCACTTAAATGGACATAATCGTTGAAATAAAGGACATAAGTGATATTTAGAGTTCCTGTGAATCTAATGAGTCTAAACACAACGTCTAACATCAAGATTTGACCAGGATTCAGGGTGGGAATGTCGCACAGAGTCTTCTGTGAATGTACACTCCGAATGAACTTCAGTCGCACGATTGAGCTAGGCGCAAGATTCATTCGCACCATTGAATCATTCGGTGAATTAGTCGCACGACTAACTCAACCGCATGGCTTAACACATAACGAAGTTTAGTCGCAAGCTCAATCGCATGACTGAACTCAGCCGTAGGCTCAATCGCACGACTGAACTCAGTCGTATGGTTCAATCGCACGATTGAACCAGTTTGATCTAAAACAGTTTAAGTTTCAAGTGTCATCTCTAATACACATCTCTAATGTATATGTTTCTTATGTTAAAGCAACATGGCTGAGAGATGAACTATGAGCAATAAGCACAACATCTGTGCTCACCTTGATTCTATATCTTGGAATGTTTCTATGTTGAGAGGGATTATTGCCTTCTTGCATAGATCAAGGATTTGCAAGGCCATCTGTATCCTATGCACACCTTATAGATCCATACAGCAGGCATTCTGGGAAAGCGCCAGGGTTGACAGGTCCATTAAGCCACACCGTATATGGAGCATCATATTTGGGCAAGAGATCAAGATTACTAAGGATGATCTGAGGCGGGTTTAGATCTGGGTGATGACAGAGCCTACCCAACTAAGCTACATCCCCTAACGTTTCAGGGATGCTTTCTGAGGATCAAGTACGCCGGTGGCATAAATGACGGTGCAGTGAACAAGAGCAACATGTGCCCGTAATTCAAATATTTGGCACATGTGATCCTTAAGTGTATAGCCTCCAGGTGGGGAGGATTTGACGAAATGTCCAACCAAATCCAGAATGCATATGGTGCACTGGTACTCAACCATCCGTTCAGTTTTTCACGCATTCTCTTCTCTTATTTCATAGAAACCTTGAGGCCAAGGGCAAGGAAGGCTTCTGCATGTACCCACGGCTTCTGCGAATGATTACCGATGAGAAGCTTCCTATGTTGCCAAAGGAGAAAGATGATGTGGTGGTGCTCGAGGTAATGGATGATACGACATTGGGGAGAATGAAGGTCTACCAGGGAAAGCAATTGAAACCCCCGTTGAGGAGACTATTTGGGCACCTTGCCAGAGTAGACTATGTGGCGCCCACTCAAATGAAGTGGCGTCATGATGACAGTGATTCTAATATTAAGCCCATCATGGCCACCACTGATGAAGACAAGGACGATGATGATGACCATGATGTCGGTCAAGGTGTGCGAGATGCAGGTCCCAGTTCTTCACCACCTCCACCTAGTACTTCGCTTACTCTAGGTGCGTTTGAGCAGGCTACTGTCCACCCGGACTTTCTGTTGCATGAAGAAGAGGAATCGGATGATGAGCCTTTAGTAAGGACTGCTGGGAGCAGGGTCGTGGCCATTGAAAAAGGAATAGAGGTAGTTGGCGGGTGCTAGACTGAGTCGAGGAGTGCTGCTGATGATGTTATTGATCCTACTTATGCCCCTGACTAGCCCAACAGCCAAGGGGGAGCGCCTATTGCAAAGGGCTTCAGGAAGAAGAGAATGGCTTATCCCCACGAGAAGAAGTGCAACAGGCCTAGGATTACTTTGAACACATCCTCTACCACAGCCACAACCACCACCACTGCCACAGCCACCACCACTACCACACCTCCTACCACAACTACCACACCTACTACCACCACCACTCCTCCTACCACCACTACCACAACCACTCCACCACATCCCACACACATTCCACCTCCCATATTCACCACATCTACCACCACCAGTCACCAAGCAAGGCCCTCCACACACACTTCATTCACAGCTGGACCCACTCTACCCCACATCGGGTTAGAGGAACAGCTGGCTAACATCAACAGGATTGTGCCAAGGCGGCTTGCCACTAATGAGCTAAGGGTTACTCAGCTACACAAGATGATGGAGGTTAATGTAGCTCAAGCAAATAAAATCACAAAGCTTAGCAAGAAAAGTGACCAGTATGAGAGAGCTCTTGGCCGAGCCCACCAAGCACTTACTAGTCAAAACGAGCTAGTGTTGGCTTCGGTGCAGAGGATAGAGGAGCTTGAGAAGGAGAACAAGAAGATACTGCTAAAGCTCAAGGGGTCATAGAGTGAGCCTCTCAAGACCAAGGATGGTGATGATGATGATGATGATGATGATGATGACGATGATGACGATGATGAGGATGAAGATGATACTAAGGAAGATGGTGAGGAGGGGACCGAGCGGAAAATATCAAGAGGATGATGATGATTAAGAAGGTGATGCATCTGCATCAGCCTCAAATCCCCAAACTTAGGAGAGGCGCATGAAAAGAAACCAAGATCAAGGGCCTCATCCTCCGCTCCTCCAGCTAAAGAACCGATCGATCAAGACAAAAGTAATTCTTAGATGTCTTTGTATTTAGAAACTTTTGTACTTGAATTGTATATTACATTATGTAATTAACAATCATCTTTGCTTGTTTATGTCTAAATGTTTTATATGATGACTTATGTGTGAGGTGCTTTATGTTAAATCAAATAGATGAAGCTCAACAGACAGACGAATATGATGTCGAACCCCTTCAGCAGGTTAAGACTCAACTTACGATGATTCTTGACTTGCAAGGGATAGTCAAGAGATCTGTGAGCTACACTCTGGAAGAGGGAGAGAATATTCATGATCTAAGTAATGAACAGCTCGCTGAAATATTCAGGTTGAATCTTGACGAGCTAGTCAAAGACGCTCTTGAAGTAGATGTTGCAAGAGACGATGAGCTGAATGGTGTTGATGAAATTGAGATCGAGGACGTCATTGCTTAGCATTATCCACAGTACATTGATCTGGAAGGACATGTTATCCCCAACTTGGGTGAAACATTTGACAGTGGTACGTTTGAGAAATTTGATGAAGTGGAGAAAGAAAACGAGAAAGAAGAAAGCCGAGCCCAAGCTTCGAACACTGATGTCGGCTTGAAGAAAGCTGAAGGGCGGCCTGTTTTGTAGAGATAAAAGCCAAATGCTTGTCAAAAAAGAAAAATGCATACACAAATCTCTACAAAGTCAAACGTCACCCGAAGGTGTCTGGCAAGATCATAGCATGGGCGTATTTTGTGGACTTAGGAGTCTATGCAGTAAACAGAGAGAAAGGAATCGAGTACTTCAGATATCCTCATGATCTAAGGACTCTTCCTAGTTTTGAGCTCAACCATCTGGCATGTTTAGATCTTCTATATGCAAATCCAAGGAAGATGTCAGGATGGTTCGAGGCAACGTTAAAGAAAGAATACCACACCAGGTGGGTAAACTTTAGACCTCAACAACCAAAGAGGTACATCAGCAAGTCTGAAGTGGACCCTATATCTAGGAAGCCTAAAGTTGTACTGAAGTGGAGTCCCCCACTCACGATGTCAAAGATTCCTTTACGGGAAATGCCTGAGGACTTCACTCCACACTTCAAATGGTGGTATTACGATTGGCGAATGGGCAAAGCGGTCATGGTGCTAAACAGAGATGGAAAGATTGATACTATCTGGGTATTCAACCCTATGTGGCTTACAAACTTGTCCGCTAAAGATGTTTACACATTATACAAGTGGCCACTATTGTATGACACGAGGACATTGTACAAGCTCTCCAGTTCCAACATGTGATAAGACTCTACTTTGCAATTGAAATAAATGCAGGAGTTACAAAAGATGATAAGTACAAGAAGTTCCAAGAACATGGAAGAGTGTTATAAGATAGAGGAAACAAGGTCTAAGGGGGAGTTTGTAGATACATGTGTACCTACTTTATAAGCTTAAATGTAAAAGTCTTTCATGTCTTACACATATGTAATGAATTGGTTCTATGAAATATAATATGTGGTTGATATTTATTGATGTTAATATTTCATATAATTACTATGTTAAAATATAATGAACTTATTATATAATTTTGAGGTTGTTCTACGTAATTCTAAGTCAATAATGATTGAGAACTTTGTTCAACCTAGTCGGGTGATTACTCATGCTAATGGCCCATACTTATGGACCATACACATGAATACATCATGCTTATGGACCAGTAGCATGACAGAACTAGGAGACTGGATCAGTTGTATGATTGAGACATAAGATTGACTCAGTCACACGACTGAACCTTCAGTCATGCGTATGGATCAATCGCATGATTCAATCGCACGACTAAACCATGTTAATGGTTCAGTCATACGAATGAAAACCCCTAACCTACAAATACCACTTAATTCATGGAAAAACAGAAGAATTCAAAACAATTGAAGAACACTTGATACTTTCACGAACCCTAGCCGTCCAAAACCTCCAAGAAAGCCAATCCAAGTTCAGAGATCATTCTTGATCGATTCCTACTCGTTCATAACGTTTAGCTTATTCTTATATTTATTGGATTAACGTTCTCACTGATTGGATCGCCAATAAAATAGGAATCCGCACTATTTGATTCGGTATAAACGCAAAATCTATTAGTATCCCGTACGTAAACGGTTCTGACAAAAGAAGAGGCCTGAACCAAACTGGATGAAGGCTTACCAATTGATTATGACCTCTGAGGTGATGAAACAGGTCAAGGAGTTTCAAGAGGATGAATTAAAACAAGATCGTCTAAACTCCAAAAGGATAAGAGGTCTAGTCGCGGAATTGGGTGAAAACACTCTTAGTGTTAGAACCTGATTCAGGAGGATGTGGATCCCTTGTTATAGAGACTTACGTGGGAAGATCATGGATGAAGTTGATAAGACTTGATACTCCATTTATCGCAGTGCTACTAAGATGTATCAGGATATGAAGGAAGATTATTGGTGGTCGGGTATGAAACACAACGTGGTGGAGTATGTGAGTTAGTGTCTTATTTTCTTACAAGTGAAGGCCGAGCATCAGAAGCCATACGGGAAGATCCAACCGTTGGATATACCGGAGTGGAAGTGGGAGCATACCACCATGGAATTCATCCCGAAGCTACCACGTACCGTGAAAGGGTATGATGCCATATGGGTGATATCGGCCATTAAGAGTTAGGGAGCGTCGACATGATTGTGCATGACTGGTGAAAGGGGTCACTTACAACACGACAACACAAAGAGGAGATTAACCAAAACTTAATCAAATATGGAACTGGATTAACCACAAGTAAGACACTATAAACACAAGTAATGTAAGAGACAGAACACAAGAACAGAAGTATATAGTTTTCAAGAATACAGTATATTCCTCTCTCTATGTTCTATTACAAGTGTTACAAAGCATAAAGGAAAGATACAATAACATGAGATACTTATACTACATCCTACAGCCGGCCATACTATGAAAGCCTGCTGGATACAATTGACTAGACTCAAAACAAAATCAATCGTAGAGTCAAAAGGCAGACTGCCTTTTTGACTTTGTGACTATGACATGCCATAGCTCACATCATTATCTATTACAAAAAGGATAAAGTAGGTGAAGTAGAAAGTTACAGACTCAAACCTCAATGTACAGTTACCAAAAGCATGAACCTTTTAACCAACTCATGCAAGTTGGTGACATTACAGAGATACAGCGAAAAGGTGTCCAGCTTTATGGAAAAGTACATCAGATAAAGCATGTTACTAAACGTATTCGAAAGAAATCTGTCTTCAAGTGTGGAGCATCGGAAGACTTTGTCTTTGAAGCTTCGGAAGACTTCATCTTTGGCTTCAGAAGATATTGGTCTTGACTTCGGAAGATTTCACACTGAATATTTTTGTTGCATGTGTGAAACTTCCGAAGCATTCTTCTTCAGTACTTGTGCAGCATGCATGCAGAAAGAATTTGGTTGCTTTAGCATCTATACATATTCTCTACAAACTCCCCCTAGGCTGATGCTATCAAAATTCTTGAAGACTTTAGATATCAACAGTCCTCATCCGGATGATAACCAGCCCTTTCTTCATAAGATGATCAGGATCCTTCAGACTATCAAAGTATCTTTTCATGTCAAAGAGATCATGTAGAGGCAACTGAAACATGTCTTGCCAAGAGTAGACATTCTCAATGCCATGATCTCAGATGACATGCCACCTTTCTGGATTTGTAGTGTATGTTCATGATATGATGGGTCTTTCTGATGCAAGAAGAGCTATTGGAATGGGAGATGATGGAGCATCCTCTGGCTGCACATCCTTAGGATGTTCTGACTCATCTTGAGGTTTAGAAAAGGATGAAGTCTTCTTCTTCTTCTTTGGCTTTTGTTTAGAATCCATCCTTTTCTTTCTCTTTACACCTTTTAACTGAGAAGACTGGCCTGCAGTACTGCATTGATATTCATTGTCTTTCTCAATTGGGTCTTCTACTCTCACAGGTTCAAATTGAGAGTGAGTCTGACCCAGCTATGGATTAGAAGATGAACCTTGCTGAGATTCAGCAGGAGGTCCAGGTTGTGATGTCTCTGGTTGTTCAACCTTAACCTCCACTTTAGGTGGGGCCTGACTTGGAGGAGAATGTAAGTCAACCAGCTCTCCACTCTTGATCTTCTGCTTGATCACCCTAATATGCTCATCCATAGTGGATAGAGACATGAGGCCAAGTCTCCTTCGGGAGAATCCATACAGCTTCAAGAAGCTCATCATCGTCTGCCTGTTAGTAGATTTCTTCATGCTTTTATGGATGATGGCTCTTGACTTAGCAGCTTCTTCCTTCAGCTTTCTTTTAGTTGTCTTTCTTTCTCTGACTATCTCAAGTTCAAGTTGTTTGAGATATTCAAACTCAACATAGTCATAAGACAAGGGAAGAAGTGCTTCTGCCTGATAGAGCCCTGTGGCACTCAGGTAGTTGATCATCTTGATCCTTTCTTCTTCTTTATCTACTTGAGGTTCTTGTTGAACCACATCCTCTTATGCAGGGCTTTCTTGAACTGGGGAGAGGGTAGGCACATGCTTGTACAACTTTTCTTTCTTCTGTCTTCTTTGATTGGTACTAGTAGCTCTATATCTTCTACCTCCTTCTTCTCCCTTGACCTTTGCAGGTCAAGTAGTTCATTTAACTCTTCCAAGGGGAGAGAGATGACATTGTTTATTATCATAGTTCCTTGTTTGTAGATAGTTTATCTTGACTGCCCTTAACTCATCATTCTAAGTATCTGGTCTGGGGGCAACCCTGATTGCAGTCTCCATGAGTCTAGTAGACCAAGAAGAGGAACTTTCTCCCCTCAGCTTTCTTTTCTTTTCTCTCTTTTCCTCCTCAATCTCCTTAGATGGCATCTTTCTTTTCCTTTTGTCTCTCACAGACCTTTGTGACTCAGGGTGGAGTGAGCTTTAGCCTTCATTGCTTGATGCAGGTTTTGAGCTCTGGCCATAGAGAGGTTGAGAATCACCTTCACTAGCAGGTGTCTCAAAAAGGGCATTGATCTCTACAACAGTTGTTGGTGATAAGACTGGGCTCTCAAGTTCTGTCATCGGGCCTTCAGTCAAGGTTTACCCTATGAAGCTAATCTTACGGTATGCCTCAACATCCAGTTGACCGATGACATTGCCTGATTCCCACAGTCATCTTCTTAGGCTGAACTCTGCAATGATCCTGTCTTGGATTCTTTGAGCCAACTTGTCAGCTTGTCTTGATTGGCTTGGATTGACAAGCGGCATGTTGACTAAATCCAGACTATCATAATAGTTCAAGGTCTGAAAATTGATGATCTCTTACTGTCCTTGAACCTTTATGATGATTAGGGCTCTCTATTGTTGTCATACCTCCACCAATGATGTGATTGGAAGATGGTGGAGATGACATGGCCCTTGGTATCCCTTCCTCAAACAGAGTCTGTATTAGGATTCTATTGAGTCTAGATGAATATGAACTTGAGGAAGTTGTTGAGTAGGCACAATTGCAAGTGAGGATGGTGAGTCCTCAATGTCCATACTCCTTGAGGAACTCCCAGGTTCTATGGCAGTGATGACTTTCTCTCCTTTTTGGTAGCATCACCCACTTAGGTGAGCTACGAGTTAGGTCAACCACCTCCACAGGTTCTTGTGTTCCTGGTTGAGCTTCTCTTAAAGGTCTCCCAGCTAGGTGTTCCTTAAGATATGATATCTCAAGTTGCTGATCATTAACCCTATTTTGCAAGGTAGTCACTTGAAATTCAAGGTGACTAACCTTAGAGACTAAATAGGTGCATCTTTGAGAGAGTCTATGAACTTTTAGTCTTAAATTCCCCTCATATTCATGAGAAGAATCATGGCGGATGAGATGATTGGACCAAAGTCCTCACTCTCACCACTAGCTTCAGGTTCTTGGTTGCTAAATTTCCTCTTCTCAGTGGCAATCTCAGTTGAGATGTCAGTAGGCTGAGTTGCCATTGTTAAGGTCTTAATGATGTAATCACTTTCAAAAGTGAGAGCCTCTTCCATATGGACATCCTGAACATGTTTAGAAATGTCCACCTCAATAGTAGGTGACTGATGTGGGCTAGAAGTAGGAGACTCAGGAGCACTCATCTCTCTTTGAATATGGAAAAAGAAGAGAGAATCATAGTACTCACTGAAACCTAAATCTTCATTAGTACAGAAGTCAAGGTTGGGGATAGGTTGATTTAGATCTAAATGCAGGGGATGGTAACTGTCCCCTGAAGGTTGATCACCTGAGTGTTGAGACTCAGAGTGATGGCTTAAGGCAGTTTGGGAGAGGTGGCTAATGAGCTCATCAGGCTGAGCATGAGAAACCTCAGCACTGATCCTTGAAGAGATGGGAGTGGTCTGCTCCTTAAGTGAAGTGGGAGCTCTAGTGTCCACTTCCTCCTGTAATAGTGAGTGGATGGGGGCCTCCAAAGACTTAATAGTCTAAGCAGGGGTTCATTTGGATTTTCTTTGGTTAGTGAGGGTAATTTGAGGCTATTTGTGTGGTTGGGAAGTAGAAGGTGTAGGTTCAACACTAGCTGGTGCTGCTAGGTTGTGACCTTGAGCAATGAGCTCTAACATTTTTGGGACTAGGGCTGTTTCTACCTCAGAGAAGCCAACAGTGGGCTTTCTTAGAATTTTAAATATGTCAGGCTTCATCTGTCCCAGTTTAAGAATGTTACATGTTCCCCTTAACTGTGAGCCCGGTTCACAACTAAGAATGTACTGGACATATCTAGGAAATGTGAAACAAATTGAGAATACCTGAACTTGGCCCCCTGAATCATTCCATAGATAATGAAGGAGAGATCCTTAGGAATCTGGTCCCATCTACCATACTTGTTTTATAAGCTGTGGATAACCACATGGAGCAGGAATCTCCACTAGGATGAAACCTTCCCATTCCCGAAGGTCTTGACAGAGTAATCTCTCTCATACGCCATCCACTCAAAAGAATGATTGACAACTTCTTTTGGGAAGAACACCTCACCTTCTTCATCATCCAGGTGAAGATGCATGTTGATGATGGCCGGAGTGATGAAGACTGTTCTCCCCTTCACTGTGGCAGACAGTGCCTTTTCCCCATCCATTACGACCTCTTGGTAGGTCTTCCTGAATTCGAGCAGATGATCCTCATAGAGTGGAGGATCAATGGTTAGGGTGGTGAAGGATTTGGACAAAGCTAAGAAATGGCAAAACTCTGAGAAATGAGGATCTTTCTTAGAGCTTAACATAGCAACTTGGTTATGTTGTCTGTGTAACTGCATGGTAAAGTTTGGCTCATTTCTGTGAACAGGGTTGGCCATTGTGAGGTAGCTTAAGGATGAAGAAAGATGAGAGAAAGTAATATCAGAGAGAAATTTTGTTTGGAGGAAGAAGCAGATGATAGAAAGAGGGGGAAACTGTTCGGTTTATATGTGAAAAGGATTTCAGACAAAGTTTAATGAAAGAGGATGAACTTTGAAATACAGATGTCGGTCCCACCTCTGAAAAAGTAATTTACTTTTGCTCAAAAAGTAGTTTCCTTGGAAGACAAAAATCTTTCGAAGGTAGATTATCTTCGGAAGTTTTAATGAAAAAGCTTCAAAAAGATTTTCATCCAAGGAAAGTTTTAATTAAAAACATAACTTCCAAAGGATCAAAATTTTATAAATCTAAGGAAAGTCTTCAAAAAGATTTTCATCCAAAGAACAACAATAGCTTATGAAAGTGATGAACTAGACAACTTAGGGCACATATGTTTGAAGAAATAATAAGAATTAGTTTTAAGAACCTACTCAAAGTTGATCATCCCAATAGCTGATACAAGATATTTAAATCTCTATTCATCAAAAGCCTTTATAAACAGATCAGCATATTGTTCATCTATGTGAACTTTGACTAGTTTAATTAATCCATTTTCATAATTATCTCTTTTTAAATGATATTTGATGTTGATGTGTTTGGTCCTTGAGTGCTACACACGATTTTCTGTGATTGAGATAGCACTATTGTTGTATATGTGAATGGGAGTCTCCTTGAAGTTGAATCCATAGTCTAGCATCTGATTTTGAATCCAAAGCACTTGAGCACAGCAGCTTGCAGCAACAATGTATTCAGCTTTAGCAGTTGATGCAGAGACACAAGATTGTTTCTTGCATTGCCATAAGACAACCCTTCCACGCAGAAACTGACATCCCCCAGATGTAGACTTTGTAGTCATGTTGCAACCACCATAATCACTATCTGTGTATGCATACAGATTGAAGTCAGGATTCTTGGGATACCATAAACCAAGTGTTGAAGCCCCCTTAAGGTATCTTAGAATCCTTTTGACAGTGATAAGATGAAACATCTTAGGGTTGGCTTGATATCTTGCACAGATGCAAGTGGCCAACATAATATCAGGCCTGCTAGTAGTAAGATACATAAGTGACCCAATCATAGCCCTATATAAGTGTTCATCTACACACTCCCCCAAAAGATCAGGTCCAAGGGAGTGGTTTCTAGCTATGGGTGTCTTAGCAATCTTACAATCAGTCATGTTGAACCTCTTGAGTATATCCTGAACAATATGTCATTTCCCTGTCCTTTGATGAAGAGAGTTCCATCTATAATACCTCTCCTGTATCCATGTTTGCAAAGATACTCAGATAGTGTCTCATACCACTTCCTAGGTGCCTGATGCATCCTATAAAAAGCTTTGTCAAGCTTGCAGACATAATCAGGATGATCAGGATCTACAAAACCAGGTGGCTATTTGAATACACCTCCTCATCAATCACTCCATACAGAAAAGCACACTTCATATCAAGTTAAAAGACCTTGAAGTTCTTGGATGTAGCAAATGCCAGGAATATCCTAACAGCTTTCAGTCTTGCTACAGGAGCAAAGACATCTGTATAGTCAACTCCTTTTTCTTGTGTATATCCTTGAATAACTACTCTAGCTTTGTTCTTGATGATAATGCCTCTATCATCCTTCTTGTTCCTAAACACCCATTTGGTTCCAATGGTAGTCTTCCTATGAGGAAGAGGACAAAGGTTCCAAACTTTTTGTCTTTTGAATTAAAGCAGCTCCTCTTGCATAGCGTCAACCCAACTTTCATCCTTTAAAGCCTCATCAACTTCCTTTTGCTCTATCTGGGATAAGAAACAAGAGGGGAGACAAACATTTTCTTCATGGGTTTGTCCTCTTATTCTTACCCTTGTGACAACATCTCCACTGATGTTTGTGGTGGGGTGGGACTTGTGGATCCTTAGTTAAGGGATCATAGCAAGTTGCTAAGAAAGATCTAAATTAGGGAAATTTAGATCTGGCATAGAAGTTTCACCCACCACATCAGCACCCTTATCAAGAGGGACTTGATCCAAGGAGTGTGTGACATCATTGATGTTGTCATTTATGGAGTGGTTATCAGCATCAAGAAAGTCTTGATCACTTTCACCACTACAATCATTGTCTTTTGCAGTTGAAGCATCCTTATCTGGTTGTGGAGCCTCTGAGCTGGAATTTGAAGGCATACCAGATGTATCAGCTGAGTTTGTCATTGTGGTGCTCATAGAAACCTCATTTGCAGAAGTAGTTCTAACTGGAGCTGAAGATGTATTACTTGAAGGTCTTCTCAGCTCAAATTTTGGATCAGGATCACCTGTATTTAAATTTTCTGTAGATCCTTAAATAGTCTCACAAGATTTGTTAAAACAATTGGTAACTAAATCAAGATTAAAGAGCCAATCAGGACCAGAACTAGCCACACAAGGCGTGTCTTCATTGAAAGTCACATTGGCTGACACCTCAACAATTCTTGTTCCTAGATTGTATACTCTGTAAGCCTTAGCTTGGGAATAGTATCCAATGAAGTGTCCATCATCTGATTTCTTAGCAAATTTGGCAATTTGATCCTTGGTATTCAAGATGGTTCAAGGACATCCAAATGACCTTAGAAAACCAATGAAAGGTTTCCTCTTGCGCCAAAGTTCATAAGGAGTCTTGCCATGAGTCTTAACTACTAAAACTCTATTATGCACATAGCAGGCAGTGTTGACTGCCTCTGCCCAGAAAGTGATGGGCAGTTTTGAGTCAGACATCATGGTTCTTGCAGCTTCCATCAGTGTCATGTTTCTCCTCTCAGCAACATCATTATGCTAAGGAGTCTTGGGAGCACTGTATTGTCTTGTAATACCTTTTTCATCACAGAATGTATCAAGGATTTGGTTCTTGAATTCAGTTCCCTAATCACATCTTATGATTTTGATCTTGTGATCAGATTGATTCTCAATCTTCGAGAAGAAATTCTTCAAAATCTCAGGAGTCTCATCCTTATTCTAAGGAAAAAGACCCAAGTGAATATTTTAAAGTCATCTGTGATCACTAAACAGTAAGAGCTCCTTCCTAGACTCATTACACTGGTGGGGCCAAAGAGATCCATATGTAACAAGTGTAAGGTGCAGTGATGGAGTTTCTTTCCTTAGGCTTGTGAGATACCTTATGTTGCTTCCCTTTTAGGCATGCAACACAATGGACATCACTTGTAAACTCTTTCTTTGGCATTCCAGTTACCAAATCATTCTTAATAAGTTTATTCATGTTTTTAAAGTTTACATGGCACATTCTTTTATGCTCATGAGGAATAACCACCCCGGGCTTGAGAACAATGCACTCATGCTCAGTAAAGAGCATGTTATGACTCTAATCACAAATTGGGATACACTCAGAAGATTTTACCCAAGATCCTTGAGAAAGTTTATCTTTTAAATGCTGAGCTTACCATTTGTGACCTTGCCCTTTCCTGAAACGTAACCACTTTCATCTCCTCCAAAGGCAACTTGCCCTCCATCATAGATCCTATGGTTGTGCTAAGGGGATCTTGAGCTGTTGTTGATGGAGAATTTTCATTGACTTGGTCTTTCTTAGACTTCCACACCACCTTTGGAGTCTTGAACTTGACTTTCAATACTTGGAAGCTTTGGATACTTTGGAAGTTTTGATGACTGATACTTCGGAAGATTCTGTAGACACTGCATCAGACTTCAGTGCTTCGGAAGTATTCCTTCCTTCCGAGACCAACTTTTCTTCCGAAGGCAATTTTCCACTTGCCTTCATCTTAGATTTGGAGCTTCCAAAGGAAACAGATCTTCCTTCCGAAGCCTGAATCTTCTTAGAACTCTTGGAAGTCTTTGGTTTGATCATGTGAAGAGTACCCTTAGGATTGTATGGACAATCCTTACCAAGATGAGCCGTTTTCTCACACATAACACACTCCATTTTCTTCTTCCCAAGAGCCTTCTTCTGGAAGTAAGACTGACTTTGGTCATATCCCTTCTCTATCCTCATCTTTGCAGATGCTGAGATAATCCTTTTGGCTGGGGACTGTTCTTGGAGTATGATGGTCCAGGCTATATAGCAGTGTTACACAACAGATCAGTCTTCTTCTTGATACTAAGATGATTTGAACAAGAACCAGAACTCTTAGCAGAAGAGGTTTAGGTTGATGTCTTCAGTCTTTACTACTTCAAATGCTACAGAGATAAACACTTGTTTCTGCTTGGAGTCAAAAGTAGCCTTGATATCTTGAGCCTTCCTTGCTTTCCTTTTTCTCTTTCTCATCTAGTTCTTCCTCATTGACTTGGTCATCACATTCGTCTTCTTCTCCTCAGAAGGATAGTGGCCCTTCTTAGAATCCTCCTCTTCACTCTTCTTAGAGGAATTCTTCACTGTCACTTCTTCATCCTCTTCACTCAACGGATCTATGAGAGGAAGCTCATCTTCACAAGTTCCACACCTAGGAGATCTTACAGACAAGATTGTGTGTAGAGGAGCTATCTCATTTGATCCTAGTCCCTGCTTCTTTTGATAACACACTTTGTTGTGCAGGGATGAGGATTTCATGTTCTTGAAGGTCTCTTCTTCAAGAACACACTTGTCTGCCCTGGCTTTGCTGATCATAAGCTCAGCCTGGTACTCAGTCAGCTTGGTTATGAGATCCTTGATTTGAGTCCTAAAATCAGTGTGCTCCTGTTTTAGAACTGAAATTGTTTTCTCTAAGTCCTCTATCTTTAGTTTATAGTCATTTTCAGACTTTTTAAAATTAGCTTTTAAAATGTTTAAGGAACCAAGATCAGATCTCATCTCTAAGTTATAGGACCTGTATCTATTTACTTTAGAAATGTATTCAGGGGTACAGAGATGTTCCAATACCTTGGATTCATCATGATCTGCCATCAGTGCTTGGTTTGGAGAAGCATCTTCCACCTGAAAGATCCAGTCAAAGCTTTCTTCTTCAACAGCATAGCAGCCTGCTGCTTTGGTTTCTCATTCTGGGGAGCTTTGTCAGTGTAGATGGATCTGGACTATGTTTGGCCACCATTTGTTCTAGGTGCCTTATACTCCCTGGCAAAGTGGCCTATCAAGTTACAATTGTAACACTTGACTTTTCCTTTTTCCAGGCCAAACTTTCCACTGGTTTCATTGCTTGGAAACTTCCTTCCAGTCCGCTTGTAGAACTTCTTGGCTATGTGAGTGAGAAGATCCATCTGCTAGACTATCTCCATGTACTCCAAATCATCTAGATTGATACAGTCTAGGTCTTCAAGGGTGAACAGAAAGCTGCCACAACTTTCATTAGAAGACACAAATGCTTGAGAAGAGCTTGTCTCTTGGAATTGGCTTCCTTAAGTGTAGTTCTCCCTTGGTGTCTCTGGGAAGGTGATGAAAGGACCCTTTGGTGAGTTGTCAGGGTAGCAAATGATATGATGTTGGGGTTCTATGCTATCCCTTTCAACCACATGCAGGGTTGAACCCATTTGATTGTTGGAGTTGCCAGATGAACCTTGCATGTTCATCTCTATCTGGTAGCCACTAAGAATCCCATATAACTCTGTCAGAGTAAGAGTTTTTAGATTCTCAGTCCTCTTGATCACCACACAATAGTGTGTCCACTTCATAGGAAGTGAGGACATGAACTTCCTTACAATGTCCCTGTTCTCAAGAGGAACTTCTCCATCCACAAGGTATTTACAATCTCAACATACCTGAAGTATTGTTGAGTCATGGTGTCACCTTTTTTGAAGGTAAAGTTTTCAAACTGCTGCTTCATGAGATCCTTCTTGTGCTCCTTGGCTTCAGAGGAACCCTCATACATCAGTTTCAGTCCATCCCATAACTGCTTGGCTGTTTTTCATTTCTTGAAACCCCTATATATAGAGTTTGGAAGAGCATCTGAAGGGCTGTCATGGCTTTTCTATCAATCTCTACTCTCTTCCTATCTTCATAAGAGTAGTTTGCCATAGCCTTGCGATTCATACCAGCACCAGTAGCAGAGGGGGTGCTGGGTATGTTAGGTCCATTCTCAACACTCTCCCATATTCTTGAGTCTAGAGACCCGATGAAACCTTTCATTCTCAGGCATGTGGTGTCAAAGTCATCAAGGGTGATCAGTGGGGACTTATTCATGTTTCCAGTTTCCATATCAGTCTTGGAAATGGCTGCCATTTGGAAAGTTTATTATTTGTGTGTGTGAGGGATCTTTAGATGGTGAGATCTTATATCAAGAGCCTGGAAAGCTCTGATCCCAAATGCTGGACTGGTGAAGGGGGTCACTTACAACACAACAACACAAATAGGAGATTAACCATAACTTAATCAAACAATGAACTGGATTAACCACAAGTAAGACACTAAGAACACAAGTAATGTAAGAGACCGAACACAAGAGCACAAGTATATAGTTTTCAAGAATGCAATATATTACTTTCTCTATGTTCTATTACAAGTGTTACAAAGCATAAAGAAATGATACAAGAACATGAGATACTTATATTACATCATACAACCGGCCATACTATGAAAGCCAGCTGGATACAATTGAATAGACTCAAACAAAACCAAATGTAGAATCAACTCATGCAAGTTGGTGACATTACAGAGATGCAGCGGAAAGGTGTCCAGCTTTATTGAAAAGTACATTAGATAAAGCATGTTACTAAAAGTCTTCGGAAGAAATCTGTCTTCAAGTGTGGAGCTTTGGAAGACTTTGTCTTTGAAGCTTCGAAAGACTTCATCTTTGGCTTTGGAAGATATTGGTCTTGGCATCGGAAGATTTCACACTTAGAATATTTCCATTGCATGTGTGAAACTTCCAAAGCATTCTTCTTCAGTACTTGTGCAGCTTGCTTGCAGAAAGAGTTTGGTTGCTTCAGCCTCTATACATATTCTCTACAGATTGAGTTTATGACTAAGAAGTTGTAAGGGATCAAATCCTTTATGAAAGTAGCCAAGGATAGGCAAAAGTCGTATTCCAATAAAGGGCGTAGACCAAGTGAGTTGTAGGTGGGTGACAAGGTTATGTTGAAAGTTTCACCTTGGAAGAGCATCATTCGGTTTAGGAAGCGAGGCAAGTTGAGCACGAGATACATAGTGCCTTTCCAAATCATTGCTCCAATAGGAGAGGTAGCCTACAGGTTGGAGTTTCCTAGAGAGTTAAGTGGAATTCAACCGACATTCCATATATCTCATTTGAGGAAGTGCTTAGCGATGAAGATATGGTCGTAACACTGGAAGACATTGAAGTGGATGAACGGCTCAATTATGTGGAGCAACTAATGGTGATCATCGATCGCAAGGAGAAGCGGCATTACCCTCAACTATTCAACGACTAATAGGTTTCCAAGATGAAACCTAAATAAGTGGGGTGGACTTGTAATGTCCGGAATAAAGTCGAAACGAGCCAATTAATAATAATGGGCTTAGCTGGGACCATTTGAAGAAAATAAGCAGGAAATCGAGTACGGACCTAGTAGACCTTGTGGGTTATGTGTACGGCGTGTTTAAGGTCCCAGGAATGCCAGGTATATATAAGTTCACCAGAAAGAGTAACTCTTATTTTCAACTCAACACCAATTTCTATAAACAGTGTGTAGAGAGAAAAAGTAGAGAGAAAGTGCTGATTCAAGGCTTGGTTGATCAAGGGATTGGAGATCGGTGTTTGTGGGCATCCAAACAATAAGAAAAGACCAAGAATTTAAATCGGTTCTTAAAGGGTAAACCCGAATTCTAGGGTTTGGGGTTTTTGAAAGTGGCAAATAATCGCCCAAAACTCACGTTTTTGTGTAAGAAAACATGTAGGAAGCTTAGTATAGCTTCTTGGGTTGGTTTGTAATTTCAGGGACTTGGGTGTAAGCGATTAATGTTTTAGGGCAAAAATGGGTTGGTTCATAATTTCAGCCCGTTCTGCGAAATTAGGTATTCATCCACGAACTTATGTAGTCATCCAGCGAAACTATAAAGACTTTCTGCGAAACTATAGTTTTGCTGACCTAGATATCCAACAAAAGTTGGGCGAAACTAGCAGCGAATATGCCAACGAAATTGCCAGCGAAGGTGGTAGCGAAACTGCTGATCATGCAGTGAAATTAGCAGCGAAATTATGTAGAAATTAACTCTTTTGAGTGTTAACTTATCTGCAGGCTGTGTAGTGCGACCCTTGCTTAGAATGCTTTGTTGAGAAGCTACTGATCGAGTTCAGGTGAGTTCTAGATCCTTTATTTTAAATGTTTTAAACTATTTGGGGCAGGAAATGCATATTTAATGTTTTTATAAGATTTGGGTGTATACGCGTATGTGCATGTGTATATATATATATATATGAATGATTGATGCATGATGTTTATGATGATGTGTGATGGGGTATGTGATGTTTATGTGATGCTATGTATGAATGTGTTATGTTGATTTTCTGTTCCTATTATGTATTATTTCATGACTTGTGTGTTATGGGTATGAAATGACATAAAGTATTATGTAACGAAAGCGGAAAAATAATGAAAGAGGAACGTAAAGAATGAAAGAGTGCATAAATTAATGAATGATGAAATGGTAAATCTTGCAAGCAAATGTAAGGAGATGCACGACTCTAATTTGTCATTTGCTCAACTTGGTGTAGTTTAGCTGACCCGTAAGGATACACACAGGGGTCTCATATTTGTGCCTGGCCAAATGTATAACTTACAGATTTGACCATGGACGTTTATCCCAGTTTTGGTTCCAGGATATGTGAGTTATGGAAGTCTTATCAACTTCGGCCTAGTACCCGCTTTGTGCCTACGTTTAGGGTACTTTTTGTATGGAATCCTTGTTGCTTGCCCCTGTGCTGGTGCTAGGCTATGTGTGTTATGGAAGTCTCATAAACTTCATCCCAGTACTTGTTCCGTGCTTACGGTAGGGGTATAGAATAAAGGTTGGAACTTTTTGTCGCTTACCCCAGTGTTGGTGCTAGGTTATTTGCGTTATGAAAGTCTTATCAAGTTTGGCCCAGTACCCGTTTCATGCTATGTTTAGGCTATAGCTGATGACACTGATCCAGAAAGACTGTAAAAACGATGGATAATGAATGATAATGGAAGACAATAATGATATTATCTATGTGTACGTATGATGTATGATCGTGCATGAAAGTAAAGTATGGCTTTAAGCGAAAGAAAAGTATTTATTTATAAAACTAGAACTCACTTAGCAATGCTGACTTTTATGTATATTCCAGTTGGCTAGTAATGTTGCTTAGGATGGTACAGGGCAGCTACGTGGTGTTTTTGGATGGCATCCATTTTGTTGATCGATGATGTTTTTGCATTGTAATGCGACCAAATGATATTTTGTAATTGTTAACAATGTTGTATTATTTTGCAAAATAAATTTTAAATATATGAAATGGTTTTAAATTATTCCACTGCATTGATTTAGTAAACTTAAATATATGTTTTATGTGCAATGATTGACCAGCTATAAGCTTCCCGGGAATGGGACCTTACATAGCAATAGGCTGGGCACCAGGTATCAAGTCGATCTGAAACGCAATCTCACAGTCTGGTGGCACACCTGGTAAATCTTTAGAAAACACATCAGAAAATTCACACACAACTATTACATCCAACAGTGTGGTGTTGACACGTCTACATCCTTTACGTAGGCCAGGTAGGCACTACATCCACGCCTCATGCACTTACCCGCCACTGCCATCGAAATCACCTTCGGAATCATCATAACTCGATCACCATAGATTGTCACTAGACTTCCATCGGGCGCTGTCAATCTAATCATCTTCTTGCGACACACAATGTTCCCCTTGTAGTCCACCAACCATTCCATTCCTACTACTACATCAAACTTGCCTAAGGTCATCACGAACGGTCTAACAGGAAACTTATGTCCTTCTAGTTCAATATTACGACCTTCTATCAGATAAGGAATACTAGTAGACTTACATATGGCAGTTTCTATATCGAAGGGCTAATCAATACTTCTACTACTAACAGGAAACCAAGCATAGAAAGCAGTAGAAATAAAAATCTTACTTGCACATGAATCAAATAACACAGACGTAAGAGTTTGGTTTACTAGAAACGTACCTAACATGACATCATGGTTCGTCCTATCCTCCTCTTAAGTCATCGTGAATGCCCTGGCACTCGCCCTCTGCCCCTCGGTCCCGGTCTTCTTCCCTGCCCTGGAACTCTCAGCACTTGGTCTTGCATTCTCGACTCATGTGGCCCTCCCCGCCACAGTTAAATCACCTTGCCACCTTGCACTCTCTTGCCATGTCGCCAGGCTTTCCACACTTGAATCACACATTCAATCCCCACCTACATTCCCTGGTGTGCTCTTTCCTACACTTGCCACACCCTTTCGACCCCGCACCGGATGTGACCACACGCCGGTCATCCACCCGTGAATTCTTGTTGTTTACCATGGCACCACCCCATCCAAACATTTTCCTTTTGTAGTTTCAGTCACCACTGCCTTTCTTACTCACCTCAGCCACCACCACTTCCCTCTCTTCACACAGCCTTCCCGCCAGATCAACCACCAATCTAAAGTGTGCCATCGGATAACCACCGATAAGCCCTGTATATACGTTTTGATCATTTGCGATATAGGTGTCACCTGATCCCGCACCAACTGTGCCATCTCTTTAAATTTAGTGGTGTATTGCTTATGCGTTATTATTCCCGCTTCCAGCTGCAGGAACTCCCTCTCCACCTTGTCGAGCTCTCGATGAGGACAAAACTTCTCAATTACCAGCTTCTTCAACTCACTCCACCACATCCTACTAATCACCCTACTACACTTGGCTTGGATGATATTGTCCCACTAACATAGAGCCAAGTCCACAAATGAATGGGTGGAAAACTTCACCTTTGGATCCTCCCGGCACTTGTTGATATCAAGAACAACTTCCATCTCTCTCACCCACCGGTGAGCAGTAGTAGTAGTAACGTTGCCATCAAATGTCGAGGGCTTGCATCTTTGAAATGCCCCATAATTACATCCTCGGGTTGCCTTAGGCACAACCTCTTCTTCTTCTTCCTCATTAGCAGAGACAACCGTTTTAGTCTCTCGTTGCCCTCTTTCTCCCGAGTACCAAATCCTCTCCTTCCTTTCTCCTTCCCGTACAGCCTTTATCACTTTGGTCACCACAGATGGTAAGATCGTCTGCATGACCTGGTGAACCTCTTCCACCACTTCTTCCTTCACTGAGGCCCTCAAGTTAGCACTCTCGTCAACACCCCCTAGATGAGGGGTCTCGGCTTTTCATCGGCCCCCTCTTTAGCCTTAGGCCTTCCTCTCGTGACATGTGGTCTGCACCACTTCCACCACGACCTCCACCTCTATAAGCCTTTGAAGATCTACCACCAACCATCCTCTAACACATTATAAGATTCAAATTACTAACACGATCGTTCAAGATAACAGCTCAGTTTATGTCAAGTATAGTAACTCCCTAATTATAGTGGCTAGTTGTGATTAGCCACTTACTTTACAATTAATACCCCAAGCATTTCCTATCCTAACTATATTAGTATCTAAATCTACTAAGAAACACATAAATCACATAACATGTTGACGGAATACCGGTTAACATTATGAAAATACCTGATGGCATGTAGTTACTCGGACTAGCATCCCTCCCTTTGTCCAATTTTTAGTTTAAGTTTAGGTTTCTTTTGAAACTATATACCCATTTCACTTAAACATTGTCCCTGATACCAACTTGTAAGGCCTCGTTCTTAGAACGCTTACAGCTGGTTAATCATTGCACATAAAACATATAATTCACTTTACAATTACTAAAAGCATTATAGTGGAATAATTTAAAATCATTTCATATAATCATAATTGCTTTTGCAAAATGATACGTCATTGTTAAGTTACAAATATCATAGTTTGCAATACATCACAAAAACATTATCGTAATATGAAATGGACGTCATCCAAAATAGTCCAAGTAGTTGCCCCATCCATCCTCAGCAACATTCACCTGCCAACCAGAAATACATAAAAGTCAGTGTTGCTCAGTGAGTTCAAGCTTTATAAGATGAAATACTTTTCTTTCATTTAAAACTGTTCTTTACATCCATTTGTGATCATACATCATACATACACATAGATAATAATTTATTATTATCTTTCATCATCGTTCGTTAACTTTCGTTCATTCATCATCGTACATCATTGTTATCATTTGTTATATTTCTTATCGTATCGTAGGTATATTCATTAACTTCCGATGACATGTACTGTACCCCGAACATTATGCACGAAGTTGACCCTTAGGCCTTAGGAAAGTACACTCATCATTATCGTTCATCTTTCATTCGAACCAATGCCATGTGTTATACCCCGAACATTATGCATGAAGCTGGTTACTAGGCCTGGGGTCTATCATAGACCTCGAACATTGTGCACGAAGCTAACTCCAGTACCTAGAGCAAGCGACAAGGGTCCCATACATATGGTCAATCACAAAGATTATACCCCAGTGTGTATCCTTTCAGGGTAACTAACCTGCACACAGTTGAGCTAACACTCTTCATTGGGTGTGAACCTTCATACATTGCTTGCAAGACTTTTCATTTATTTTATTCATTCATTAATGCATGCATTCATTCATTCGTTAAATTCCTCTTTTCACTATCTTCTACTTATCATTACATAATACTTTACGTTCATTGATATTAATCATACCACGCAAAGCCACGATAAATAAACATACATAATGAGGAACACAACATAAACATAACCATACCATACATATCATCAACCATCACATCACATATGACATCACAAATTCAACTTACGTTACGCCCGGGAATATCCTAAGTCAAATCCTAACACTTTACATTTTCCCCAAAATACATAAATCATTCCAAGTCCTAGGTGCATGGGCACTATTTAGGCACATGGCCTTCTAGGGGCATGGGAACGCTTAGGGGCATGGGAACGCTTAGGCGCATGGGAACGCTTAGGCGCATGGGAAAAGTTCTGGGCGCATGGGCACTATTGGGGCGCATGACCTAACACTTAGTCTTTTTAAGGCATTTCTAGGCGCAGGAGTGCTTAGGCGCATGGGCAATCTTGGCACATGGACACTTAGCCAAATTTCAGCCTATTTTAGGTGCATAGATACTATTTGGACGCATGAGGTTTTGGGCGCATGGGCCTATTTAGGCGCATGGGCAACCAACTCATACTATGAACATAATATTCAGTCCAAACTTCACCAATTCATCATGTTCTAGGCCTAGTTCTAGCATTCTAAGCATCAAAACATGAACCATGCATAATCATAACATCATAATTCTCCCAAATAAAAACCCACCCATATTCACACATACATATTCATACGGGTAGAAAACCCACTTTTAATAAAACATACATACATGTATTTTCAGCCCCAAAATCAGTTAAAGCATGCAAAAAGGGGGTTCTAGAACTCACCTTAGCAGCCTTCGAGTATGACTTCCTTCAAACCCGTTTGTATTATGAGTTCAACCACCTTGTATTCGAATTCTTGTTCTTCTTTCTTCAAAATCCCGAAAGCTCTTCTTTTTCTTCTTTCTCTCTCTAGAAAATCTGAACAAAAGGCTGATGTAACATGGTTATGGGCGGCCATGTCTACTTTTTGTATAAAACAATATAAAATTTTGTACCTTTTACGTATTTAACCCCTCAACTTGGGTAAAATTTCATTTTTTCTTTTCTTCACTTTTATTCCTCTTTAAACTATTTTCGGGTGTTACATAATTAGATATGACATTATGTAACCCATACATAGACTTAGAAAGTCTAACCCTTATCAAGGTATGCAAGCAGGCACTTTTACTCAAGTTATTAACTAGACATATACTTATACCTAGATCTCATGTTTTGAAACAATGATATATTCATCATTGGATGTGTGCACATTAGCATCTTTTTGCATTATGTGAGAATATCCATGTTTGTAATGACTTACAACAGAGGATATCTAGTCACTTCAGGTCTATGCTAACTCATAACAAAGAAGTGAATACATGCTTTAAACAAATCTCATGGTTATTCATATCATCACCAGGTGTGAGGTTGTGACATGACAAGTAATCAATCAAATAAGCAACACCACTCATTGAAACTAATATGGATACACACAAATGCATAATTGATTTAGTTTAATCACACGAATTTACCTTTTCAGTATAATTGCATGACCTTGCGTGCACATCATATCTCATCACGTCAGACTTTATTAGCAAGTGAAGAATGCAATTGATTACTTGGATGTACAACTAAACTATATTTTTGTATTTTCATTTTATAAATTTTCTCTTTTGATTTTGTAATTTTCTAATTTTGTATTTGCTTTTTTTTAGCACACACATACAAGATATACAATTAGTCAGTCAACTTTGATAGTTTTACCTTTGAGTTACTTATGAAAAGGAGGGAGGGTTCTTATCATTTCGATTAACCAAAAACAGTTTTCAACATGATTAATAAGAGCAATTGACTCAACCAAATAGTAAAATCTTCCTAGTATGAAAGATTTGGTAAACAGATTAGCCAACTGTCATTTAGTTGATATCTGAATCAAAATGATTAAAGTTTTTTGTAGGGTTATCTCTGAGAAAATGATATCGAATTTCGATGTGTTTCGTTTTTGAATGTTGGACAGGATTAGTTGTTATAAACATAGTAGTGGTATCAACAATGTAAATAGGAGTTTTAAGAAAATTGAACCCGTAATCCAGCAGTTGGTTATGCGGCGAAAGTATTTGAGAACATCCAGCTGATGCAGCTATGCACGCAGCTTCTGCAGTTGAGACTAAGACATGTTATTGTTTCTTACAATGCCACAAGACTAATTGAGGACCCAAAAACTGACAACCACGCGTAATAGATTTGTTATCTTGACTACATCGCCCATAATCACTGTCTGTGCATCGATGTAACTCGAAGTTTCTTTCATAAGTATACCATAACCCTAGGGCCGGTTTTCCTTTGAGATATCTGAATATACGTTTCACTGCGATTAGGTGAGATTCCTCCAGGTCTGATTGATACCTGGCACAGACACAAACAACATACATTATGTTAGGTTTTGATGCAGTGAGATACATCAAAGATCCAATCCTAGATCTTTGTAATGTTAGTTCGATAGACTTTCCTTTCGGACATGATCAATCTTGGAATATACGTCAGTTGGAGTTATGATAGATTGGCAGTCTTAAACTTTGAATTTCTTCAATTGCTTATCCACAAACTTCTCTTGATTGATAAAAATGCCATCTGCAGATTGTTTTACTTGCAATCCAAGAAAGAAATTGATCTCTCCCATATACTCATCTGTAAACATGATTTCATAATCTCTTCAAATTCTGAGCACAGTTTCTAACTGGTAGAACCAAATATGATGTAATCCACATACACTTGTACACATAAGAGATCATTTGTATCCTTCTTTATGAATAAATTTGGATCAATCTTCCCTATTATGTATCCATGTTGGATCAAATGCTAGGACAGTGTCTCATACCAGATTCTTAGAGCTTGATGTATACCATATAAAGCTTTGCTTACCTTGTACACACGATCAGGGAATTCCGAATCTTCAAAACCTTTGAGGTTGCTTAACATACATCATCGGTGATTGGTCCAAACAAAAATGCATCTTTAACGTCCATCTGGTAAACCTTGAATTTCTTATAAGAAGCATATGCTTGAAAGATATGAATTGCTTCAAGTCTTGCAACTAGAGCAAACACTTCATTATAATCAATTCCTTCCTCCTAGGTGTAATATGATGCAATTGACAATTAATTGAACAAAGCAATCAACAGATGCAATTATCAAAAAAAATCATAAAAGATTCATTGATATTAACAAAAGATTACAATGTACACATAGAGAGTTCTCAAAGTCTAAGTAAATACGCAACTCCACAAAATACATATAATCATATTTATACTAATAAAGAACAAAAGAAACATGTATCTACAAAATAAGTTCCTATACATGCAAAAACTAAAACATAAAGACTAATGCTACTTTTTAAAGAGCTCCAATACATCGATTTTGTGAAACTAAACATTAGGCAATATTATGCGATTCTAAGATTATTGTACGGATTAGGATTGTTGAAAAATCAAGTTTTATTTGAAATTTGAGACTTACTATTGTTTGTATCTTTAATTTGGGAATTTTATATTAATTGTGGATGTTTAATGAATTTCAGTTGAGATATTAATGCTATAACGTTAGTTGATGTTTGTGGATGATCTTTGATGTTTTCAATTTGTAAAATTGAATTGTTTTTCATACACTTCCGATTACCAGTAACTTTTTTAGTAAGCTAGTTTGTGAATTGAGTGTTGAGCATATTTGATGGATGATGATGATTGGTATAGAATGTTTTGGACATAGGAATGGATTAGGAATCATTAGACGCGAAAAAGACTTTGTATTGCCATACCTTTCTAGTTTTAGTAACATTATTGAAATGGTGATTAGTATGATGACGTTATATGTGTAGTGCATTGTATAATGATTTAATTTATGTTAGTATAATCATAGGAACATGTTGGGAAATTGTGTTATGGATTGTACAATTGGTGTTCATATGTTTCTACATTTAAATATTTTACTCTTGATGACCTTCCTGATATTATTAACATGCTATAATTGGAACTAGATAGATTATATATGATCCATGATATTTATAATGATATGCTCTATGGTATTAAAAAATGGATCACACTTGTGTAGTAAAATCATACTTTCCAAAATTAAAAACTTACCATCAATACAGGCGAAGGTTCAAATACAAAGTTTTCTAAAATTAAAAAGTATAAGATGTATTAAGATGTTGACACGTGTCTTTTTGAACAAATTTAGGTTTGGGGTAAAATTTGTAATGTTCCTATTCTCAAGTACCACTGTTTGTTCTAATATTTATAACTTTTACAACTAACATTATTTTTTTTTAAATTACACCATAAAAACATGTATTTTAATCTTCAAAAACGCTTATAGTGTTGACATAAAAACTACATTTTTTATTATGTAACCCTTTGAATTGATGAGGATTATATAATATTTGAGGAGTAATACACATGAACTTGAAATATAAAAATGTTGCATTTTTTTATTATTTTGTTATTCAAAAACATCATTATAAAAAGCACAATGCTAGCCTTCATGCTCATGATCTGCATCTTGTCCTCTTCTGATCTCTATCTATCTACATCAACTGTCTCATCATTTTTCAAAGGCATGCGAGAAATCTTCTCATAGAAGATGATCTCGGCCCTATTCCTTGACATCCAGTCCATTTCCACAATCATATCAAACTTCCAAGCCCAAATCATATAAGATATATTGTAAAGGCATGATCCTCTAGTAGCACTATACAATCATATATTTTCTCCCTCGTATTTGAAACACTACCATTAGCCCGTATCATAGTGAATAACCTCATAATTAGGGTCAAGTCCAACTTAGTTATAAAAGTCAAAGTCACTACGTCTAGGTCTTGTTGGGTATTACTACACCAATCCCGAATACCTTTTGATGAACAGGGTTATCATATTACCTTGCGTTGGGTTTGCGCAAGTTGCATGATAGATTTTGAATTGTTCCTATGTCTTTGATCAACCGTTTGACCTTGAATCCTATTAGCATATTCATATGCATTTCCATGATCCTCCAAGCTTCCACAAGTACAATGTCAATGTCGAACTCTTGCCAATTTGACCGTATTAATCGACACAATTGGGTTCGCCGGTAGCTTAAAGCCCTTGGCTAAGCGCCCAATTAATAGAAACTGAAATACACATGATATGGCGTCATAGTCAAATGGTGCAGCTTGCACTTAATACACTCTAGACAAGTGCTGGCATAGTCCTTCGTTGCCAACACTGTAGCCACATATCCTTTCACGACCTTGTTCTATCTTGTCCATTTAAACATCATCTACCTTACGTGATTCCCTAACATCCTTCTTTGCTTCACTAGCTTTCTCGAATCTCTAATATGAACCATCTTGTCAGACAAAGTACATGTATTCACTATTGCATTCTAAATGGTTAGGGGTGTAGCAATGACCATTATTCCATGACTATGGCACCAACCCCTGATGTGCTCTCAACTTTATTTGACTTATGTGTCATAGTAATGGCACCAATTTCGCCATGATATGGAATTGCTAGGTATGGGCTTCATGGCCACATCTTACCATTTCATGATTCCAAGACAGAAGATCTAACTTTTCCATCTAGCCCATAAGGTCGTACTCCTCGAATACCAATCCTTTAAGCTCACCCAATGTCATATCCATTACAACCTCCATACTTCGAGCTAGTGTTTGGGCATTCTACTGCATTAGTTATTCACCCAACGATGAACAAACAACATAGTTTAACTTTTGATTCTCAGCACAGATCTAAATGTCTACATTTATTCCAATTTTCTCAATGTAATTGGTTAGGGCTATTCAACTTTCTTATTGTACTACTTTGGCTTGCACGTCATGAACTCCATGTCACATAACCAATTATGAATCCAGTACCATGACCTTCCATGTTATTAGTTACACCATGTCCAACTCTAAACTGCTAGGATCATCACATAGCTCAATTTTAGAACATCCTTAGTATACCAAAGATGTTTATATATAGGGTTCCCCGTAGCGTTCGCACCAAAATGATAGACCAAGAGTGAAGCTTAAACTAGCTACATGATATCTGCTTACTCCATCAAACTTAATGCTCGAATATTCAAATAACCATTGCCCCAAGTCGTAAGATCAGTATGAACAAAGCAACATAGATGCAGGGAGTCTCAGTGTAAGGCCCCATTCCCGGGACGCTCACAACCGGTCAATCATTGCACATAAAAGCAGGGAGTCTCAGTGTAAGGCCCCATTCCCGGGACGCTCACAACCGGTCAATCATTGCACATAAAACATATATTTACATTAACTTAAAATAAACATTGCAGCGGAAACATTAAAAACAACATTTTCATTAAAAATGCTTTTGCAAAATAATACAAAATTTGTTACACAATTTCAGTTGCTTGCATTACAATGCAATAACATTAAACAAAAGAATGCCATCAAAAGAGCCAAGTAGCCGCCCCGTGCCATCCTCAGCAACTTTACCTGCCAACTGGAAAATTCATAAAAAGTTAGCGTTGCTGAGTGAGTTGTAGGTTTATAAAAAAACATACTTTATCTTTCGTTTTGGAACCATTCTTTACAATCGTACGTGATCATGCATTATACATACACATAGATAATATCATTATTATCTTCATCATTCATTCGTTCATTTCGTTCATACATCGCTAAATCTTTACTTTCATCCGGATCAATGCCATATGCTCACCCCACCATCATGCATAAAGCGGGTACTGGGCTTGATGTCTTTCATAGAGCCGAATATTGTGCACCAAGCTGACTCCAGTACCTAGGGTAAGCGGCAAGGAAACCATAAATATGGTCTATCACAAAGATTGAACCCTAGTGTGCATCCTTCTGGGGTAATTAACCCGCACACCGTTGAGCTAACACCCTTCATTGGGTGTGAACCTCCATACATATGCCTGCAAGCCTTCCAGTGTGCATACTTCCGGGGTAGTTAACCCGCACACAGTTGAGCTAACACCCTTCATTGGGTGTGAACCTCCATACATATGCTTAATAACATGGATCAAGCCCCAGTGTGCATCCTTCTGGGGTAGCTAACCCGTACAGGATTGAGCTAACACCTTTCATTGGGTGTGAACCTCCTTCATATGCTTGCAAGCCTTTCTTACTTTCATTCATTCATCAATGCATGTATTCATTCATTATGTTCCTCTTTTCATTATCTTCCACTTTACGTTACATAATACTTTCATTTCATTCATTAACATTCAACGTAAAGCCACAGGAAAATAATCATACATAATAAGGAACATCAACAAACACATACAACATCAGCATACAAGACACATCACACAGGCATAACATACCACATAAATACAATCATGCATAAGCACCAATCATATCATCATCATACAATGCCCATCACATCATCTATGACCTCAAAAGTCAGCTTACATGAACTCCCGGGAACCTCCCAAATCAAAGCCTACATATCACTTTTTCCCCAAGAAGTCAGAAAAGATTATAAGTCTTCATCCGCATTTCTTTTTGTTCATCCGCATTTCTTTTGTTCATCCGCGTTAACTTTTGTTCATCCGCATTAACTTTTGTTCATCCACATTTGTTCATCCATATTTCCTTTACTTATCCATATTTCCTTTTACTCCTCCACATTGACTTTTACTCGTCCGCATTTGTCAATGCTTATCCACATTGACTTTTACTCATCCGCATTTCCTCTTTCCTCATTCGCATTGACTTTTACTAATCCGCATTAACTTTTACTCATCCGCATTTGTCGATGCTCATCCGCATTTGTCGATGCTCATCCGCATTTGTCAATGCTCATCCGCATTTTTCAATGCTCATCCATATTGACTTTCATCCGCATTAACAACACTTAGGCAAATTCTAAAAATTAGGCGCATGAGCCCTATTTGGCGCATGAGTAGCCCCATTCGCACCTAACCATGAGATTCAGTCCCCAAACACCCTCTATCATGTTCTAAACTTAAATCATACATTCAAAGCCTTAGTAACACAACCATAACATCATCAAACATACACATAGCCCAAAATCAGACCCCACCCGCAACATACACACATTCATACATACGGGTATGAAACCTAGTTTTATAAAAACATACATTCACGCATTTCTAGCCCCAAAATCAGTTAAAACATATAAAAGCGGGGTTCTAGAACTCATCTTTGCAGCTCCTTAGGTGTGACTTCTTTCTAACCCGTTTGCAATTGAGTTCAACCGCCTAGAAACCCACCAAAACAGACGCCCGAACACATACAAACATACACAAGCATACAACCGAGGATGAAACCAGTTAAGAACATCTTAAACACATGAATTCTTACCTTGAATTCAATCTGCTGCACTTGTTCTTCTTCAAAAATCTGAATCTGCACTTTCTCTCTCTAAATGTCTGAAGATTTGGGTGTTGAAAGAAGGGTGTGGGCGGCCATGCCCACTTTACACCAACTTTTAAAATTTTTTGTCCTTTTGACACTTTTAACCCCTCAACTTGGGTTAAATATTGTTTCTTTCTGTTTCTTCACCTTATTCTTCTTTCTTTAACTCCAAAAAATAATCGGGTGTTACACTCACCTCCCTACTTAAGCTCTTCAATGACCAAGTACATCTTGAACATGTAGTCAATTTCAAGGATCATAGAAACAAAAAAGGAGAAACTTCTTATAGCTACTGGGTTAAAAAGTCTTAGTATGATTCCTATAAATGCTCAATATTGATTTGTAGTAATGAAAAATAAAGGATATAGATGTTTCCACATTATTGATTATCATAAGAATTGGAACTCTAATGTCCCATGTATAGAATGGAAGAATCATACTAACTATGACATTATCTCACGAAAGGGTCTGCTAGATTTCGCATGCACTGCAAATGGCAATTGCGTGTGCACCCGTCATGGTAGCTTTGCATGGTCAACCCTAGCTCCTCCTTCTAATGCCAACACATCTTGCCATGTATAGAGTGTTTCCATGATTGGAGAATCAAGGATATAGTCACTAACCAAAGGTTAAGTAACCAAAGTTGTACCAGGGTATCAGTTAAGAAATCCTTCACCTGGGTAAGGACCAGTCAAAGGAATCCATTTAGTATAGTTTGAAATCCAATAAAGCACTCATCTGACCTGAGTATACCATGGATCGTGTCTATTGGTGTCATGTCAGCTAGCGTGTTCATCTCCTAAGAGTCAACTGAGAACATAGGTATCACCAAAGAAGCACATAAAGGTTCGCTTATCAACCAAAGTTCTTTAATAGAATTCTTATAGCCATACTTATCAATCCAAACCAAATATTAATAAAGCGCATAACAAAAGGATGTCCTTCCCTAATGCTTTCTCAAGGTACACACAGATAATACAACAACAAAAAATTTTCCAAATAGGTAAATCACAAATAATACGTAAGGCAAGCTACATAACACAACAAATAATTCAAATTAAATTCTCTCATTTATAATATGACATGTGGGTACTTAAGTTATAGTTTAGGTCGAATAATCTACCTAATTCTCTATTACCAATGGCTCTGGTACCAATCTGTCAAACCCCCGCTAGTAGCGAAAACACGAGTATGTGAAGACGGGATCATCATAAAACATTGGGGCCTAAGAGAATCTCGAAAGGAATTCTTTGCCAATTGATCATGATTTAACCCAACACAAAGAAAAAAGTGTTAAGAACAAGCAATACCTTAACGTTATTACATATATGCACAATGAATTCAAAAGTTCCGAAGTAGAACAACCAGTACTAGATCAATCAAATTCAAATACAAATACATCAATAGAAAATTTTCAATTTAATGTTCCAATGTCTAATGCTCTTGAAGGAGTGGTCTCGTCTAAAGTCCACTGTCCAAGTACCTAAGCAGCGTTACCTGAAAAAAAATACTCTAAAAAGTCAACATATGTTGGTGAGTTAATAGGTTTAAAAGTACAAATAGTTTGTCATGTATAACATGTACATACGTTGTATGTGGGTAAGAGTACATAGCAGTCATAGATAAAAACGCAAGTCTAAAATCAGTCTAAGTCCAATTACCCAGATTATATTCACCCAAGGCACGCATAGGGAAAGTCAATCTCGACTAGTATACCGGAAACAAGGATGCAGGTGTTAGCCCGTTAGTATTAACAATACCTCTGCACGAAGTTCAAGTCACCAGAATAAGCAAAAGTCCAAGTACACACTCATGAATAAACATCTTAACTCAACCCATGACCCAAACCACATACATTGCTCCAAAATAGTCTTTAAGACATGACGTAGTCCAATACCATGAGCACGCTTTTCCCCCAAGTAGAACAGATTAAAAAGTAGCAATGAAACTCATATTAAAATAGTACCATACAAATTCCATAACATGTAAAGCAAAGACTAAGAGTACAAACTCACGAAAAAGGATTACTAAAGAACAACAAGCATGATCAATGTGGGTGTAATTCTTGTAGCCCATTTGTCACACCCCGACTGACGGCGGAATCATCGGGGCGACGAATGTGAAAACGATTGTTCATAGCACATGGAACTAATTAAATTGAAATAATATTAAATATCATTAATCATTGAACTTTACAAGACAAATAAATCATTACAAAACAATCAAGATACAATCAATAACATAAGATTTTCAATTAAACTAGGTCCAAGTCCTATATGAGCGAAAGAAAATCTTCAAGTCTCAAACCCGAAACATGTTAAAAATAAGGGCCAACTATAAAGTTGGTGAGTTCCCATGGTTTAAACGCACGCATATATATATATATATAATATATATATATATATATATATATTATATATATATATAGGGTTACCAGTAGCAATTCATGTCAATGGTTACGACTTAGCAAGCTTATAGAACACATGTAGTTACAACCAAACCTCAACTTGATTACAAGTATATATTATTGGCTAAGTGTATTTGGTTCCCATGATGAACAAGCATACGTCATCAAGAGCCGGCAAAACAACAGCTTTAGTACCAAATAGGCTTGTCAGGCCCAAAGATCTAAGACGTCGCCAGACTAGCAATAGTTAATGATTGTAACAAAATATGTATCTCAAACAAGACTTACAATAACACAGATAACCATGACAAAAAGGTAAAGATGAATTGCATGTGGATTTACAAGAATCAAGATGTGTACAAGTGTAAGTTATAAGGTTATGTTAGGATCATTGATCTAAATTTGACCAATTAGAGTAGATTGCAGCGGAAAGTCAAACAATGAATTAGAAAATTTAGCAAGAACTCAATTGATATTCAATAGAAAAGCACACGGTTATAGAGAGAGAGAGAGAGAGAGAGATTTCAGCAAAAGGAATATTTCATTCAAATACTTTCGTGGTGGCTGAATGTCACACGTTACAATTAGGTCAACATTCTTATATAAGGAATGTGACGCTGCTGATTTCACTTGATAGTGACATCTAACAGAATTATACAAACAACTGAACTATGCAAACTACTGAGAATGTTCTCAACAACTGATCATATCTCAAAGAATGCTAAGTATAAAAACATAAAACTACTGAACTAAAACCACTGAAACTATAAACTACTGAAAAGTAAATTACAAGTAGTGAAAAGGAAAACCATCACAACTACTGAAGTTAATAACTTCAGCTTTTGTGACAACTACTGATCACTCTGGTCTTTAGTCTTTGTCTTCGGTCTTTGTTCTTCAGACTTTTACTTCAGACTTTGTCTTCAGTACTTCACTTTCAGACTTTGTCTTCAGTACTTTACTTTCAGACTTTGTCTTCAGTAGAAATCTTCAGATCTTGTCTTCAGACTTTTTCTTCAAACCTTGTAATCAGCTGATGTCTTCAGCTGTTGTAATCTTCTTTAGCAGTTGTAATGTCTGTGGGACTTAAAGGTTTTTCTGATCAGGCTCATTGGTTCTTTTGGTCCAACAGGTTAACATGTTTCACCCTAAAAGGTGTGAAATAAAGTATAAAAAGGCATGGAGAACTCACGTGCTACGAGTTGCACTTAAGATAACGATAAGAAGATAAGATGATTCCAACGATTCTCTCACGATTCAAACTAACGGTTGATGTCTTAGAATTAGAAAAAATATGAGATTCAAGAATAAATATGAATTAGGGTTTCATTTGGAATTTGAGGGTGTTAATAAATAAATCACGTAAAATAAAATAAAACAATCTTTTATGTTTTGATTCAATAATGTTGGAATCTGTAGATACATGTGTACTAGTTTAGGAGCTCAAGTGTAAAATGACTTTCATGTCTTACGTATATGTAATTGAATGGTATGAATGAAATGTAATGTGTGGGTGATGCTTATAATGTTTAATATTTTATTATTTATTGTGTGATAACACATATTGAATTAACTATATAGGTTTGTGGTTGTTTACATAGTTCTTAATCAATAATGATTGAGAAATGTGCTTAAACTTAATGGTGTGAAGTTCTCATGCGAATGGACTATGCTAATGGACCATACACATGAATACTTCATGCTAATAAACCAGTCACACAACTGAACCGGGGGACTAGATCAGTCGCACGATTGTGACATGAGATTGACTCAGTCGCACGACTAGATATTCAGTCATGCGAATGGATCAACCGCATGCTTCAATCGTACGACTGAACCATGCAAATGGTTCAATCGCACGAATGGAAAACCCTAACCTATAAATTCCACTTAATTCATGAAAAAACATAACAATTCGAATCCCTACACACACAATCATACCCTAGCCGTCCAGAGACCCAAGAAAACCTGTTCCAAGTTCATAGATCGTAGTTAATCATCTTACAATCATTCTTAACGTTTTGCTTCATTCTTAGATCGATTATACTTGCGTTCTCACTAATTGGATCGCCAATCAAATAGGATTCCGCACTATTTGGTTTGGTATACGTAAATCAGTTAGTACTCCATACCTAAACGGTCCTAACAAGTGGTATCAGAGCCTTGGCTCTTGATTTGCATGTGATTCAATCGATTTTTATTTAAAGATCACGTTTTTCACTCAAAAACTTAATCTTTTTGTGTCAAACAGTGTTTTCGACATCTCCAGGTCAAAAAGTTAATGTTTTTCGGCATATGTAGGGTTCATTAGAAATTCGTGTCTTTGCGTTAAAGTGTTCAAAACCTTCGTTTTTACAAAAACAGTAGCCTTCAGTCGCACGATTGACTCAATCGCATGACTGAACCCATTCGCACCTCTCATACGTATGATTGGCTCAGTCGTTCATCCATTCACATGACTGAACTCATTATTCACATTGTTCATCCGCACCGATCCAATCGCCCAATTGAGTCATCCGCATTTGTTCAGTGGCACGATTGAACCATCCGCATTATTCAATCGCACAAATAGCCCAATCGCATTCTTTCATTTGCACAAGTACAATAGTTTTGTTCTAAACTCCAAAGTAAATAGAAATGGAAGATCAGTACTCAGCGTTCACCGCAAGTAGGGATTCACGGATCCAGAATCTATTGCTTCTGGAAAATGAAGTGGGGAATCACAATAAGCCTCCTAAGCTCATAACGTTAGATGATTACCCACAATGGAAGCAAAGGTTCAAGATATACCTAAATGGAGTAGTCCTAATCTGTGGAATCATTGAGCTACGGTATAGCATGCCGGTTGTGGAGATGGAGTTAAACTTACCTTAGGCGGCATGACTAATAGCCAAAAGGTAAAGTACAATACAGAGAAGAAGGTGTACGCTCCGTTAACTCAGTCAATTCCTAAGGATATATTCCATGAGTTTTTTGAGAACAAACAAGCAAAGAAGCTGTGGGATGCTCTCGAAAAGCGGTATGACGGAATGCATCATTAAAAGCTCTAAAGGCAAAGGCTTTGAAGAAGGAGTTCGATAACTTCTCGTCAATGGGTAAGGAGAGTTTGGATGACATTATAGACCGCTTCTACCACTTAATAAGTAAGTTGCACACTCATGGGGTTGTTAGGTCCACGGAAGACAAGGTGTCGAATTTCATAGATGGATTGCCAGAAAAGTGGGTTTCATTTGTGTCAAACCTCACACAGAATGATATGCTTGCGAAGTTGGATACCAACGATTTCATTCTGAAGCTGAGAGAGGAAGAGTTGAGGATGAAGTACAGGTCTCATAAGGCATCATATGATCAGAACCCGTCACTTTACAACTCAATTCCTCAAGCAAAAATGTCTGGAACGCCACTTCAAACGACATTTGTGTCGAGTTCAACCGCTCCGTCTCAAGCCACTACTTAGGATCTAACACGTTATGGTCGTCTTGCACCCAATATATAGCACCTGAAGCCAATGCCAGAAAACTGAAGACCGAGAATCTCGGTAACATGACTGTAGAGGTAGCAAAGGAGCATATGGATCTCTTAGCAGTTGTCGTTCACCCTATGACGGTCTAGTTGCAGGGAAGATTGGAAACTGCCATCTGGCAGATGAAGACTACGAGCAAGTAGACGGGAATAAGCTGGAAAGATGGATATCATGTGGGCATTGCAAGTGCTGTCCGGAGGGCAAAGAAGTTTGTTAAGAAGACAGGAAAGAACCTGATTTCCATAAAAGATACAACCTTTGGTTTTGAGAAAACCAAAGTTACCTGTTTTAGCTGTGGAGAAAAAGAGCACTTCAAACATGAATGTGTTAAGCCCAAGAAGACAGGTAATGGTAATCCATTCTCATCCTTCAATCGTCAAGATAAACCCACAAGTAGTCCTACATCGTCAAGCAAGGATCCTAAGGCCTTGACTACTCCAGATGACGATGGGCAAGCTTGGACCTTTCAATGTGTATCTCCAGGAAAATCCAACATTGCTTGTGTTGTGGGTTTGGATGACGACTCCGCAAGCGAAGGTGATATAGCAGTTGAACTCGTGATGTCAAATAATGAAGAAACTGCCAATGTGGTTGATCACCTGAATGAAGATGGTTCAAGCACAAAATGTTCAGAATCACTAGCACCAGAAAAGTCAGACTCTGCTATGATGGCTGATTCAACCAAATCTTCTCAGGTATGTACCAAAGACCAATTGTTTGATAGTCATGCTTGCATTGAATGTAATAAATTTAGAGAAAACATAAACTCAAAATTTGCTCGGTTATTAGATGACAATGATATCTTAGTAAATGATTTACAACTGTGCACAGAAGCAAACAGGATTTTAAAACAAAATGAGCACAGTTATAAAGAGAAAATAGAACAGTTTAATAAACAACTAAGGGAAACAGAAGTTGTGGCCTTTAACAAAGCAAATGACATTAAGTTCTATTTAAACTCCCTAGAAGAAACTAAGAAACAAAAAGCAGTTTTGGAAGTCGAAGTAAACTCATTAAAACAAAAACTTCACAGTTGGACTAGTTCTTCTCACATAGTCCAGCACTTAGTGAGAGAACACAACAACGGGGAAGGTTTGGGTTACACAGTGGTTCCACCACCACATGAGACCTTGTTGAATGCTAAATGCAAACCAATAAATAACAACCCAATCAAGGATCATGTGGTGTCCACTCCTTTTGTAAGTGATCCAGATTCCACAAGTAATTCCATTGAATCTGTCACTAAACAAAAGGAGACCACTTTAAAGTTAAAAGGTAAAATTCCTATCATTAACTTTGATGAACAATTTGAGAAGGTTAAGGTAAAGTCTTGCTCAAATATGTCTAATTCTAAACCCAAAAATACCAAAAAGTTAACCAAACACGTGCATCATGTCTAAGTCCACATAAACAAAAGAGTAAAGATGTTAAAAATGTTCAAACAATTAATTTTGTTAAACAAGATAAAAGATCTAAACGAGAAGTGTCAAAACCCAAAAAAATTAAAGTCACACGAGTGTCACACTTCTCCACAAAAACAGTTATACCAACATGTCGAAAGTAGATCATGCTACAACTATGGAAAGTATTGACACATCGCATCTAATTGTCCTTAGTATCAAACACCAAGGAAGAAAGTTGAACTTCATGATCCTAAATCCAGTTCTTCTAAAAGGAGTTCTATGACCTCACCAAGAAGAATTAGTGAACATAAAGTTCAAACCATAAGCCAATCGTCTGTTTATCACAAACAGGCCTTACACAAAACTGGCTTATGGAAAGAAAAATCTAGTTCAATGTCTGATAATGAGAACAACAAGATGAATGCTCTTCCCTTACCCTCAATGGATAGTGGGTGGAATTATGACATGTGATGCCTCTGGGTCACCCAAGCCAGTTAAGGCTTGGGTCCCTAACCTCAACTAATGATTTCCTTTGAATGTGCAGGGTGTTCACTATAGTGCTGCCACAAACATCTGGATCATAGATAGTCGAGCATCTAGGCACATGGCTGGGAATCTGGCTCTCCTATCAAACATCAAACAAGTTAAAGGAGGTCATGTTTCATTTGCTGGAAACAAAGGAGGTTACATCACCGCTCAAGGGGAAGTGGGAAACCAGAAAGTGAAGTTTGATAAGGTAAACTATGTTCAACAACTTCAAAATAATTTGCTTTCTGTATCCCAAATCTGTGACAAAGGCTTTAAGGTAGTATTCAACAACAAGAAGTGCTATGTTCTGAAAAAGGACTATGTGATCCCGGAGGACCAAGTCTTAGTGTCAGCTTCAAGATATAACGATCTTTATGTATTCAAGATATAAAAGGCCTCCACAACGGATCATCAAGTTTAGTGCTTCCTGTCAAAGGCTACAAAGAAGGATTCGATCTCCTGTCATAGGAGAATGGGACACATTAATCCACGGAATATGAACCTCTTGATCCAGAATGATCTAGTGCGTGGAGTAAACGTCAAAAACTTCCAATTACCGGATTTTTGTGTCGCCTGCAAGAAAGGCAAACAGATTAAGAGTCTCATAAGGAAAAGAAAGTTCATTCCATAAAACTTCCTCTTGAGCTTCTTCACGTGGATCTGTTTGGTCCAGTCAGTACAAGAAGCATCGCCGGCGACTTATACAGTTTGTAGTTACAGATGACTACTCCAGATTCTTTTGCGTAATGTTTCTGAAATCCAAATCTAAAACATTTGAGTCACTCAAAGAGTTAGTAACTACTTTTACTCAGCCGTATTGACTTTTACTCCTTTGTATTTGTCAATGCTCATCCATATTGACTTTCATCCGCATCAACAACACTTGGGCAAATTCTAAAAATTAGGCGCATGAGCAGCCCCATTCACACCTAAACATCAAATTCAGTCCCCAAATACCCTTTATCATGTTCTAAACTTAAATCATACATTCTAAGCCTTAGAAACACAACCATAACATCATCAAACATATACATAGCCCAAAATCAGACGCTACCCACGACATACACACATTCATACATACGGGTATGAAACCTAGTTTTATAAAAACGTACATTCATGCATTTCCAGCCCAAAATCAGTTAAAACACGTAAAAGACGGGTTCTAGAACTCACGTTTGCAGCCCCTTAGGTGTGACTTCTTTCAAACCCATTTGCAATTGAGTTCAACCGCCTAGAAACCCACCAAAACAGACGCCCAAACACATACAAACATAATAAGCATACAACCGAGGATGAAACCAGTTAAGAACATCTTAAACACACGAATTCTTACCTTGAATTCGATCTGCTGCACTTATTCTTCTTCAAAAATCTGAATATGCACTTTCTCTTTCTAATGTCTGAAGATTTGGGTGTTGTAAGAAGGGAGTGGCGGCCATGCCCACTTTACACCAATTTTCAAACTTTTTTGTCCTTTTGACACTTTTAACCCCTCAACTTGGGTTAAATAGTGTTTCATTCTTTATCTTTCTTTTTCTTCACCTTATTCTTCTTTCTTGGACTCTAAAAAATAACCGGGTGTTACACTCACCTCTCTACTTAAGCTTTTCAATGACCAAGTACATCTTGAACATGTAGTCAATTTCAAGGATTATAGAAACAAAAAAGGAGAAACTTCTTATAGCTATTGGGTTAAAACGTCTTAGTATAAATGCTCAATATTGATTTGTAGTTATGAAAAGATAAAGGATATAGATGTTTCCACATCATTGATTATCATAAGAATAGGAACTCCAATGTCCCATGTATAGAATGGAAGATTCATACTAACTATGACATTATATCATGAAAGGGTTTGCTAGATTTCGCATGCACTGCAAATGGCAATTGCGTGTGCACCCGTCATGGTAGCTTTGCATGGTCAACCCTAGCTCCTCCTTCTAATGCCAACACATCTTGTCATGTATAGAGTGTTTCCATGATTGGAGAATCAAGGATATAGTCACTAACCAAAGGTTAGTAACCAAAGTTGTATCGGGGTATCAATTAAGAAATCCTTCACCTGGGTAAGGAACAGTCAAAGGAATCCATTTAGTATAGTTCGAAATCTAATAAAGCACTCTCTCTGACCTGAGTATGCCATGGATCTTGTCTATGGTGTCATGTCAGCTAGCGTGTTCATCTCCCAAGAGTCAGCTGAGAACATAGGTATCACCAAAGAAGCACATAAAGGTTCGCTTATCAACCAAAGTTCTTTAACAGAATTCTTCAAGCCATACTTATCAATCCAAACCAAATATTAATAAAGCGCATAATGAAAGGACGTCCTTACCTAATGCTTTCTCAAGGTACAGACAGATAATACAACAACCAAAAATTTTCCAAATAGGTAAATCACAAGTAACACGTAAGGCAAGCTACATAACACAATAAATAATTCACATTAAATTCCCTCATGTATAATAGTACACACATAATCCTATGATGCATATGACATGTGGGTACTTAAGTTATAGTCTAGGTGTGAAGACGGGTCGAATAATCCAATGGCTCTTATACCAATCTGTCAAACCCTTGCTAGTAGCGGAAACACGAGTATGTGAAGACGGGATCGTCATAAAACATTGGGGCCTAAGAGAATCTCTAAAGGAATTCTCTGCCAATGGATCATGATGTCACCGAACACAAAGAAAAAAGTGACAAGAACAGTCAATACCATAACGTTATTCCATATATGCACAATGAATCCAAAAGTTCCAAAATAGAACAACCAGTACTAGATCAATCAAATTTAAATACAAATACATCAATAGAAAATTTTCAATTTAGTGTTCCAATGTCTAATGCTCTTGATGGAGTGGTCTCGTCTAAAGTCCACTATCCAAGTACCTAAGCATCGTAACGAGAAAAGAAATACTCTAAAAAGTCAAACAGTTTGTCGTGTATAACATGTACATACCTTGTATGTGGGTAAGAGTACATAGCAGTCATAGATATAAAGGCAAGTCTAAAATCAGTCTAAGTCCAATTACCAAGATTATATTCACCCAAGGGCACGCATAGGGAAAGTCAATCTCGACTAGTATACCGGAGACAAGGGTGGGGGTGTTAGCCCGTTAGTACTAACAATTCCTCTGCACGACGCTCAAGTCACCAGAACAAGCAAAAGTCCAAGGACACACTCATGAATAAACATCTTGACTCAACCCATTACCCAAACCACATACATTGATCCAAAATAGTCTTTAAGACTTGACGTAGTCCAATACCACGAGCATGCTTTTTCCCCAAGTAGAACAAATTAAAAAGTAGCCATGAACGTCATCTCAAATAGTACCATACAAATTCCATAACACGCAAAGCAAAGACTAAGAGTACAAACTCACGAAAGGATTATTAAAGAACAACAAGCATGACCAGTATGGGTGTAATTCTTGTAGCCCAGTTGTCACACCCCGACTGACAGCGGAATCAGCGGGGTGACGAATGTGAAAACGATTGTTCATAGCACATGGAAGAAATAATATTAAATATCATTAATCATTGAACTTTACAAGGGGCAATAAATCATTACAAAATAATCATGATACAACCAATAACATAAGATTTTCAATTAAACTAGGTCCAAGTCCTAAATGAGTGCAAGAAAATCTTCAAGTATCAAACCCAAAACATGTTAAAAATAAAGGGTTAACTATAAAGTTGTGTAGTTCGCATGGTTTAAAACACACGCATATATATATATATATTATATATATATATATATATTATATATATTATATATATATATATATATGTATATATGTATCTATGTATGTAAAAAGGGTTACCAGTAGCAATTCATGTCAATGGTTACAAGTTAGCTAGCTTATAGAACACATACAGTTACAACCAAACCTCGACTTGATTACAAGTATATACGATTGGCTAAGTGTATTTGGTTCCCATGATGACAAGCATACGTCATCAAGAGCCGGCAATACATTCGTTTTAGTACTAAATAGGCTTGTCAGGCCCAAAGATCTAAGACGTCGCCAGGCTAGCAATAGTTAATGATTGTAAACAAAATATGTATCTCATACAAGACTTACAATAACACAGATAACCATGACAAAAAGGTAAAGATGAATTACATGTGCATTTACAAGTATCAAGATGTGTACAAGTGTAGGTTACATGTTTCACCCCAAAAGGTTTGAAATAAAGTAAAAAGAGGCATGGAGAACTCACGTCCTACGAGTTGCACTTAAGATAACGATAAGAATATAAGATGGTTCCAACGATTTCTTCATGATTCAACCTAACGGTTGATGTCTCAGAATTAGAACAAATATGAGATTCAAGAATAAATATGAATTAGGGTTTCATTTGGAATTTGGGGGTTTTAATAAATAAATCAAGTAAAATAAAATAAAACAATCGTTTATGTTTTGATTCAATAATGTTGGAATATGTAGATACATGTGTACCTAGTTTAGGAGCTCAAATGTAAAATGTCTTTCATGTCTTACGTATATGTAATTGAATGGGTATGAATGAAATATAATATGTTGGTGATGCTTATAAGTTTAATATTTCATTGTTTATTGTGTGATAACACATATTAAATTAACTATATAGTTTTGTGGTTGTTTACATAGTTCTTAGTCAATAATGATTGAGAAACGTGCTTAAACTTAATTGTGTAAAGTTCTCATGCGAATGGACCATGCTAATGGACCATACACATGAATACTTCATGCTAATGAACCAGTCGCACAACTAACCAGGAGACTGGATCAGTCGCACGATTGTGGCATGAGATTGGCTCAGTCGCACGACTAGATCTTCAGTCATCCGAATGGATCAATCGCATGGTTTAGTCGTACGACCGAACCATGTAAATGATTCAGTCACACGAATGGAAAACCCTCACCTTAAATGCCACTTAATTCGTGGAAAAACATAACAATTCGAATCCCTACACACACAATCGTACCCTAGCCGTCCAGAGACCCAAGAAAACCTGTTTCAAGTTCATAAATCGAAGATAATCATCTTACAATCGTTCTTAATGTTTTGCTTCATTCTGAGATCGATTATAATTGCGTTCTCACTGATTGGATCGCCAATCAAATAGGATTCCGCACTATTTGGTTTGGTATACACGTAAATCAGTTAGTACTCCGTACCTAAACGGTCCTATTTATGTAAATAAAATCATAATTAGTCATTCCGCACTATTTTATAAGTTAATTAAAAGTTTAAGAAGTAGATTTGATAACTGTTTATGATATAACATAGTTAATTAAAACATTGAATAATTAGTGATTTAAATAATTATTCATTTAACATATTGATTTATAAAATGTAAATAAATTCATAATTAATCTATAATTATAGATAATGTAATGACAAGGGATAACTTAATGATTTCAACTATTTAAAGTTTATTTTTATAAAAATAAACTAGTTATAACATTGTTATTAATATTTTGTATGATGAAATTTTAAGGTATTTAAAAAAAATATTTTACAGAAAATAATTGCATAACTTTTGTTTATAACCAAAGTTTATAAACTGAATTTTATAATTTTTAGAAAATTTTATATATCCTAAAACATTTGAAAAACAAAAAAAAATTGGGCTGAGGGTCCCCGGGTTCGAACCCGGGACCTCAAGTCCACACAACACGGACATTACCGGTAAACCAAAGGCCTCAGCCGTGATTGGTAACCATTTTTAAATGATAAAACACAAGAAATAAGATTTACCCTGAATCTTCATGAACCCTAATTCGATTTTGATCCAATTGACCATCCAAATGATGTTGTTAACCAAATCATTCATGGGGCTTTTGATCCCAAATGTTGATGTGGTTTCAACTACATGGATAAATTCCGAAACGATTAGAACAACAACAAGAAAGCCGCGACTAAGTTGAAGTTCATTCGATACCCAAATGTTGTTGTTAATCAAATTAACTTTGCATATAGCTTTTAGGGTCGAAGTTAAGCAAAAGCCCTATGCTAATTCGGTTTAGTAGAGCTTCGAACATGGATCTCCGTTAAGTTGCAGGTCGTGATGAATATGAGTTCTTGAAGGTGATGTGTGTTGGTTTCAGGTGAAATTGTAAGTTGTGAACGTTTAGAACACTTAGATGATTGATTAGATGAGTTTAATTAGGTTATTATTAGGATTTAAGGGTCGATCGATCATGGAATTAAAGGTTTCGGTTTATTCAACCGAGTAGTGTTTGTAACCGTGATTAAACACAATAAATGGTACATTTGAGTTCGAGACAGGTTCATGAAACGATTTGGAGCGGTTTGGGGTTAGAATTTAAAGTATCTAAGTGGGTTGGGGCTCGCCGAACCTCGGCCAGAGGTGGGCGGAGTGCTCGCCGGAATTGCGGGGAGAGAGAAAGAGGGTAGGAGGTTTGGGTTTAATAATTTACATAATTGGTCCCTGCGGTTTGACTCTTAACATTTTATGCACAACCCTTTTAAAATAAAGTTTTAATAATTACATTTCAAACCCCATACTTTATAAATTCACTTGAATAATAAAACAAATCAATTATTTGTTATTTTTTATAACATTTATAAATCTTGTAAGCTTTATTATTTGATTATTTATTTTCAATAATAAAATTTATAATAAATAGTAATCTTTATTCATTTGATAACAATACAATTTTTAATAAGTCTTCTCATCTTAATTATTTATTGTAAAATGATTATTCACCTTATCACTGTATGAAAAAATTATTATAAGTTATTTAGATGATTAACAAATGTATAATTAATAATATAAATTGCAATTTTAATTTTATAATAGAACTAAAAAATTGAGTTTTAATTTGGAAAAATGGCGGATGTTACAGTCTCCCCTACTTTAAGAAATTTCGTCCCGAAATTTAATCACAAGTAAACTAATTTCAAAGACATGAGGAGACTTGGATTCAATTACCTGTTTTGACGTGAACTCTTGAAAGCGTTTAAATTCAACAAGATTAATTATGATGTTTTGTTATGCTTAAGTTTGTTCAATTTCATGATTCATAATTTCATGTGTTTCTTGACAAATGGTACAAGATTATTAATTTAGAATTTTTAGTTGATAAACGTTTGTATTTTCAACGGTTAGAAGGGTTTTGTCAAGAGTGAAACATAAGGATTAGTGTGATACGAGGCTTGGAGATAAGTTCAAGATGCTTTTGAATGGGATAAGGAATTCATAAGAACTTCTCAAGAAACAACTTTAACGGAGTTTCTAGATGATCGATTCTTGTTTACTTATGTCATTGAGGTTTCAAAGTATTAGTTTAAAGTTGATAGGAGAATCCTGTTTCTAAGATTAAAGATTAAATTTAGAATGAGGGCACCATTGTTATATGTCTTCGGGATAAGTGCGGTTTTGAGGGAAGATGTTTAGAAAGATTTCCAAGGGTCATTAAGAAAAATGGGCTAATGAGTTTTAAGATTCAGGAATACAAAATCAATGATGAAACGATCCAAAATAACAAGATGTTTTGAGGGTAACGTTCGGTTTACAAACCAAAACATTATGTTGCTTATCAAAGTATTAGGTCAACTACAACCTTAATGAAGACATGCGTACCTATAAGCGGACACTCACCCCAAGGGTTCCAAGTAAGGTAACGGATCCATCGGTTGATTCGATTTATATGAATACCTTGCCTATACAAACACCTCGAGATACAGGCATCCCACTCTTCCAGCATTACATGTTTCAAGTTATAGGACATAGACTTTGACGAGACTTGAAAACCACGAATAAAGATTAAGCACCTTTGAAAACCATTTGATTTAGGCACATAATGCCTTGGAATATATTTAAGGTTCGTGTGTGTGTGCATTGATAAGATTCAAAGTATACGAATAAGCACATAAGGCATTGTTAGGACCTGGTATTTTAACGAAATACCTGGAGATTAGCGTGGTGTAAACTGATCAAATAGTGTGGAATCCTTGATTAGCGATCCAATCAGTGAGAACACACGAAAATCAATAAAGAATTGAAACTAACGTTAGAAATCGATTGGAAATCGATCTAATGTGTTCTATGAACTTGGAGAACGAATGGGAGATTTCTGGACGGCTAGGGTACGTCTGGAATCGTAATTGATCGAGAGTCCTTATTTTTCACGAATTGAGTTGTATTTATAGGTTGGTATTATTCAATCGTGCGACTGAACCATTAGTATGGTTCAGTCGTGCAATTGAACCATGCGGTTGATTCATTCGCACGACTGAGTGTTCAGTCGTGCGACTGAGCCAATCTTATGTTACAATCATACGACTGATCAGTCTCCTGGTTCATTCGTGTGACTAAGTCATTCGTATGAAGGTGTTCATGCTTATGGTCCATTCGCATGGGCCATTCGCATGATAACTTCATTATTTTAAGTTTGAATGTATTAATTAGTAAACATTATATGTAAACATCAACCAATCACTAACCTAATTAATTAATTTAATATCAACTTATTAATGAAATATTAATCATTACAAATCACAAACACCCAATATCATTTCATTAGTCATATCAAATTACACAGAATCGGATAAAACAAGATCTATTACATTTCATATCATGATCTAGGGGACATACATGTATCAACAAACTCCCCATTGGACCTAGATCTCTCTAATCTTCTGTTTTCTTCATAACCTCTTTGTATTTCTTGTACTTCTCCTCTTTTGTAACTCCCGTGTGAATCTCAAACGTGAAGCAGAGTCGTATAACGTTCTGGAACTGAAGAGCTTGTACAATATCTTGCGTATCATAGAACAGTGGCCACTTGTATAGTGTATATACATCACTTTCTAACAAGTTTGTAAGCCACATCGGGTCGAATACCCTGATAGTATCCATTTGTCCCACTTTGCTTAAGACTATGACCGCTTCAGCTGTTCTCCAATCATAGTACCACCACTTAAAGTGTGGAGTAAAATCCTGTGGCATATCCCTGAGTGGGATTCTTGACATTGTGCGCGGAGGATTCCACTTCAACACTATCTTCGGCTTGCTAGTAATGGCATAAACCTCAGACCTTCTGATATACCTAGTAGGTTGTTGAGGTCTAAAGTTAACCCATCTAGTGTGGTACTCCTTCTTTAGGGCAGCCTCAAACCAGCCTGACATCTTCCTCGAGTCAGCATACAAAAGCTTTAGTTTGGCCAGCTGGTTGAGCTCAAAACCTGGTAGAGTCTTTAGATCATGGGAAACCTAAAATACTCTATGCCCTTCTCCCTCTTAACTGCATAGACGTTAAGGTCATCAAAATATGCCCATGCTATAATCCTACCCGACACCTTATGATGTTTCTTGACTCTGTAGAGTTGGTGTAGGAATCCTTCTTGGTGTAGTACGTTGGGCTCTAACTTCTTCAAAACATGCAACCCACTCAGCCTTTCGAATGTCAACATCATCATTGAGGCTTGGGTTGTGTCTTCTGCTTTCTCTGTTCTTGCTCCATATTGTTTTTAACACCTCAATAGAATCGCTGACAAGGGATTCACCCAGATTGGGGACCACATTCCCTCATTGTCAGCGTACTGAGGGTACTCCTCGGCAGTGAATCTTCGATCTCTACATCATCAACATCGTTGAACTCTACGTCACTAGTCGAATCGCATGTCGGAGCATTTACTATTTCATGTTGGATTTAGCTCGAAAAGCTCTGCGAGTTGCTCATTGAAAAGTCATGAATTATTCCCCTTCTTCAGGGGTATAATTCACTGAACTCCTGCTATCCCTTGCAGATCAAGAATCATTGTTAGCTGAGACTTGACCTGCTGAAGGGGAGCAATGTCAAACTCATCTCTTTGGTAATTTTGATCTGTTTGATTTAAACGTTTCACACATAAATCATTAGTAATTCATCAAACAGAAAGGCATTAAAATAATATAAACATTAAGTACATTGTGTTCAATTACATGATTCAAATACAAAAGAAGATAAATACATAATCATCTAATCTTTACTTTTTCTTGTATCAAGGTTTCATCACTTGTAGGGCAGAGGTAGAGGTTGATTGATCTTGTCTGTTCTTAGTCCTGTTCTCTTGACCTGTAGCAGTGGCCGATGCAGGTGCATCCCCTCCTTCTGCTTCTCATTATCGTCACTCTCTTCATCTTCATCCACATCATCATCATCACTATCATCACCATCTCCTCTTTAATCTTCAGAGGCTCATCTTTAGATCCTTTAAGTTTGAGCATGATGGTCTTCTTAGCATTCTCCAACTCTTCTATTTTCTTAGCAGAAGTGACTCTATGCTCTTGGAGTTGGGCGATCTCGAGGCTCTGAGCAGCCATTTGCTGGGCCTGCTCCTTGATTAGCCGATCCTGCTCCGAGATCTGATGTGACTGCACATCAGTGAGATCTGCAAGCTGTCGGATCTGTGCAGTCTTCTCTTCATCAGCAGCTAACAGTTGCATCACCATACGGTTTAGCGCTGACAGCTGGTCCTCTACCCCAAATTGAGGTACATGAGATCCATATATACGTGCGGATCAGATGAGGGTCTGATTGGTGGCTAGTGGTGGTGGTGGTGGTGGTTGTGTAAAGATAGGGTTGGGTCTGTGAGATATTGGAGGTGATGTAGGAGTGAAAGATATAGTGGTGGTTGGCATATTTACCGTGGTGGGAGGTGTGGTAGTGGTAGTGGTAGCTGTGGTGGCTGTGGTGGTGGATGGTGTGGCTGTAGAAGTGGTAGGGATGGTGGTAGGTGTAGTGGCTGTGGTGGGTACGAAGGTGAGTCTTCTTCTCTTTTTCTTCTGGCCGTGGGTCTGAGCCAGGCGTTCTTCCTCGATCCAGTCGAGGTGGATGCTCCCCCTAGAACACGGCTAGTAGACTCAGGAGCATAGCTGGGATCTACAGTCGTCTCTCCCGAATCCATGGGGCGTTCACCAACCGCCCGGAGTCCATGCTCGGTGGGAACAACCTGCTTCCCACGGTCCTTGTCAAGGGCTCCTCATCTGACTCTTCTTCTCCTCACCAGGTATGAAGTCCTTATGGAAGCCTGCAGACTCAGCTATGTCGCTGTGGGGCAGACACTGGGGGTATAACATCTGAAGCTGTACCCCTCGTTGGAGCAGGCATATCATCCCCAACATCCCCACTATCATCATCGTCTGAATCATGCTCTGGGAGCAACAACCTCTCATCATCTGAATCGCTGTCATCATGACGCCATTTGAGTCTACCTGGTGCCACATATCGTTCATTTGCCAGATGGCCGATCAACTTTTTTACCTGGGGCTTTACCTGCTTGCCCCGATACACTCTCATGCGACCCAAGTCGTGTCATCCATAACCTCTAGGGCAACCGCATCAGGTTTCTCCTTGGGAAGTAATGGCAGCTTCTCGTTAAAGATCAGCTGCAGAAATCTGGGATACATACAAAACTCTCCTTCCCCTTGGCCTCCAGATTCTCCCCGATACGAGAAGATCATGCTCGAGAGCTGAAGGGGTGGTTCAGCACCAGTGCCACATAGGCATTCTGAATCTGGTCTGACAGGTCATCAAACCCACCCCTTCGAGAAGCAATACACTTCAGGATCACATGCGCCAAGTATTTATACTGGGGACACAGGTTGCTCTTATTGAGCACACCTGTTGATGTCCCCAGCATATTAATCCTGAGGAAGCACCTCTGACTGTAAGTGGATGTAGTCTGGTGGGTTGATCAGTATCATCCCCAAAATCAAGTACTCTCTGGATGTCAGCTGCTGTAATTTCAATGTCAAGACCATGATGGAGCTCCGTATGCTATAAGGCTCATGTGAACGATCTACGGAGGCATTTTCCCAGAAAGCCTGATGTAACGACCTGTAAGGAGTACACTGTGTGGATATGGCTTTATGTATCCGAGAGCGTCGAAGGAATGCAATAATATCTGTAAACTCGGCTCCATTCCGAGTCGTATGGTCCAAATGAGCACATATTTGGCTTTGGATTTATGGACCATCTATCAGCCATTGACCTGAAACACAAGACACAGAACCATTTGTAAGTCATACATTCAAAATTCAGTCATGTATAGTTTAAATTCAATCCGATACATTCGTGCGAATGAATCATGCGACTGGAGTCAGTGTTGTTCTTTCATGCGACTGAGCTCGTTCGGGTGAATGAGACATGCGACTGAGTTCAATTTGTTGACTGAGTCTGCGATTGGTTCAGTCGGCCGACTGAACTCATTCGCATGGTTCATTCTGCCGATTGATCCAATCGCAAGATTCAATCGTGCGATTGGAGTTCATCCGAACGACCAATCGCATGACCCTGTTCAATCGACTGAGGTTGAATCTTGACCTAATTCAAGTAATTTAACATTTAATGGTCCATTAGACTCCCATCTTGTCACTAATGACCTATTAAACTTAATTTTAACATTTTGCTTAGTTTATGTAGGTTATTAGGGCATTGTTCAATCCGGTTAATGTTTCATACGGATAACACAAATTTGACTCAAGATCTTCTGATTTCTATAAGATTAACAGCAATGTACCTGTATACTTGTCAATCGAATGTCAAAGATCAATAGCAATGTGAAAACACGATCTCTAGAAATTTTTGGCAGAGTACCGGGAAAGAAAGCGATTTGGGTGCGATTGGGAGTGATGAGTGAAATGCGATCGACTGAGGCCCTTTAAATACTAACCCTAATTTCAATCGGCCGCTACCTCATTCGCTCAGTTCATTCGGGCGACCGAGGTTCAGCGTGCGATTGGCCAGTCAGTCTTCAGTGGCCGACTGATCTCAGTCGCTTTCAGTTGGCCGACTGAGTCTCAGTCGGTCGACTGACTCATTCGTGCCCTTTCATTGCTTTCTCAATTAACCGACTGAGTCTCAGTCGTTAATGACTCATTCGCACCCTGTCATTCGGTCGAAAGGATCATTCTTAAACGCCATTCGGTGAATGACTAATTTCATGTCCAGTCGTGCGAATGGGATCCATTCGCTGGTTGGTCCATATTCATGGTCCAATCGTGCGAATAGGTCAAACTTAGTAGATTTTCTGCCATTCGAACATTTTAACCTTTTGAAATAGACATTATGAGTTTTGATCATCTCAGACATGATCATTTTTAACTAATTTAGTCACCTCAGACGTGACTACTTTAACTTGAAAATTCGTTGTCATCTCAGACATGACCCATTCAGTGAGTTGATCCCTTATCGGTTTTCATGATGTAGTCCGGCAAAAAATTAACGCAAACGACTCGCTAAATTAGAAACTTAAACTAAAGACTAAAAATTAAGACTTTGTTTTGGCTTTTTGTGAGAGATAGAACCTAAGGTGGAAATCTACTGGATTTTGTCCGGAATCGAAAGCTTCAACTTAGATTGACCACACCTGACCAATTCAATTTTGGAATCATACAGGCACATCAAATCATTTGGGACTTGTTATCAAAATCTATTGATGCTCAATTCTTGGTGTTCATCCAGAGTCATTAGCAACTTTAGGAAATCATACTGGAACTCTTAGATCACCACATTGATTTGAACTTCAAGAATTGCAGCCACAATGATTGTCAATATGTTTGTCCACTTAAATCCATACACAGACTCTTGACACAAACTGGTGATTGTTTTTGGTTTAATTATTTCAACGAACATTTGTGGATCCCACACTTATATGGTAATCAACATTCCTCAGGAGCTTTTGAGCGGTCTACAGTTATTTTACAAGAAGAGACTATTCTTAGAGCTTTCAAGGAGAAGCCAATCCTCAGGTCAGTGCCATCGCACAGCAGAGAGCAGCAAACAACAATGAATTCTAGAATATCTAGGTTATGCTTATCCTTAGGTCAGTGCCATCGCACAGCAGAGAGGCGCACAACCTATCTCCTTGTTAGAGCAACTTAATATTATTTTGCACCAAATGCACTAACAACATAAGTCATTAGCTTGATAGCATTTTTCATTTCATTTTTTTCTGGTGCTTTGCTCTATTTATGGTCATCCGCACACATTTGTGGCGTTTACATGCTCATTACCCTTATTGGAATATTGTTGATTGTGTTAACCAGCGATAAGATGGAGCTCACAGTCAGTTGAACCACTTAGTTTGATCTTGAGATCACCAGTCAGGTCTAATCATCTATTGTGTTGAATCTACCAAATATCAATTTTGGTCTAGCAACCTGTAGGTCTACTCTCTTGTGTTACCTTAGAGTTACCAGTTTTTATAACATCTTCCCTTTATATTGCTTAGACTACACAGACTTATACTTTGAATTTTTGCAACCTTTTCTAAATTAAAATTTCAAGTCCTCTTGATTTGTTCCTGTGTACTATCATATTCCAAAGGGTTTGAATCGGTATCACAGATACGATCTACCTTATATCAGCTTTCCACTCCCTCTCTCCCTCATTTTTTTTTAATATTGCTTGCTGACTTATTCTCCCCCTAAAATACTAAAATCATAACTGGTTTAATTATTTTAGGATTTTAATAAACAGAGAATACATAAGTTTATTTTAAACAGACTAATTTAACCAAATAAACTCAAATAAAATGAAGAATTAACTAAGCTACATCGGACTACACATGATCATCATCAGGAATAACCTCACTTCTCTTTTTAACGCCGTTGACCTCTAGCAAATATGAAAACGTGGTTTATCAAAGGCTTAGTATAGAGGTCAGCACGTTGAAAATCAGTATTAATTTTGACCACATCAATTAAGTTCTTTTCAAAACAATCTCGTATGAAATGATATTTAATACCGATATGTTTGGTCTTAGGATGTTGGACCGGATTTTTAGTTACGGCAATTGCAGCAGAGTGTCTACAAAAATAGGAGTCGAATAGACGTTAACCGTCATCCCGCATTTGTTGTTGAATCCAGATGATTTGTGAACAGCAACTTGTAGCAGCAACATATTCGGCTTCACAGGTTGACAATGCAACCGATGTCTACTTCTTATACACTGCCAGTAATTAATCTTCTCCCAAAGAATTGACACCCTGCTGATGTAGACTTGTAGTTCATCTTGCAGCCTCCGTAATCCGAGTCACTATACGCCGTGAGTTCAAAATCATCATCATGAGGATACCACAACCCAGTGTGGGTGTACCCTTTAGATAGCGAAAAATCCTTTTGACCCCGATCAGATGATTGACCTTAGGTTTAGCCTGATATCTAGAACAAAACATGTCGCATACATGATATCAGGTCTAGAGGCAGTGAGATACATGAGGGATCCAATCATTCCTCGGTACATCGTGGCATCCACAAGATCTCCATTTTCATCAGGTGCTATGTCGTGATTCGTAGCCAGTGGAGTACCGGCAGCAGATGCATTCTCCATGTCAAAACGATTGAGAATGTCTCTTACGTACTTGGTCTGATGTAGAAAGATCCCATTTGGTGTTTGATCCACCTGTAGCCCGAGAAAGAACTTCATCTCCCCTATAGCACTCATCTCAAACTCTTTCTTCATAACTGCTTCAAACTCTTTGCATAACTCTTCGTTCTTTGAACCGAAAATTATGTCATCAACATAGATTTGTACGAGCAGTAGGTCGCCATCTTTTTCTTTAATGAACAGCGTGCAGTCAATGACTCCCCTGCGAAAGCTAGGTTTCACAAGATGAGTCGAGAGTTTCTCATACCAAGCTTTTGGAGCTTGATGAAGCCCGTATAAAGCCTTGTCGAGCTTGTAGACTCTATCCCGATGATAAGGATCTTCAAATCCCTCGGGTTGACTGACATAGACTGTTTCTTTGATTTCCCCATGAAGAAATGCACTCTTCACATCTAATTGATAGACTTTAATCTTCATGTACGATGCATAGGCAAGGAAGATACGAATGGCTTCCATCCTTGCCACGGGTGCAAACACCTCATTGTAATCAATTCCCTCGACTTGGCGAAAACCCTGAACCACCAGTCGAGCTTTGTTCCTGATAATGACTCCTTGGTCATCTTTCGTGCATTTTAAAACCCATTTGGTGCCAATGACCTTAGCACCTTTAGGTCTATCAACCAGAGACCATACACCTAACTTCCTGAACTGAAAAGTTCTTCTTGCATGCACTCACCCACGCCTCATCATTTAGTGCTTCACTGACATATTTTGGCTCAACCTGTGAGACAAAACACCGATAGGCACCATCATGAATATATCCCTTTTCCATAACAGAGGCATAATCAGCTGAGTACAGCTGATTTCGGGTTTGTACTCCTAATCGGACATCCCCAATGACATTGTCTAAGGGATGATAAATGTTTAGTCGTGATCCTGGAGTAGTAGGAACAGCCACCTCAGAGCCAAGATGATGAACATTTGGTTCTGCATCTGAGGTAGTTGGAGTTTGAGGCTCTGAAGTCGAAGGTGCATCACTGGTAGAGGCTTGTGGACTTTTAGGAACTGGAACCTGTTCCTCCTGACTAGTCTGGTTATCTTCTTCAGCTTCATCTTCAGAGGAGGAGTCACTGTCGTCGACTACTCCCCCTGACTGAGTAGATGATTCTCCCTGTGAGCTAGATGTTGGTGGATTCAAGCTATCATACATCATTCGTGTAGCTAATTCGTCATCCGAGGGAGAGAGGGGGATGTTGAAGGACTTGAAGAATCCATCATAGTCAAGAAGTAGGCGGGTCCTTTGCAAGTAGGTGGTGTGGTGAATCGCTGAATGTCAACATTATACCACACTTCTACTTACCCCGTTGACTTGTTGTAAACTCGCTTGTTCGGTATGTTGTATCCTAGAAAGATGCCTTCATCTGCCTTCTCACTGAATTTACCCTCTTTGTCTTCTTCAGAAGTGTGCATGGTGCCCCAAAGGTTCAAGATACTCCAAGTTTGGTTTGCGTCTTTGTAGTAGCTCGTAACATGTTTTACCGTGGCGCTTGACTATTAGGACTCGATTCAGTGTATAACAAGCATTCGCCACTGCCTCATTCCAGAATTGGATAGGCAGTTTCGAGTCTGCCAGCATAGTTCGTGCTGTCTCTATCAAGCTTCTGTTCTTTCTCTTAGCAACGCCAATCATCTGTGGTGTGTAGGCAGAAGTGAATTGATGCACAATTCCCTTTTCCTTGCAGTATGCCTCCATCCACTGGTTCTTGAATCCCGTCCGTTGTCTGAGTGTACTTGTCTACTTTCAGCTTGTAGAGAGATTCCAGTGTGGTTACCAACTCCTTGAATGATTCAAATGTTTCTGATTTGGATTTCAGAAACATTACCCAAGTGAACCTTGAGTACCATCGGTGACCACAAAATAGTACAAGTCGCCTGCAATGCTCTTTGTACTGATTGGACCAACAGATCCATGTGAAGAAGTTCAAGAGGAAGTTCTATTGAATTAACTTTCTTTTCCATATGAGACTTCTTTGTCTGCTTGCCTTTCTTGCAAGCTACACAAAAATCAAGAAGCTGAAGTTCTTAACATAACTCCTCTCACCAGATCCTTCTGAATCAAGTGATTCATCTTCCTTTGACTAATGTGTCCCATTCTCCTATGCCAGGAGATGGAATCCTTTTTAGTAGCTTTAGATAGAAAACACTGAACTTACTTATGATCCATTGTAGAAGCTGTTGACATATCCAAGACATAAAGATCTTTATATCTTGAAGCAGTCATCAAAACTTGGTCCTCTGGGATCATGTAGTCTTTCTTCAGTACGTACACTTCTTGTTGTCGAAGATGACTTAAATTCCTTATCACATATTTGGGAAACAGAGAGTAAGTTGTTTTGAAGTTGCTGGACGTAGTTCACCCTATCAAACTTAACTTTCTGATTTCCAACTTCTCCCTGAGCTGTGATATAGCCTCCCTTGTTTCCAGCAAACGAATCATCACCCTCCTTTTATTGTTTTGACATTGATAAAAGAGCTCTATTTCCTGTCATGTGCCTGGATGCTTCGCTGTCTACTATCCACGTGTTAGTTTCAGCACTGTATGAACAACCTGCACATACAAGGTAAAGGATTAGTTTAGGTTAGGAACCCAAGCCTTTACTGGCTTGGGTTTCCCAGAGGCATCACACATCAGAAATTCAACCCATTGACCCTTAGAAGGTGAGGGTAGCTCAGTTCATTCTTGTCATCATTATCAGACATAGAGATTGACTTCTCTTTCCATAAGCAGATTTGTGCAATGCATGTTTGTGATAAACAGTCGACTGGCTAACGGGTTGAACCTTCTGTTCACTAGTTCTTCTAGGTGGAGTTAAGAGCTCCTTTTAGAAGACTTAGGTTTGAGTCCTGAAGTTCAATCTTCTTCCTAGTGTCTGATAATAAGAACAATAGGAAGCAATGTGTCCCATTCTCCACATTGTAGCACGCCCTGCTATCAACTTTATGATTAACTTTCTTTTTGGAGAGGTGTGTGACACTCTAGTAACATCACTCACTTTAGGTTTGACTCTGGTTCTTTTGATGTTTTCACTAATTTAACAAATTAACTAATTTAACCTGTTTGTCATCCTTTCCTTTTTTGTTAATAGGTTCTTTGACTTGAAGTATGTGAAAGATTATCCTTAAAACCTTTTAGGTGCTGATTTGACTCTGTTTGAACCTGACTTTAAGTTAACCTTTTCAAGTGCCTTTTCCAGATTAACACAAGGCAATTACCCTTTCCATTGAGTGGCCTCCTTTTGTTGTGTTCCAAGTCCATAGATGAACATAAGGAATCTGATCACTAACAGAGGATTACCTACATGATCCTTGATGGATTACTATTTACTGGTCTAGTCTTAGTGTTCATTAAAGTCTCAGATGTTGTGGAACCACTTTGTAACCCAATCCCTCCCCGTTGTTCCTGTCTCTCACTAAGTGTGGACTATGGTGAAGAACTAGTCCAACTATCATTTCTGTTTAATGATTATTCCTACTTCTAGAAACTGCCTTTGCTTCTTAGTGTTCTTCTAAGGAGTTTAGATAGTACCTAATTGTAAGGCCCCGTTCCCGGACGCTTACAGCTGGGTTCTCATCGCACATAAAACGTATAATTACATTTGTATTTCATAAATCGCAGCGGAAACTAAAACAACTTTCATTTCCATGTAAATGCTTTTGCAAATTAATACAACATTCATTACAAAATAGCTTGTTCGCATTACAATGCAAAAACATTAATCAAAAGAATGCCATCCCAAAAGAGCTGAGTAGTCGTCCGTGCCATCCTCAGCAATCATTACCTGCCAACTGGAAAACACATCAAAGTCAGCGTTGCTGAGTGAGTTCTAGTTTTATAAATAAAACATACTTTACTTTACATTTGTTCACGATCATACATCATACGTACATACAGATAATATCAGTATTATCCTCATCATTCCGTTCATTAACTTACTCATTCACGTGTTACATTATCGTTCGTTTCTCTATCTAGATCCGTCAGACTTTACCCTCTTCGTGGTACTCAGCCACGATTACTGAGGTCGACTGACAAGGATCTTATTCTGTACATTATTCCGATCATTCATTTACGTTCATTCATACTTCGTTCTTTCATACATAATCTTTTGTTCCTTTATACGTTCGTTCCTTCGAGTCTGTTGCGAACAGGGTCGCTCACCTCATTAACAATCCCAACGACTTCGCGCGATCTGAGTCCGTTGCAACCATATAGTTGCTCACCCCAATTGCCAATCTCAATGATAGCATGCTTTCCGAGTCTCTTGCAACCATAGGGTTGCTCACCTCATGGCAACTTCACAATAACGCGTTGTCCGAGTCTGTTGCAACAACTGAGTTGCTCACCTCCTTTCTCTGGCCATCTTAATGATGCCTATGATCCGAGTCTTTTGCAACCACACGTTGCTCACCCCATTGGCAATCTCCATGATTGCCTGTGATCCGAGTCTTTTGCAACCACACGTTGCTCACCTCATTGTATGCTTGCAAGCCTTTCCTTCATTCATTCGTCATTCAATAATGCATGCATTCTTACTTTATGTTCCTCTTTCATTATCTTTCACTTTACGTTACATAATACTTCATTCATTCATTAACATAACACGTAAAGTCACAAGAAAGATAACATACATCGTAATAAGGAACACATCATACACATTCATCATCATCATACAGGGCAACCATACATATATATAACATGCATAAACATGCAACATCATCATCATGCCCAACATGCTTTCTAAGGCCCAATCGTCATCTTACATGCTCTTACAGGAACCCTTACGTCAAAACTTACATCTGCACTTTTCCCCGAAAGTCAGAAGTCAAACTACACTTTCCTCGGTGTGACAGCCCTACTCGGGCGTATGGACACCCTTCAGTCGCATGGCCTCCATGCGACTGAACATCATGCGATTGAACTAATGCGGATGAACACCTATGCGAATGAACATCCAGTCGTGCGAATGGACAATGCGGATGGACCTCATGCGAATGGGATTAATGCGAATGAGCACTTATGCGACTGGACCTTCAGTCGCATGACCTCCATGCGACTGGCCTTTCAATCGTGCGAATGGACCTTCATCGTGCGAATGACATTCAATCGTGCGAATGGACATTCAATCGTGCGAATGGACCCCAATCGCACCCTAATCGGCCGTATGGCCTCCATTCGGCCTCCAGTCGGTCGCCTAGCCCTAACTGATGCAGAATGCAGTTCATCCCGACTGCAGCCGAGGGTTTTCGGCCTCCAAACTCATCTAAACCCATTTTAAGCCCAAATCGACCATCCTAAACCTTAGGGATGCATACCACGACACCATTCAAGCACACACAAGCTCACAATCAAGTCACAAACGCATCATACATACATACACATACACCAACGGGTCAACTTACACACATACGAAAACCCGATTTCAGATGTTTTCCAGCCCCAAATCGTTTGAAAACAAGTAAAAGAGGGGTCTTAAACTCACATAAACGAGCACAACGACAAGAGCTTCGATTTGGCTTGCTTCACGACGATTTTGGCGACCCGAACCAACTCGAACCAACTTTTTCTCCTTTCACTCTTCTTCTCTCTAAGAATCTGAAATGTGGGGTGTGTGGGGAGAGTGGGCTGCCCTCTCCCTACTAATATCACCACATTTCCCAACTTTTCTTCGTTGGCGAGTTTGGTCCCTCGACTTTGAACTTTATTTTCTTTTCTTTCTTCACCGGCTTCAAAATAATAAATATCGGGTGTTACAAGTCCACCCCCTTAAATAGGTTTCGTCCCCGAAACCTGTTATTCGTCGAACAAACGTGGATAATGCTGTCTCATTTCTTCCTCAGTCTCCCACGTTGACTCGGATCCCTTCCTGTGCTTCCACTGTACACGCACAAGAGGAACCACTTTATTCCTTAGCCTCTTCTCCTTTCGATCGATGATTGCCACTGGTTGCTCCACATAATTGAGCCGTTCATCTACTTCGATATCTTCCATGGGACAATCATATCTTCATCTGCTAAGCACTTCTCAGATGAGATACATGGAATGTCGGGTGAATTCCACTTAACTCATCCTGCAACTCCAATCTATAGGCCCCCCTCCTACTCGAGCAATGATTCGAAAGGGCCTATATACCTTGGGCTCAACTTGCCCCGCTTTCTGAATCGGATAATACCCTTCCAAGGTGAGACCTTCAACATAACCCGTCACCCACCTGGAACTCAATTGGCCTACGTCGTTTATCAGCATACGACTTCTGTCTATCTTTGGCTGCCTTCATAAAGCTTTAATCTTTTCAAGCTTCTCTGTCGTAGCCTCGATTACCTCGACGCTCCCCAATTCCTTCTGACCAATATCACCCCAACAAACGGGTGTTCTGCATCTCCTACCGTATAGCATCTCATATGGTGGCATACCAATGCTGGCATGATAGCTGTTGTTGTATGAGAATTCGGCTAACGGTAAGTGGTCATCCCAACTTCCACCAAAATCGATCACACATGCCCGAAGCATGTCTTCCAATGTCTGAATGGTTCTTTCTGACTGACCATCGGTTTGGGATGATAAGCCGTGCTAATATGTAACCTCGTCCCCATAGCGTCGTGGAATTTCTTCCAAAATTTAGATGTAAACCGAGTGTCACGATCAGACACAATAGACACCGGCACACCATGACGAGTTACAATTTCCTGATGAACAGATCAGCCAACCTCTCAGATGAATACGTCTCGCGGATCGGTAGAAAATGAGCGCTCTTCGTCAGACGATCAACTATCACCCATATGGCATCATACCCTTTCGGGGTACGTGGCAGCTTCGTAATGAAGTCCATGGTGATGTGCTCCCACTTCCATTCCGGTATATCCAAAGGTTGGATCTTCCCATACGGCTTTTGATGCTCTGCCTTCACTGTAAGCAAGTAAGGCACTTACTCACATACTCCACCACGTCACGCTTCATACCCGGCCACCATAATCTTTCTTCATGTCATGGTACATTTTCGTGGCACCAGGATGAATGGAGTATCGAGTCTTGTGGGCTTCATCCATTATCTTCACCCGTAGATCCCCAAAACGAGGAATCCACACACGACCGAATCGAGTTCTAACACCGAGTGTGTTTTCACCCAATTCCCCAACCAGACCTCTCATTCTTTCCGAGTTAAGGTGATCTTCTTTCAATGCCTCATCTTGAAACTCCTTAACTTGCTTCATCACATCGGAGGTCATGATTATTGATAAGCTTTCACCCGAATCGGTTCGGGCCTTTCCTTTCGGCTAAGGGCATCCGCCACCACATTAGCTTTGCCGGGATGGTAATGGATCTCGCAATCATAATCCTTTATAAGCTCCAACCATCTCCTCTGCCTCATGTTCAGATCCTTTGCTCGAAGAGTACTTCAAGCTCTTATGGTCGGTGAATATGGTGCACTTCGTCCCGTAGAGATAGTGCCTCCAAATCTTTAACGCAAAGACCACGGCTGCTAGCTCCAAGTCATGAGTGGGATAATTAACCTCATGAACTTTCAACTGTCGGGATGCGTAGGCTATAACCTTCCCTCTCTGCATTAACACACACCCCAACCCTGAGTAGGAAGCATCAGAATAAACCACCAGATCTTCGCTTCCATCGGGTAATGACAGAACAGGAGCTTGAGTCAGTCTTGCCTTCAGCTCTTCGAACGCCTTCTCTTGAGCTTGACCCCATACAAACTTCACATCCTTTCGGGTCAACTTAGTTAGTGGAGAAGCAATCTTAGAGAAGTCTTGGATGAATCTTCTATAGTAGCCCGCCAAGCCCAAAAACTACGGATCTCGGATGGCGTCTTTGGTGACCTCCATTGCATAACCGCCTCCACCTTCGCCGGGTCCACCATAATCCCGTCAGGATTCACCACATGACCCAAAAACTGAACTTCGCGCAACCAAAATGCGCACTTGGAGAATTTAGCATACAATTTCTCCCTTCTCAACGTCTCCAGAACCTCTCGAATGTGACCGGCATGCTCAATCTTGCTCTTCGAATAAATCAGGATATCATCAATAAACACAATCACTGATTTATCCAACATAGGCCACACACACGGTTCATCAGATCCATAAAAGCAGCTGGCGCGTTGGTCAAACCAAAGGACATGACAAGAAACTCGTAATGACCATAGCGCGTGCGGAAAGCTGTTTTAGGGATATCTTGTTCCTTCACCTTCAACTGATGATAGCCAGACCGAAGATCTATTCTTGAAAACCAACTGGCACCCTGAAGCTGATCGAACAAATCATCTATCCTCGGTAAGGGGTAGCGGTTCTTCACTGTCAACTTGTTCAGCTCGCGGTAGTCAATGCACATCCTCATACTACCATCCTTCTTCTTTACAAACAGGACCGGAGCACCCCAAGGAGAGATACTCGGTCTAATGAACCCCTTATCAAGCAACTCTTGCAACTGTTCCATCAACTCTTTCATCTCCGTCGGAGCTAACCGATATGGTGCCTTGGCAACAGGTTGGGCACCCGGTATCAGATCAATCTGAAATTCAATTTCTCTGTCAGGTGGTACCCCTGGTAAATCTTCTGGGAATACGTCTGGAAAGTCACACACAACCGGTACATCAGACAGTTGTGGTGTTAGTGCATCTACATCCTTTACATAAGCCAAGTAGGCGCTACATCCACGCCTCATACACTTTCCCGCCACCGCCATTGAGATCACCTTCGGGATCGTAGTACCCGATCACCATAAACCGTTACCAAACTTCCATCAGGCGCTGTCAACCGAATCATCTTCTTGCGACACACAATGTTCGCCTCGAAGTCCGCCAACCAATCCATCCCAAGAACCAAATCAAAACCACCCAAGGTCATCACGAACGGTCTAACAGGAAACTTGTGACCTTCTAATTCCACCTCACAGTTTTCTATCATCTCCGAAATCCTGGTAGACTTACCTATGGCAGTTTCTACATCAAAGGCGCATCAACACGTCTACTACTAACAGGCAGCTTAGCACAGAAAGCAGCAGAAATAAAACTCCTACTAGCACCAGAATCAAATAGCACAGAAGCTAAAGTTTGGTTCACCAGAAACGTACCGGACACGACATCAGGGTCTGTCCTAGCTTCCTCCTGTGTCATGGTAAATGCCCTGGCGCTCGCCCTCGGTCCTTCACCTCCAGTTCTCTTCATCCCAGAACTCTCAGCCCTCAACTTCTTACAATCCTTACTTACGTGACCCTCTTCACCACAGTTATAGCACCGGACTATACGACAGTCCCTTGCCAGGTGCCCCGCCTTCCCACATTTGAAGCATAAGTTTGACCCAAACCTACATTCCCCGCCGTGCTCCCTTCCACACTTGCCACACCTTTTTGACCCCGCACTTGATGTGACCACACGGCGATCATCCGCTCGTGCCTTCTTATTACCCGTCGAGGCATCACCCCGACCAAACCTCTTCCCCCGCCAGTTTCGATCACCACCGCTCTTCTTGCCACCCTCAGTCACCACCATTGTTCTCTCATCGTACAATCTCCCTGCCAAATCCACTGCCGACCTAAACGTACTCGGCCGGGCAGCTATCATGTGCCTGCGAATATCCGCTGGCAAACCCTGAATATATCTTTTAATCTTTCGTGACAAAGGTGTCACCTGATCCGGCACCAGACGTGCCATCTCGTTGAATTTAGTGGTGTACTGCTGGTGCGTCATAGTTCCCGCCTCCAGTTGCAAGAACTCCCTTTCGACCTTGTCCATTTCCCGATGAGGACAAAATTCCTCAATCACCAACCTTCTCAGCTCAGGCCATTTCATTTTCCCAATGGCCCTACTACCCTCAGCTTGGACAATGTTGTCCCACCAGCACAGAGCTGAATCCACAAAAGAGTGGGTAGCAAACTTCACCTTTTGGTCCTCTCGGCACTCGCTGATATCGAGAACAGCTTCCATTTCCCTCACCCACCGGTGAGCAGCTGCAGCTGTGCCGTTTCCATCAAAAGTAGGGGGCTTGCATCTCATAAAAGCCCCATAATTACATCCTCGTGCCGTTTCCGGCGCAGGCTCTCTTCTTCCCTCTTCGTCATCAGATAGAACCGTTTCCGGCTCTGGTTGTTCCTGTTCTCCAGAGGTCTGTTTCTTTCTTTTCTTTCCCCTTCTCGTACAGCCTTAATAACTTCAGTCACCACAGACGGTAAGATTGTCTGCATGACCTGATGGACTTCTTCTACAACAGCCTCCTTTACTGAGGCTCTCAGATTGGCGCTTTCGTCGCCACCCTCCGGATGAGGGGTCTCTGGTTCTTCATGAACCACCCTCTCAACTCTGGTCTCCCTCTCTTAGGTCGCGGTTCAGCACCGTGACCTCCACCCCTAGAAGCTTTCGAAGATCTACCTCCGGCCATCACACGCACACTGAAAGATTCAAACACCAACACAGTCATTCAAGGAACAACTTAGTTTATGTTAAGTATAGTAAGTCCCTAATTACAGTGGCCAGTTGTGATTAGCCACTTACTTTACTCTTCACACCCCAAGCATTACCTGTCCTGACTACATCAGTATTTAAATCCACATACAACACATAACACATACCATGCGCACATAAAACCGGTTAACTTTACGAAAATACCTGATGGCACGCAGCTACTCAGATTGGCATCCCATTCCCTTTCCGTCCCATTCTCAGTTTAAGATTAGGTTTATTTTGAAAATTTACCCATTTCACTTAAACTTTGGCTCTGATACCAACTTGTAAGGCCCCGTTCCCGGGACGCTTACAGCTGGGTTCTCATCGCACATAAAACGTATAATTACATTTGTATTTCTAAATCGCAGCGGAAAACTAAAACAATCTTTCATTTCCATGTAAATGCTTTTGCAAATTAATACAACATTCATTACAAAATAACTTGTTCGCATTACAATGCAAAACATTAATCAAAGAATGCCATCCCAAAAGAGCTGAGTAGTCGTCCGTGCCATCCTCAGCAATCATTACCTGCCAACTGGAAACACATATAAAAGTCAGCGTTGCTGAGTGAGTTCTAGTTTTATAAATAAAACATACTTTACTTTACATTTGTTCACGATCATACATCATACGTACATACAGATAATATCAGTATTATCCTCATCATTCCGTTCATTAACTTACTCATTCACGTGTTACATTATCGTTCGTTTCTCTATCTAGATCCGGTCAGACTTTACCCTCTTCGTGGTACTCAGCCACGATTACTGAGGTCGACTGACAAGGATCTTATTCTGTACATTATTCCGATCATTCATTTACGTTCATTCATACTTCGTTCTTTCATACATAATCTTTTGTTCCTTTATACGTTCGTTCCTTCGAGTCTGTTGCGACAACAGGGTCGCTCACCTCATTAACAATCCCAACGACTTCGCGCGATCCGAGTCTGTTGCAACCATATAGTTGCTCACCCCAATTGCCATCTCAACGATAGCATGCTTTCCGAGTCTCTTGCAACCATAGGGTTGCTCACCCTCATGGCAACTTCACAATAACGCGTTGTCCGATCGAGTCTGTTGCACAACTGAGTTGCTCACCTCCTTTCTCTGGCCGTCTTAAGATGCTATGATCCGAGTCTTTTGCAACCACACGTTGCTCACCCCATTGGCAATCTCCATGATTGCCTGTGATCCGAGTCTTTTGCAACCACACGTTGCTCACCTCATTGTATGCTTGCAAGCCTTTCCTTCATTCATTCGTCATTCAATAATGCATGCATTCTTACTTTATGTTCCTCTTTCATTATCTTTCACTTTACGTTACATAATACTTCATTCATTCATTAACATAACACGTAAAGTCACAAGAAAGATAACATACATCGTAATAAGGAACACATCATACACATTCATCATCATCATACAGGGCAACACCATACATATATATAACATGCATAAACATGCAACATCATCATCATGCCCAACATGCTTTCTAAGGCCCCAATCGTCATCTTACATGCTCTTACAGGAACCTTTACGTCAAAACTTACATCTGCACTTTTCCCCGAAAGTCAGAAGTCAAACTACACTTTCCTCGGTGGGACAGCCCTACTCGGGCGTATGGACACCCTTCAGTCGCATGGCCTCCATGCGACTGAACATCATGCGATTGAACTAATGCGGATGAACACCTATGCGAATGAACATCCAGTCGTGCGAATGGACAATGCGGATGGACCTCATGCGAATGGGATTAATGCGAATGAGCACTTATGCCTGGACCTTCAGTCGCATGACCTCCATGCGACTGGCCTTCAATCGTGCGAATGGACCTTCAATCGTGCGAATGGACATTCAATCGTGCGAATGGACATTCAATCGTGCGAATGGACCCCAATCAACCCTAATCGGCCGTATGGCCTCCATTCGGCCTCCAGTCGGTCGCCTAGCCCTAACTGATGCAGAATGCAGTTCATCCCGACTGCAGCCGAGGGTTTTCGGCCTCCAAACTCATCTAAACCCATTTTAAGCCTAAATCGACCATCCTAAACCTTAGGAATGCATACCAAGACACCATTCAAGCACACACAAGCTCACAATCAAGTCACAAACGCATCATACATACACATACACATACACCAACGGGTCAACTTACACACATACGAAAAACCCGATTTCAGATGTTTTCCAGCCCCAAATCGTTTGAAAACAAGTAAAAGAGGGGTCTTAGAACTCACATAAACGAGCACAACGACAAGAGCTTCGATTTGGCTTGCTTCACGACGATTTTGGCGACCCGAACCAACTCGAACCAACTTTTTCTCTTTTCTCTTCTTCTCTCTCTAAGAAATCTGAAATGTGGGGTGTGGGGGAGAGTGGGCTGCCCTCTCCCTACTAATATCACCACATTTCCCAACTTTTCTTCGTTGGCGAGTTTGGTCCCTCGACTTTGAACTTTATTTTCTTTTCTTTCTTCACCGGCTTCAAAATAATAAATATCCGGGTGTTATACTAATGTCTTTAGCTGGTTAAATGCAACTACTTCGGTTTCCCTAAGCTCTTTGTCAAGGTGTTCTTTTTCTTTATACTATGCTCATTTTGTTTTAGTACCCTATTACCTCGGTGCCAGTTGCAAATCTTTTACTAAGTATCATTATGATCTATAACCTAGTAAACTTTTCATCATCTATCCGAAAAGTATCACAATTAGAACAAGCATGATTATTAAACATTTGGTCAGTAGTACTTACCTGAGTTGATTCAGAAGAGTTAGCCATCAACGTAGCTCAGATGTCTCTGTTCTGGTGATTCCTTCTTTTCTGTCTCTGACGTGGTAGTATCCTCTTTAGGCTAGTAACTGACCTCAGTTGCAGTTCTTCTCACTATGTGACATTGCTACTCAACTGCTAATCTCCTTCACTAGCGGAATCACTGTCAATATCTCTACACTTGCAATGTTTGATTCCCCGGTGAGACAAACCTAAAACTCCAATCATGTCCTTCATCATCATGAACAGTCAGGCTTTTGGATCCTTGTTTGATGAAGTAGAACTGGTAGCTTGCTTGTCTTGACGAGTGAAGGACGAGAATGGGTTCCCGTTACCCGTCTTCTTAGGCTTGACACATTCTCTTTTGAATGCCCCTTCTCTCCACAGTTGAAGCAAGTCACTTTGCTCTTGTCAAAGCCGAATGTGGTGTCCTTAGTCGCTACTAAGTTCTGTCCGGTTTTGTTTTACAACTTCTTTGCCCTCCGGACAGCACTGGCTAAAGCCCACATTATATCCATTCTCTCAAGCTCCATTTCGTCCACCTGCTCGTAGTCCTCGTCTGCCAAATGGCAATTTCCAATCTTTCTAGCAACCAGTTCATCATAAGAATGAACCACTGCTGCCAAAAGATCCATGTGCTCTCGAGCTACTTCCACAGTCACATTACCGAGGTTCTCGGTCTTCAGTCTAGTAGCATTCGCTTCAGATCTAATGTATTGGGTACAAGAAGACCCTGACGTTTCTGAACCTGAAGGAGGTGCATGTGTAGGACCCGATGAGCTAGACACAAATGCAGTCTGGAGTGGTGCTCCAGATGTCTTAGCTTGAGGCGTGGCATTGTATAAAGCTGGATTTTGATTGTACGTAGACTCTGAGCTCTGTACTTCATTCTAAGTGATTCTTCTCGCAACTTAAGAATGAAGTCATTAATATCCAGTTTTCCAGCATTCCATTCTATCGAAGATTAGACACGAATGAAATCCATTTTTCAGGCAATCCATCTGCAAAATTAGTAACTTTCTCTTCCATGGTAGTAGCCACCCCATGTGTATGCAGTTCACTCATCAGATGGTAGAATCTATCTATAACATCGTCCAAACTCTCATTTCCATCGATGAGAAGTTGTCGAATTCCTTCTTAACTCCTTAGCCTTGATTGCCTTCAACGAGGCATTCCCGTCGTACCTCTTCTCTAGCTCATCCATAGTTTCTTGGACTGCTTATTCTCTGAGTACTGGTGGAATATGTCTTTAGGGATAGACTGTGTAATCAATGCATAGACCCTCTTCTCTGCATTATATTTGACTTTCTGCGCGTCTGTCATCCCTCCTAAGGTTAACTTTACTCCATCGGCTCCCACCGACGTACTATATCCAATCTCGATGGCCTCCCACAGATTCGGATCCACTCCATTGAGGTAGATCTCAAAACGTTGTTTCCAGTGGGGAAACTCATCTAACGTTAAAAGCTTTGGTGGTTTATTATGATTACCCACCTCACTCTCAAGTAACAGCAGGTTCTGGATCCTAGAGTCCTTCCCAGCAGTAAAGGCTAACATTTGATCTTCCATTGTGAATAACCTTAAGTCTAAAAACAATTGTCACTGGGGCGACTGAAGGGTGTGAATGGACTAGTCGTGTGTATGAACTCTACGACTAGTTCAATCGTGCGGCTGAACTAAGTGATTAGCTCAGTCGTGTGAATGAATATGATGCGTATGAACAGTACGACCGAACGGTTCAATCGTACGAATGGAGATACGACTATGTCCAATCGTGCGTCTAAGCAATGCGAATGAGGTCCAGTCGTGCGAATGGCTCACTCGTGCGACTGAAGCTGCTGTTATGCGAAAATTTCTAGGTTAAACGTGTTTTAGCCGTAAAAATGTGAACTTTCGCAAGGTTTAATTGCCTAAGTCCGTAGAAACCAAACTTTGATGAGCAGGAACGTCCAAGATCACTTTTGACACAAAAGATTGCGTTTTTAGTGCAAAAACACAAACTTTTTATCAATCTTGATTGAATCACACGTAATCAAGAGCCAAAGCTCTGATACCATTTGTTAGGACCTGGTATTTTAACGAAATACCTGGAGATTAGCGTGTAAACTAGATCAAATAGTGCGGAATCCTATTTGATTGGCGATCCAATCAATGAGAACACATGAAGAATCAATAAAGAATTGAAACTAATGTTAGAAATCGATCTAATGTGTTCTATGAACTTGGAGAACGAATTGGGAGATTTCTGGACAGCTAGGGTACGTCTGGAATCGTAATTGATCGAGAGTCCTTATTTTTCACGAATTGAGTTGTATTTATAGGTTGGTATTATTCAATCGTTCGACTAAACCATTAGTATGGTTCAGTCGTGCGATTGAACCATGCGGTTGATTCATTCGCACGATTGAGTGTTCAGTCGTGCGACTGAGCCAATCTTATGTTACAATCATACGACTGATCCAATCTCCTGGTTCAGTCGTGCGACTGAGTCATTCGTATGAAGGTGTTCATGCTTATGGTCCATTCGCATGGGCCATTCGCATGATAATTTCATTATTTTAAGTTTGAATGTATTAATTAGTAAACATTATATGTAAACATTCAACTAATCACTACCTAATTAATTAATTTAATATCAACTTATTAATGAAATATTAATCATTACAAATCACAAACACCCAATATCATTTCATTAGTCATATCAAATTACACCAGAATCAGATAAAACAAGATCTATTACATTTCATATCATGATCTAGGACATACATGTATCAACAGGCATATAATCATATAATCAAGTATAAACACATAAGGCACATAAAATCCTATTTAAGCATATAAAATACATTAGAGGACTCATGTGTAAGGGTATTTAGTTATAGTCTAGTCATTCCATTTCTAATAACCTAATTCCCTATAACCACGACTCTGATGCCAATCTGTTACACACCCCGACCGACGGCAAAATCATAGGGGCGGACGAATGTGAAACAATTGTTCATAGCACTGGAACTAATTAAATTGAAATAATATTAAATATCATTAATCATTGAACTTTACAAGACAAATAAATCATTACAAAACAATCAAGATACAACCAATAACATAAGATTTTCAATTAAACTACGTCCAAGTCCTATATGAGCATAAGAAAATCTTCAATTATCAAACCTGAAACATGTTAAAATAAAGGGTCAACTATAAAGTTGGTGAGTTCCCATGGTTTAAACACACGCATATATATATATATATATATACATATATATATATATATATATATATATATATATATATATATATATATATATATATATGTACATATATATATATATAGTACATATATATATATATATATACATATATATATATACTATATATATATATACATATATATATATATTATGTATATATATATATATATATATATATATATATATATATACACGTAAAAAGGGTTACAAGTAGCAATTCATGTCAATGTTTACGAGTTAGCAAGCTTATAGAACACATACAATTACAATCAAACCTCGACTTTATTACAAGTAAATATGATTGGCTAAGTCTATTTGGTTCCCATGATGAACAACATACGTCATCAGTGTTAGGACCGATTACGTACGGAGTAGTATTGATTATGCGCGCATACCAACTCAAATAGTGCGGATCCTATTTGATTGTGATCCAATCAGGGAGAAACAGTTCAGATCAATCTAATAATTAATGAGACGTTAAGAATGATTAGAACAAGAACAACTGTGATCTATGAACTTGGAACAGGTTTTCTTGAGTCTCTGGACGTCTAGGGTACGATAATGTGCATAGGTATTGGATTTGTTCTGTTTTTCCATGAATTAGAGGTATTTCTAGGTTAGGGTCTTTCAATTGTACGACTGAACCATTAGCATGTTTCAGTCGTCTGACTGAATCATGCGATTGATCCATCCGCACGACTAAAGGTCCAGTCTTGCGACTGAGTCAATCTTATGTCTCAATCGGGCGACTGATCCAGTCTCCTGGTTCAGTCATGCGACTGATCCATTAGCATGAAGTATTCATGTGTACGGTCCATTAGCATGGTCCATTCACATGAGAACTTCACAAGATTAAGTTTGAACATGTTTCTCAATCATTATTGACTAAGAATTATGTTCAACAACCACAAACCTATATAGTTAGTTCACTATAAGTTATCACATAATAAACAATGAAATATTAAACATTATAAGCATCAACCACACATTATATTTCATTCATACCCGTTCCATTACATATATGTAAGACGTGATTGAGATTTTACCTTAAGCTCCTAAACTAGGTACATATGTATCAACAAACTCCCCCTTAGACCTAGTTTACATCATTTCTAACATTCATCATTAGCTCATCAAATTTCTTGTACTTTTCTTCTCTTGTAACTTCAGCATGTATCTTGAATGCAAAACAGAGTCTTATCACGTTCTGCAACTGGAGGGCTTGTACGATATCCTACGAGTCATAGAATAGTGACCACTTGTATAAGGTATATACATCGTCAGCAGATAAGTTGGACAGCCACATAGGGTCAAGCACCCGGATAGTATCTATTTGGTTCTCCTTTTGTAAGACTATGACTGTTGCACCTGTTCTCCAATCGTAATACCACCACTTGAAGTGTGGAGTAAAGTCCTGTGGCATTTCCCTTAGAGGGATTTTGGACATTGTACGCGAAGGACTCCACTTCAGCACTACCTTAGGATTTCCGGCAATGGGATCAACTTCAAACCTTCTGATGTACCTTTTAGGATTTCCAGCAATGGGATCAACTTCATACCTTAGGATTTCCACCCCGTTGGCTGTTGGGCGGGTCCGGGGTATAGGATGGATCTGAATAAGCAATAGCAACATCTTCGGACTCCTCGTGGTCTCCACCTACCGCCCTGAGACCTCTCTGCATGGCTATGACCCGGTTCCCCACTGTTCACACCAGAGGCTCTTCATCAGACTCCTCTTCCTCCTCCATCTGGAAATCAGGGTGAATGGGAGCAAACTCGAGTCCACCCTGACCATCACCTCCCTGATTAGCATCGTGGTCATCACCGTCGGAGTCATCGGATGATAGAGCAATCTGCTCAACCTCCGAGTCACTATCGTCATGGCACCACTTCCTCCTAGATGGCGCCACGTAGTCATCCCGAGCCAGATGCCCAAACAACCTCCTTACCGGGGTCTTAACCTGCTTGCCCTGGTAAACCTTCATCCTCCCAAGTGTGGTGTCGTTCATGACCTCCAGTGTCACTGCATCATCACTCTCTTTGGGCAGCGAGGGCAGCTTTTGGTCAATGATCATTTGGAGGAACCGAGGGTACATACAAAATCCCTCCTTGCCCTTTGCTTCTAGGTTCTCAACCCAGTAGTGGAAGATCATCCTTGAGAAAGTGAATGGATGATTTAGTACCAGAGCCATATAGGCATTCTGGATCTGATCAGACAGCTCATCAAATCCTCCCTTCCTCGATGCAACGCAGTTAAGTAGCACATTAGCTAAGTACTTGAGTTGGGGGCACAGGTTGCTCTTGTTGAGCACACCTGCGTTTATGTCCCCCGAGTACTTAGCCTGAAGAAAGCAACCTCGGACAGTCAATGGATGCAGTCTGGTAGGGTAGTTACTATCATCTCCCAACTATAACACCCTCCTCAGGTCTTCCTCACTGATCTCTATCACTTCGCCAAATATGGTACTCCTAATCCGATGCGGTTCAGGAGACCTGTCAACGATTGCGCTTTCCCAGAAAGTCAACTGAATCGATCGATAAGGTGTGCATGGAGTAGATATAGCCTTGAAGATCCTCGATCTCCGTAGGAAGGCGATGATCCCAGAAAAATCAGTGGCGTTCCGTGAGGTGAAGTCGAAATGAGTACACGGGTTATGCTTTATGCTCATAGTCCATCGACTCGCCATGTTTTTGTTACACAAGATAAATAAACATTAGAGTTTGTGTAACTGAATGACACTTGAATTTTAATGAACTTGAATCATTCTGTTCTATCGTGCAAATGGACAATCCGACTGAGTCTTAGTCGTGCGAATGAGCTCAGTCGTGCAAATGAACCTGCGACTCAACTAAGTCCTATGGTGTTCTATGCGGTTGAATCAGTCGGGCGACTGAGTTCATACGCATGGTTCATTCGTGCGATTGAGTCATTTTCCCATTTCAATCATGCGATTGAAGTTCATCAGTATGTCCATTCGTATAACGTCTCTGTTCTGTACTGTAGAATCGATTATTGGTCAATACTTGATGTTAAACATTCAGGTTAGTCTCATTTGACTCGCAATCCATCAAAATAACACTTAGTACTATATAATTTGACGTTTAAGTACAGATTAGTGGTTTATTTAAAGGTTTTGTCTCGATTTTTGTTTTGAACCGATTTGAACTTTAGGGCTTGCTTAATCTGAGCATTTTGATCAAATCTAGTCATACATTACCTGTAGAAATGATGCGTAAACAGCTAGTATCACAAATGGGTGCTAAATCACTAATATGAAATTTGGGCAGACTGGTATTGCTTTTGTGCGATTTAGGGGTGATTTGGGGGTGATGATTGTCTGCGACCGACTCCCCCTCTATTTATACTAGGGTATCCTTCAGTTGTGCGACTGAACCTATTTTCCCTCTTGATTCGTGCAACTGGGGCTCAGTCATGCGATTTGCTCAGTAGGTCACAGTCAGTCGTGCGACTAGGTATCAGTCGTGTGACTGACTCATACGGTCAGCTTTATTTGTCCGACTGGGGTTCAGTCGGATGACTGACTCAGTCGGTCACCACAATTCGTGCGATGGCTCGTACTCATGATCCAATCGTGCGAATAGTTCAATCTCATTGATCCATTCGTGCGACTGGTCCATACTTATGGTCTAGTCGTGCGAATGACTCTGTCTTGTTCATTTGACCTTATTCACTTTCAAAAAATTATCCTTTTAACAATAGATAAAACATTTTCAGTGATGATCATCTCAAACATGACCCTTTTAATCTAAATGACACTGTTGATCACCTCAGACGTGATCCTTTGCCTTAAAACGAATTTGTCACCACAGACGTGACTCATTTTATTTTGAATGTTTTGGTCACCTCAGACGTGACGCTTTTGAGTGAGTGATTAACAAATTACGACGAGTTATTGAGTCCGAATCTTACATTACACTTTACTAAAATCCGTTGAAAATCCGTATTGACAACAACAGTGATATCTCTATCACTGAAAATCCGTTGAAGCACTCCAAGACAAACCACATTGATATCAGGTACCATTTCATTAGAGATATTCATGAGAAGAATCTAATTAAACTAATCAAAGTTGATTCAAATGAACAATACGCTAATCTGTTCACCAAAGCTTTTGATGAACAAATATTTAAGTATCTTATAATGTTGGACCAAAAGAACCAACGAGCCAGATCAGAAAAACCTTTAAGTCCCAAAGACATCATAACAACTGAAGTGGTTTACAACAACTGAAGACAAAGTCTGAAGACAACAGCTGAAGACAAAGTCTTAAGAAAAAGTCTAAGACAAAGTCTGAAGACAACAGCTGAAGAGAAAGTCTGAAGACAAAGTCTGAAGACAAAGTCTGAAGACAAAGTCTGAAGACAAAGTCTGAAGACAACAACTGAAGACAAAGTCTTAAGACAAAGTCTAAAAACAAAGTCTGAAAACAAAGTTTGAAGACAACAGCCGAAGACAAAGTCTGAAGACAAAGTCTGAAGACAACTACTGAAGACAAAGTCTGAAGACCAAGTTCTCACAAGTTGTCACAACAGCTGAAGTAGTTCTTTTCAGTAGTTGTGATGGTTTACTTTTTAGTAGTTTGTAATCAGTAGTTTTATTAAATGTAAAACATCTGAAGGTCTTACACTTCAGTTGTTATAACTTCAGTAGTGGTAATGTTAGCTTGTACTTAGCTTTTTGTGAAGGTGTCCTCAGTTGTTGTGGACATCTTCAGTAGCTAGTTTACTTTCACTTGTTTGTATAAATCAGTTAGCTGTCACTATCAAGTGACGTCAGCTGATGTCACATTCCTTTATAAAAGGAATGTTGACCTAATTTCTTGTAAGCGTGTGCGTGAATGAAAACATTCTCTTTGGAGAAAACTTTCTCTCTCTATAACCATCACTGTTTGATTGAATATTCATATTATTCTTGCTTAAATTTCGTCTAATTCTTGTTCTATTCCGCTGCAAATCTTAATCTAATTGATCAAACTAGATCCCGATCCTTACAAATGGTATCAGAGCAGGTTAATCATTGATCTATTTAACAATTGATCATTGAAACTGCTATTTTGATATCTAAGTTTGATTGAATTAGTAAATTTGCAAGAATTGGTTATAGAGTTTGATTTTCTATTGCTTCTGGTGAATTAATTTGAGATTCGTCTTGTTTCAAACTGAGTTGTTGCGTTTTTGAGCTAAATCTGTTAAAATTTCATTGAACCTATTTGAATTGGTGAAAATGGCTACATCAATCAATGATCCTCACAATACTGGCTCCTCAACAAAGCCTTCGATGCTTGTTAGGAGTGAGTATAACATATGGCAACGCCGAATGCTCCATCACCTGTCTGTCAACAGTTCAGGTTGTTGGAAATCTGTGGTTCATGGACCATATAAGCCTATGGTGAGTAATCCAGAAACCAATGAGATGGTTCCGAAGAAGAAAGAGCAATACTCAGATGAAGATATGAAACTGTTTGAAATTGATGCTAAAGCCCATGGAATTCTGGCCATGCCACTGCCTAATGAAATCTATTCTGGACTTATGCATCATGAAACTGCTCATGACCTCTAGGTTGCTCTAAAAGAACAATTTGGAGGAACTGATAAGGACTTGGCAAACAATAGAGAAATCTTTGCCCAGCAATATGAGACATTCTCTCATAGAAAGGTTGAGTCACTGACTCAATAGTTTGAGCAATTTTCCTGTTTGATATCTGAGCTGAAAATGGTTAAACATGAATATACAAACAGTCAGATGAACAACAGATTCCTCAGATCCCTGCCTGAGAGATGGGACACATATACTATTGTCCTACGCTTCGGTGCAAATCTGGACAATCTATCTCTCACCAACTTCATGGGAGACTGTTAACATTTGAAAGAGAGATAGAACAGAAAAGAAAATTGGCTTCATCTGGGAAGCTCACTAATGATTTTGTACCAGGGAATACTGCTCTGGTCGGTCATGAGTCAGAATATGCTGCATCAGAAAGTTCTTATGATGAGCATATAGATTTCTCTTCAAACAGTGGAGATCCTGCTTTTGTTGGTGTTGATAGTAATTCAGGTGGAGTAGTGATAATTTGTGCTTTTTGATGGATGATTTGAAAGGAATTGCTGATGATGATCTAGAAGAGATGGATATTTTGAGCCAAATGGCATTAATAAATATCAGATCTCAATTTTTACAAAAGGACAGGTAGAAAATTACTGGTTCTCTAGAAAAACCAAAGTTGAGGTGTCACAAGTGCCATAGACTTGGCATTTTGCAAGAGAGTGTAGATCATCTGGATCTAACTCTTCAGCAACCCTTTGTGACCTTTCCATGCAATAGCTCACAAAACAAAGGGCAAAATTCTACCAGTTCTGGTCATCATTCACAAATTCAATAAACTCCTGCATATTTTGTCCCTCAAGGTCAAATGCCATATCCTTATCCCTGTTTTTACATGCCTCAGTCCAGTCAGTTCGTGTACTCATAGCTCAACAACCACATCCCTACCTGAGCCTCAACCATCTCAATCAAATCCACAATCTCAATCTCAATCACATCAAAGCTTTTTCACACCTGGAGTTGTTGATTGGAGTAGCTTACCAGATGATCTTTCTGGTTATCCTGAACAATTGTTTTTTGGTGCTGGTCAACATGGTGGTTAAAATCCTTTTGGAAATCTGCTCTTATGGCCCTAGAGTCTACTGATGGTTCATTCTCAAATGCTTCACATCATAGGTACCATAGGTATCTTCTAAGGCTAAGGCCAAGTTGTGTTCTGAGTCATGCATAGCTGCTTTTGTCTCAATTAGAGAAGCAAATGTAGCTTTAATTAATCAAAATCTTGACCTAGAGAAAGTGATTTCCAAAAGAAAAGCTGAGTTTGAGTCTGTCTTAAATGAAAAGATATGAGATTTACAAATTAAAATGCTAAATCACTGATGAAAAGGCAATGGTAGAGGTCATTTTAGAGAATCATAAGAATCTCAAAGAAACACTTGCAGCTACTCAAGTAGAGTGTGAACGCTGGGTACATCCTGCAAGGGGTTTGAAATGCTTCTCAGCAAGCAAACAGCTTCAAATGTGAAGTTTGGGATTGGGTATAATCACACTGTACCTCCTACAGGTTTTACTCCTAGATAGAAGTAAAATCTGAAGTGAGAGCAATTCCCAACCACATCATCATGTGTCTCATCCTTAAGTGATAATCCAAAATCAGAGGATGAAGTCAGTATTAGTACCTCAGTTAATCAATCTGCTGATGGTCTCACTGCTGATAAACACATGATCAAAGAAAAACTGCACTTTAGGTGTTGTCTCACAAGTATTCAAAGTACTGAAGGGCAAGTAACAACACCTGAAGAGCATTTCAAACCCAATGAAAACAAACATGGTTTGACAACTGCTGAAGAGTCTATCATGAAATCCAAATGTACTCATAGAAAAATTCTGAAGAACAAATCTTTAGTTGTTACAAATCCTTCAGTACTTAACAAGTACTGAGAGGAAGAAAGTACGGAAGAACACACCTTCAGTAGTTTCATCTTCTTCAACAGTTGAACAACAGAAGATGAAGAAAAAGCCATGTGAAATATGTGGTCTATTCAATCATCTCACTGATGAATGTTGGTACAGAAAGGGTTCCAAATTCAACAATATAAAATCATTAAAAAGAAAATTAATAAAATGAAAGATGAATTTGAAACCAAGTTTGTACCACAAACATCTCAAACTGATAACCCAAAGTTCTTACAAAAATCTAAAAGAAGGAAGGGGTTTATCATAAAACAGCTGAAAATATTCCTCATGGAATATCAAAACACCAGACTAAGTCTGTGTCTTTCAAAAAGGAGGACATGGTGAGTCACAGGAACCAATCAAAAACAAGTACTGATGTGTCTGCTGAACTGAAGGCTTTAACAACCAATCAGACACAACTTGTTATGATGGTTCAACATCTGTTGGGGAGAGTTAACCAAATAGATGTACCTGTGATTAAACCACTAAAAAGAAAACTAAGCCAAAATCAAATGAATCCTTTTCAGCACCATCTCCACCTTAAAGGTTGTTAATCATGAAAATCAGTTAGTATAAAATCATTGATGAGAATAGACCCAAAACCAAAATGGTTTGGGTCTCAAAAGCTAGTAGTTTGTTATGACAAATGCAGGGTTCTTCAGCATGCCATAGAAGCATCTGGTATGTGGACATTGGAGGATCTATGCATATGACAGGGAGCAGTTCTCTTCTTCATGACTACTCTCAAGGAAAGAAGGGATTTGTATCTTTTGGTAATGATGCTAAGGGTTACATCATCGATGAAGGCTTTGTGTCAAATGGTGAGATAAGATTTGATGATGTTAACCATGTGGAGAATCTCAAGTACAACTTGTTGAGTGTCAGTCAAATGTGTGATAAAGGGCATGTTGCATTTTCACCATCAAAACTGTCGGATTCTGTCTTCCAATGTTTTGAGAATGATTGACAAGATATTGGATGAATATACTCTCCTGAAGGCCAACAGGATTGGAAGAGTATATGCCTTAGACTTATCAAAGAAAATTGATCTAAAGGCCATCCATGTCTATTCTCTAAGGCCTCTCCTCAGGAATCTGAACTATGGCACAGAAGGCTTGGTCATGTGAATCTTAAAAACATGAGCTATCCATCATGGTTTAGTGAGAGGTCTGCCATTAAAGGAGTTCAAATGTGATGACAACTGCTCTGCTTGTTTAAAAGGAAAGCAACATAAAGTATCATTCCCTCCAATAGAAGAACCAAAGTCCACTGCTGCTTGCAATTACTACATATGGATCTTTTGGTCCAGTAAGAGTGATGATCTTGGCAAAGAAAAAATATACTGTCTGGTAATTGTGGATGATTATTCCAGATTTGTATGGACCTTCTTCTTACATTCAAAATAAGGCTGTTCAAATCATCATCTACTTTGTGTTGTATGTGGAAAAGCAGTACTCCCTTCTAGTCAAGTGTGTGAGGAGTGATAATGGCACAGAATTAGAAACCACACACTTGATGAATTCTATTTATCTAAGGGAATCAAGAGGCAGTATAGCATTCCAAGAACTCCTGACAAAATGGAGTGGTGGAGAGAAAGAACAGGACCCTTATTGAAGCCGCAAGGTCAATGTTGGCTGATTCTGGTTTGCCACTAACCTTTTTGGCTGAAGCTGTCAACACAGCTTGCTATGTGCAAAATAGAGTGTTAGTAAATCAGAAGTTGATGAAGACTCCTTATGAAGTGTTACATCATTTGGCCCCTCTGATTTCCTTTTTTAGAGCATTTGGGTGTCCTGTTACATTCTTAACACAAGGATCCACTTCAAAAGTTTGAATCAAAGGTGGATGCAGGTACTTTGTTGGGTATTCATCTACTTGCAAGGCATACAGAGTTTTTAATTGCAGAACAAAGATAGTTGAAGAAACCTTGCATGTAAAGTTTAATGAATCTCCAAAGACAAAATCCCACAAAACCCTGTGGAGTTATTTGATTTGGACATACTGCAATATGTTCCTTATCAGCCTCCAGCTGTTGCAAATTCTGTGAATCCATCATCTCCTGCAACTAGTCATCCATCTGGTGGTACAAATGCAAGTTTTAGTGATCACCTGCCTGAGTCTACTAAACTTGATGTTCCTGTAGCTTCTGCAGTTCCATCCATAACAAATGCTGATGAGATCTCTGATTCCTCTACTTCATTTGAATAGCCATCTCATTCTAGGTTTCAAGAGTCTGGATCAAAATCTGTTGCTGCTGAATCTCCTACAAACACTTGCACTGATATTATTGAGTACAAAGAACTGAAGAATCACCCTATGTCTCAGATCATTGGTGACATCAATGCTGGTGTTTCAACTAGAAGTCAACTGTCCAATTTCTACTTTTATGCTCTCTTCATCAGTTAGCAAGAGCCAAAAAACTATCATATTGCATTAAGAGACAATGGATGGGTTGAAGCCATGCAACTTGAGCTTCTTGAGTTTCAAAAGCAGCAAGTGTGGGAACTGCTTTCTCTACCCCAAGGTAAGTGTGCAATAGGCACTAAATGGGTGTTTAGGAATAAAACTGATGAAAAAGTTCAAATTGTCAAGAACAAGGCCAGACTGGTTGTACAGGCGTTTTCACAAGAAAAAGGTATTGATTATGATGAAACCTTTGCCCCTGTAGCCAGACTAGAGGCAATCAGATTGTTCTTAGCTTATGCTGCTTTCCATAATCTTAAAGTTTTTCAAATGGATGTCAAAAGTGCATTCTTATATGGTAAAATAAAAGAAGAAGTTTATTGTGTCAACCACCAGTTTTGAAGATCATAAACATCCAGATTGGGTGTATAAGCTTGATAAGGCTCTTTATGGGTTAAAACAGCTCCCAGAGCCTGGTATGAAACACTGTCTAACTTTCTTCTTCAAAACAATTTCACTAGAGGCTCCATAGATAAAACTTTGTTCATTAAGAAAGTAGGCATGCATAAGCTTCTTGTTCAAATTTATGTAGATGATATTATTTTTGCATCCTCTGATCCACAGTTGTGTGATGCCTTTACTAAGTTGATGCAACAAAAGTTTGAAATGAGTGCCATGGGAGAATTACAGTTCTTTCTGGGTTTGCAAATCAAACAAATAGCTGATGGACTTTCATTCATTAGTCAAAATATACAAAGGATCTGTTGAAAAAGTTTGATTTACAAAATTGTAAGCCTTGTTCTACTCCCATGTGCAGCACCACACAACTGGATGCTGATCAGAAAGGTATTATTGGTTCCTTGATGTACCTTACAGCTTCTAGACCAGACATTATGTTTGCAACTTGTGTCTGTGCTAGATTTCAGGCAGCACGTAAAGTATCCCATATGATTGCAGTCAAAAGGATCTTTAGATACTTGCAAGGAACTCAATCTCTAGGACTTTTGTATTCCACTGGGCACTCTTTCAAATTAATTGCTTTCTCTGATAGTGACTATGCAGGGTGCAAATTAACCAAAAAATCAACCTCTGGTGGATGCCAATTTCTAGGCAATTATTTAGTTTCTTGGCAGAGTAAGAAACAAGCTTCAGTTGCTACATCCACTGCTGAAGCATAGTACATTGTCGCTGCAAGCTGTACATCTCAGGTACTCTGGCTTCAGAATCAATTATTGGACTATGACATTACAGAGACTAAGACTCCTTTACAGATGGATAGTGCTTCAGCTCTTTGTATTGTTAAGAATCCTGTCCAGCATTCTAGGACCAAACATATTGAGATCAGACATCATTTTATCAGGGATTGTTATGAAAAAGGTCTGATTGATCCAAAGTTTGTTCCTAGTGCTGATGAGCTTGCAGATATATTTACTAAGCCTTTGGACAGTGCAACTTTCCAAAATCTTGTGCTAAGGCTTGGTATGCTGCAGCTAGAATGATTTGACAACTACTGTTGATCTCAGTTCACATGTACTAATGGGCATTAGTATACAGCTGTCAAAAATAAGTACTGATAAGTTATTTTATCTTCAGCAGTTTTCATAACTACTGAAGACTAAATTACTTAAAAGTACTGAAGTACTTTATTTGTTGAATAGTACTGATGTAGTTACAACTACTGATGTCTGTTCTAACAGATAAGTACTGATGACCAATGAAACATCTGAAAATCAGATAGTCTACTGAGTAAGTGTTAAGGTCAATGAAACAACTGAGATCTGTGAATTGACGACAACAACTGATGAGAAATTTTACTCTTCAATTGTTTCAAACAACTGTTGTCATTTCAAAACCAACTGAAGGAGTCTTCAGTTGTTTACAACATCTGAAAGTTAAAACCATGTCTTCAGTCGTTTTCTAACAACTGATGACTAACACCAAAACTTTCAGTTGTTCTTTTAGCCGTTCATAACCTATAAATACCTAACCTAACTTCAAATTTTCATAAGTCATTTTCTGAACTTTCATCTTCCATAATGGCGACCATGCAAATCAAACCACGACACAACTGTGTTGCCTACTTCACAAAATCGGCCTTTTGGACTAAGTTTGATGCTGCCATTGATCTGATGGTTGATTCCCCATCAAACTGCTTTTCTTCTGAATCCAACCATCTATCCCGATACCCTTTTCCAATTCTGGACAAATGTCACTGTCCATACTGGTGAGAATGATGTCGCGATCACTCTCAGTCGTTTGTAAACCAGAAGAAGGTGGTCGTTACTCCTGCTATCATTCGCCAAACCCTAGATCTGAATGAAGCCACCTTTGTCACCAAATACCCGAAGGGCACCACTGATCTATCATTCATCAACCATGGGTATGAGGGCGACCTAAGTGCTACCACCATTCTGAAGAAGCACTTCCATGATATGAACGCCTAATCTTTCATATGATCAATGTCTGCCTTGCCCCCAAATCCTCTTCATGGGATCAAATGTCATCCAGGTGGCAGCAGGTATTGTACTCTATCCTTGAACGCCAAAGCTTAAATTTTTCTAAAATTATATTTTTGGAATTAAAAGATCTGGCAATGAAACCTGTGGCTAACAGATGGATATTATATCCAAGGTTCTCATGGCCATAATCATCAATCAATTAAAATATGGGCCCTGTTGGCCTTGGAGTCCCTGCTGTGGTAGTTTTGCCTGAGGTATACTCCGGCACAACTCTGACCCACAACTCAAAGAGGCTGCCAAACTGCTAAAACCCAAGCAGAAGGAACCCACAGCCTCATCCTCCAGATCCAAAGTCCCGTCCAAACCACAATCCAAACAAACCAAAAAGGCTACTCAGGGAGTTGAGTCCCCTGATGATGCCCCTACAACACAAAGGCAGGATGAAACTAAGGTAGTAATCCCCCTGTAGTTTCCAAGACTCTACCAGCTGAAACCGCTCAGGTATCCTCTCAACAGGATCCTGATGCAACCAAAAATAGGGAAACCACATTACTGGAATCTCTCTCACTTGAGAAGATTGCCATTGAAGAGCACCATTCACCCCAGGTGCAATCTCTTCACCCATATCTCCCACTTAAGCCACCCCTACAAGCCCAACTGTGGTTATTGCACAAGTGCTGACTCAACTACATTCCTCTAACCCTCCCCAGAAACCTATTACCACTAGGAAAACCTCAACAGTTAAGGGAGAGGATTATAATGTGGCTGATAACCCACAGCATAGGGATTATAGAGTTCAATCTCCCTGTGTAGAGGAGGAGATTCGAACATCTGGTGAGGCTGCCTCTTCTCCTGTTTAGCACATGAACAGGATGAAGGTGGTATCATCTCTAAGACCTCACCAGATAAAACTCCATGAAGGACATAATCCTGAGGCAGGAAGTCCCCAGTTCCAAGAAATAGGGGCACATGTGAATACCGATCTACACTCAGCACATGTTAATCCTGATTTAATCCGGAGGTCAAATGATTCAGCAAAGACTGATGATGACCTGGGCTTTTTCTTTGATGTTCTAGCCCACAACACCATTCTTGAGGCTGAGGTATGCAGACTACAAGAACTGCTTGCCAAATTGTCACAAGAATCAAGTCCATCTGCCCAAATTCACCCACAGATGGCAGCTTCTTCTGAAGCTCTCCCAAACACTGAGCCACTCCCAACAACTATGCCACCAGCCTCTGATTCAGGCACCATTTCTCAGGGACAGAACCCCTCTGAGCAAATGGTTGCTGCCTTTCAATCCTCCTTACCTCTCATCACTTCCATCATCACTAACATAGTGCATCAAGCCATTGATGAGAGGCTTTCCTCAAATCTTCAAAACTTAGTTGATGTTGTTGTTTCTAAGAGACTTTCTGACATTCAAACCCCTGAACCCAATGCAACCAAAAAGGGGGAGTCTAAGTCAGTGAAAGTAGACAAAAGAAAGAGAGTTGAAGAGGAAGAAGAAAAAGGGAAGAAAGAAAAGGAGATGATAACATACAAGAGAAAGAAGAGTGCAGAACAAACTGAAGATGAGAAAAAGTTAGAAGAACTGATCGAAGAAGCTGATGAGCAACATAGCAGATCTATGGATAAGATCATTGATCAACTCTTCAGACAAGGTTTTGACACAACCAAACTTGACTCTGAAATTAGAAGGCTAGAGATTCAAGAGATTGAGCATAGATGGGTAAGTTGTAGTGAGAAAGAAAGGGAAAGGCTGGAAGCTATGATAAGATTCATATCAAAGCATTTGGGAAGATCAATCATTGAAGTGAAGTCATGGTCCAGAGACAACATTTTGGAGATAACCACCAGAATCTGTTCTTTTGAAGTATTCAACAAAGGATTGATCATAGAAGCTCTTGATGAAGCTGGTGCTGGGAAAAGGTCTGATATGGCAAAGTTATCCAAAGCCTCACTCACAACCAAGATGCTAGAGCAGCCTATACAATCTCCCACACCAAAACAACAACTTCACAACCCTCAAAACCAACTCCTTTACCCAAGAAACCTACTCAAACCACTACCAATGATGCACCCAGAGGAAGAGAAGGGTGTTGAGGATGGAAAAAGAAGAAGATGATGATGTGGATGATAGTCTTCTAATCTCTGCTGTTCTTAAACAAAGATGCCTGAGCCCAGGAGTCACCAACAACAATCACACCTGACATCCAAAGGCAAATGGTAAAAGTCAAACTTGAAGAAGAAGAACAACACAAACAACATGATGAGCAGCTGTTAAGGATGGTTGATAAAGAGTTTCCTAAGTCTTCATCCATACAAGCTATGAGAGAAACATGATCAGAGGTTGTATGCTCTCAGATTCACATTTCAATATCAGAAAAAGAGAGTGAGAATTTGGCCTGACCCTAGAGTAAGTGACAGAATTCATAAAAATAATATTCCAAGTCGATACAATGGCCAAGTAAAGAAGATTGTAGATGCTGTGATAATGCTAGCCATTGTAGTGTCACCCTGGGAAATCCTTGATGACTTCAAGAGAGCTTACAAGTCTAAGATGACTCCATAAACTTTACTAGAAAACAAAATGGTGAAGAAGGGGTTGATCTACAAGAAGCTTGAAGAAATAAGAAGAAATGAGCTCCAGTTGTTACTTGAAGGTACTCATCCTGATGAGTTTGCATACAGAGAAATAATTACTGTGGAGCTAAAGAATGGAAAGAATGTTAAGTACTTATCAGAGTACTATAGGCCTGAGTTCTTCTTTGAAAGTGAAGTTGAAGAACTCATAATGGAAGAACAAGTTGTATTCCCTGAGGCCTATGTTAGAGAGTCTTACAGACTTATCATTGGGAAGTAGGTCTCATGGATAGGGTAACGGCTCTGTGTTCAATTCCCCAAAATGAGTTCCCATTCATCCTTAGCCAATCAAACTTTCTGAAACCTCTTCCTTGGACTAAGCTTAATTTGGAGATTTCTGAGCTGATCCAGAAAATGTTTCTGCCCATAAGTGGGGCTTCAATAATCTTAGTGGTTTTGGTTGCATTAGTTCAGGGGGAGTTTGTTGGACCAAAAGAACCAATGAGCCAGATCAGAAAAACCTTTAAGTCCCACAGACATCATAATAACTGAAGTGGTCTACAACAGCTGAAGACAAAGTCTGAAGACAATGTCTGAAGACAACAACTGAAGACAAAGTCTGAAGACAAAGTTTGAAGACAAAGTCTGAAGACAAAGTCTAAAGAAAACAGCTGAAGACAAAGTCTGAAGACAACTGTTGAAGACAAAGTCTGAAGACCAAGTTCTCAGAAGTTGTCACAACAACTGAAGTAGTTCTTTTTAGTAGTTGTGATGGTTTGCTTTTTAGTAGTTTGTAATCAGTAGTTTTATTATATGTAAAACATCTGAAGTTCTTATACTTCAGATGTTATAACTTCAGTAGTTGTAATGTTAGCTTGTACTTAGCTTTTTGTGAAGGTGTCCTCAGTTGTTGTGGACATCTTCAGTAGTTTACTTTACTTTTAGTTGTTTGTATTAATCAGTTAGCTGTCACTATCAAGTGATGTCAGCTGATGTCACATCCTTTATAAAAGAATGTTGACCTAATTTCTTGTAACCGAAGCGTGTGCGTGAATGAAAACATTCTCTTTGCAGAAAACTCTCTCTCTATAACCATAACTGTTTGATTGAATATTCATATTATTCTTGCTTAAATTTCATCTAATTCTTGTTCTATTCCATTGCAAATCTTAATCTAATTGATCAAACTAGATCCCGATCCTTACATATAACAACTATAGGGATGATAAACATTGATTAGATTACCTCTTTTGAAAACCTTTTAATGTGTAAAGTCTTATGTCAATACAATTAAGCCCTGTTACAAAAGATCTCTCTAAAATTTTCTAAGTATAAATTTCTTCCGAAGAGAAATTAACCCTCGGAAATTATCTTCACATCTTCCGAAGCAAAATTCTCCAAGGATAATTTTCTTCTGGGAATAGTTTAAAGTCACGGAAGAAGCCATTGATTTCATATCAGATCTACTTCCGAAGCTTACAAAATCTCTCCCTTCGAAAGCAATCTCTACTCTCGCAAGTAATTTTTTTACCTTCGGAAGTAGAAATTGCATTCGAAAGACAAATTATCTTTGGAAATGTTTTATATTCGGAAGAGAGATTTTACTGTGTAACGGAAATCTCTTGGGCCCCACAGTGTAAAAAGCAAAGATTTTGTTAATGATGTCGGATTATTTAATTAAATAAACCTTACTGCCCCTGTCACTTCGTCCACTAAACCGTCATTTCACCTTATCCTAACTCTTTACCACCATTCCACCCTCTTTCAAATAATCCCGACTATTCACTCTCATCTTCTTATCACAAATTTTACAGCCCTAAAAGTTTCCTAGCTTCCAAATTCATCCAAACTCAAACTGCTCTACCTTCACACTTTCCCAATGGCCCTAAATCCTCAACATACCCAAGTCACACTTCTTGACTCTTCAAGAGATGTGGACTTCTCTGAAATCATCTCCTTCCTCACCCAATCATCCTACTACACAGCCTTGACTGTTAATTGCACAGTTTACCTCAACCACATGACTAAATTTTGGGAAACAGTCAGCTCGAAACCCTAAATGGGTTTCGTGTAATACGATCCCGCATTTGTGGCCAAGAGTTGGTCATCTTTGAACAACTCATCAGGGAGCATCTGGAGCTTCATAATGAAGGTGCCCCTACTGAGTTCCCTAAGATAGATTTAGAAAGCACCTACATCCTCATGGGATATGGTGGAGATGTGAGTACGTCGACTGTCTACAAATTCAACTTCTCTTACAACTGGAAGTTCCTCCTGCACATTGTCCTTCACTACTTGTCAAACAAATCTAGGAGATGGGATCAAATCCCATATGAACTAGGGTACCTAGTTGATGGATTGGTGAGAGGCCTACACTTCAACTACTCAAGATTCGTTCTTTCAATCTCATTGGAAATCTTCAGAGGGAAACATTTTTTATGTATCCCAGATTTCTTCAGCACATCATTAACTGTGAACTAGATCAAAGTCGGCTTGTCTGTGTAGCCAATCTTCTTGTCCCTTACATGAGGCCAACCATCTTCAAGACATTAATGAGGGTATCCACAAACTTCACTAGAAGGTACACTCCTTTACCTCCTAGTACGACTGAGCATATCGCTCCTGGTGACATCCCTGTTCACCCCACAGGTGATGAACCCACACCAGCAACTGCAACCACAATGCCTACCTTCTCCTCCCATCATAATTACCTACACCAGATGCCCCAAACGAACCCTTATTTAATCTACTCTGATTGAACAAGCTCCTCCTGTTCAACCTAAAAAGGCTAGAGTGGAACATTAGGCTCCCACTAAGTCTGAGGTCTCACCTTCCTTTACCATTAACCTCAATATGGGTCTTCAGTCTTCTCAGTCTCAAACCCATGAGCCCATTACCCAATCTGAAAGCCCTAGGGTGAGTCTTTACACTCCTTTGAGTAGCCAATAAGGGACAACCCAATAGAGGCTCAATGCTTGTAGACATTGACCAAGGTCCCGGGTCAGTAGGTTTAACCTCCTTATCTTTCACTGACCTTCTCTTTAAACTTGATGAAGAGATAACATTATCCATGGAAATGATGCTGATCTACAACACCATCTCCAGGATCAACAGGGCCTAGAGGGACCTCTTATCTCTAGCCCCTATCAAAAACCATTACTGAGGTGAGTCCCACTATGTGGAGGGGAGTCATACGGAATCAGCTACCACTACAGAAGGTGCCTCAATGGACCGTTGGACATTGTTAACGATTCTGAGACTGAATCTGTGGCAACCATGCCTTTTGATGACTCTTCAGTGACATCACTAAGCAAGGGGAACCAGGGTGCCAAAAACCACATATGGTGGTTGTGGTTAACATACTATGTATGTTACCTCATCTCCCTGTGATTCTTCAAAAGAAGATGAGGGCAGCATGAAACTCTTCATTAAAGACTACTATCTAAGTCTCAACCTGAATCAAGGTTAGGACATTAGAAGAAAGGTCTGCCACTCAGCAACTTGAGATTGACAATCTCAAGGCTCAACTAGCTGAGAAACAGATTGAGAGATCTGTTAAGCATGTACCTGTTCAGGTCTCCTGACCTCTTCCTCCAGCTCATCTACCTCTCAAGATGATGCTACCAAAGAGGGGGAGAGTGTTCAGAGACAAACATCTGAGGACCCACAGAGCCAATCTTCAACTTCTAAATATTCAGCTCTTATCACAACTTCTTCTGAGCCATCGCAAGTCACTCTAACAACTGATTCAAGGATGCTAGAGATCTCTTCAGCTTCTTTTCTTAGTTTTGTTGAGATCTACTCGTGATTGCCAAGTCTTGATGCTACCATGATTACTTTGGAGCTGAAGAGCTTCAGAGGCTTACTGCACCTTCTACCACTATGGAAGAAGTTGGTCAACCTAAGGTCCACATGGAACCTGAGATTCAATTCGATGGGGAAATAGGGACTAATGGCCCAGCAACTAAAACAGTTAGGACAGAATCTGCATTCCCTCTTACTTCCGAAGCTGAAGTTAAAGCCTCAGAAGAACAAGCTAAATCTTCCGAAGCTGAAATGGAAGCTGCGGAGGACTGTTCAAAATGTCCGAGGAACTATCATCATAGATGCAATCCTAGAAATGGCATTTTAGGTGAACGTGAGGACTTTCTGGATCAACCTCCTATCCAGACACCCTCTCTATCTCTCCCTCAATCAGAATCCACTATCCAAGAACTACCAAAGTCAAGTTCTTCAAAATATACCAAAGGAAAACAGAAGATGACTGCAGAAAAGCTTCAGGAAGAGGAGAAGCTGAAAAGAAAAGGGAGACTTCCAACTGGGAAGCTGTTGGCTGCTAGTACAAAAGCAGCTGCAGTCAACCACGAGGCTGTAGACAACAAAAAGAAAGAAGAGATCATTGACCAGCTCATTCAGCTAGGAGCTAACAATGAAGAAACACTCCTGCTACCATTAGAGGAGTTGGTGAAACTGGAAAAGGCAACCAGGCTATAGTAATAAGCAGCAAGGTTGGCCTCAGAGGAAGAGAAGGAAAAGGAACAAAGGGAAGCTGACATGCAGCTCAGGAGGGAAAGGATAGATTTCCTAACCTCCAGAGGCTTCTCTCTTGAAGAACTTTCTTCAACAAAGAGCAGGCTCAAATGGAGAAATAAAGAAAAAGAGCTGCAAGAGAAAAGTTGAAGGAGAAGAAGAAAGAAGAAGAAACAAGGGCATCTGCAACCAGGAAGATTGGTGACAAAGCCTGGATGAAAGACTATCTCCGGGCTCACAGCTTCTCTGGAAGGCAGGTGGGTCCCATGTCTGAAAGGACACTCCAACAAATTATTAGTGAGATCAAAGCTGACATTCGTTTGGGAAAAAGAAGAGAGATGTACAGAAGGGTACAGGGGATGACTTTTACACCAACCACTCAACCCCAACCTAAACCAATTCCCTCTCCCTTCACCATCAAAACTGAACCTTATACTCTTGAACCCACACCTTTACCTTCATCTACTTCCTCACCTCAACCACCAAAACTGCACATCCTTCAACCCAAAACTCTTACCCGAACCACCTCACCATATCCTACCCAACAACCTTCTCAACCATCCCCTAAGCCTTCCAAACATCTCTCTCTATAGGGTTCAAAAGCATCAAGAATAGTCTCATCAATTGCACAACCCTGAGCGATATCTCTTGTAAGGAAGACTCCATCAAGCTAACCTATGTTGATGGATCTTCACATTCCCTCACAAGAGATCAATTTCTTGATCTACCTAGAGGAACACTGGACCAGGCTACAGTACTTCTAGGTATCAACACAAAATCTTTAAATGATGAAGAGAAGAAACTAAGAAGGAAACTGGTGACTCTACTGGATACAAGGAAAGAGGACAAGATTCCTAGTCAGTCTCTTGTGTCTAGAAAGAATATACTCCAGTGGAGGTTCGATGAAGCTACTCACAACTTTGTTGTGGAAAGAGAGAATGGTGAAGTTAACAGGCTAAATGCCACCTCTCTGCTACACTCCAGCAGATTTGATATTGCTGAGTTAGCAGAGAAACCATTCTCTAATCCCTCCATCTCTGAAACTGCTACTCACATCAAGAATCATCTTAGCGTCTTCATCTAGCTGAGTTAATAGCAAAAGCTAAGATTGAGAAAGAGTTAAGATTGAGAAGAAAGGAAGACAAGGATAGATCTCTACCAAGGGCACAGCCTTTCTATAGATGGTGGAAGGTCTTGAATTGGAATCTATAGTTTGATAGGAATATGATTATATCTCCATCAACTAACTCTTTTCAAAGAGCCACAACAAAGGGACATATCATTCAGGGCGACAGACTGGAGATCCTGTCAACCAAAGATTTGTACAAACTTCTCAGCACCACATTAGGAAAAAAAGGAAACTGATAAGTATTTACTCTCCCTGGTGTTGAAAGTTTTGAGGAGCAGGCACAAGTGAGATTTTGGTAGCATCAGCCTAGGGGAGTTTGTTGGATCAAGAAGAAGTTTGGTGCAACCAACCAAACACTTAGACAAATTTTGGTGCTGCTACAAAGGCTTTCGAAGCCAAGTGTAGAACTTCAAAGGAAGTAGAGTTCTTCGAAGACAAAGTAAAAGTTCTACTTCCGAAGGCAAAGCTCTACTTCCGAAGATAAAGTATCATTTTCGAAGATGAAGTCTCAAAGGAAGATATTAGAAGACTATTTTCGAACTATGAAGAAAGAAGAAGTTCTCAAGCCTCGGAAGAAGCAACCTCTTCCGAAGTATAAGTGGCTTCGGAAGTACTTGTTCTTCTGAAGCCATTTAACCTTCGGAAAACACTGCTATGACTTAGTTGGCATAAGTATGGTCTCTGACACTCCGCTGCAGACCTCTAATACTGCATGGCATTTTCTCAAAGAGCCATGTAGTTGACCATACTTTATTCCACTGTTCACCTTTTTATGTTAGTATAAGTTACCAACTTTAGTTGGTGACAAAAGGTAAGTCAGGGACATGTCCTGACTACCATATCTCAGATAAAGTCTTATCTGACATACCTTAAACTATAGCTTTGTAGTATTTGCTTTAGTTATAGGATTGAGCTGGTATCAAAGTATATACGGCTGTAGGTAGTATTATATATAGTCTCTTATTGTAACTCATAAATACATGCCTGTAAGAGTCTTGTAATATTTGAGTTGAGAAGCAATATATGCAAGTACCTTCAAAATTACTTCTTGTGTTTTGTTATTACTTATTGTATTGTTATCAATCTTAAAGACTTTACTTTCATCGAGAGTGTTGTTTAAGTGAGTTTGAGAGAAAATCCAGTGTTAAGTGACACAAACCGATCCTGCAACGCCGTTGACCTTTCACAGATATAAAATCTTGGTTTATCAAAAGCTTTTGTGTAGAGGTCAGCGCGTTGAAAGTCCGTAATTTTAACAACATCGATTAAATTATTTTCAAAACAATAACATATAAAGTGATATTTAATTCCGATGTGTTTGGTCTTAGGATGTTGGATAGGATTTTTAGTTATGGCTATAGCAGCAGAATTATCAACAAATATAGGAGTGTTAAAGAATTTCAAACCATAGTCCCACATTTGCTGTTGAATCCAGATGATTGTGAACAGCAGCTTGCAGCACCAACGTATTCAGCTTCACAAGTGACAGAGCAATCGATGTCTGCTTCTTACACTGCCACGTGACTAATCTTCTCCCAAATAATTGATATCCTGCTGAAGTTGACATGTAGTTCATTTTGCAGCCGCCATATTCCGAGTCGTTAAATGCTATAAGCTCAAAGTCATCGTCATGAGGATACCACAACCCAAGTGTTGGAGTACCCTTCAGATAAAGAAATATCCTTTTGACTCCTATGAGATGGTTGAGTTTCGGTTTTACCTGATATCTGGAGTAGTGACACGTCACGTACATGATATCAGGTCATGAGGCAGTGAGGTACATCAGGGACCAATCATTTCTCGATACATGGTGGCATCCACCTGATCACCATTTTTGTCGGGTACCACATTGTGGTTGTAGCCAGTGGAGTCCCAGCTATCGAAGCATTCTCCATATCAAACCAACTAAGAATATCACCTACATACTTGGTCTGATGTAGGAATATCCCCTTTGGTGTCTGATCCACCTGTAATCCGAGAAAGAACATTCTCTCAAGGCACTCATTTCAAATTCAGCTTTCATTACTACTTCAAATTCTTTGCACAATGCTTCATTTTTAGAACTAAAGATTATGTCATCAACGTAGATCTAAACTAGCAGTAAATCACCATCCTTTTCTTTGATCAATAGTGTATAGTCAATCACTCCTCTGCGAAAGCCGTGTTTCACAAGATGAGTTGAGAGTTTTTCATACCATGCTTTAGGGTCTTAGTGGAGCCCGTAGAGAGCCTTATCCAGCTTGTAAACTCTGTCCTAATGATATGGATCCTCAAATCCTTCGGGTTGACTAACATACACTGTCTCTCGGATTTCACAATGAAGGAACGCACTCTTTACATCTAATTGATAAACTTAATCTTTATGTAAGATGCATAGGCTAGGAAGATACAGATTGCTTCCATTCTCGCCACATGTGCAAACACTTCATTGTAATCAATACCCTCGACTTGTCAAAATCCTTGAACTACAAGTCAAGCTTTGTTTCTTATTATTTCCCTTGGTCATCTTTCTTGCATTTCAAGACCCATTTGGTGCCAATGACCTTAGCACCTTTAGGTCTATCCACCAGTGTCCATACTCCTAACTTTTTGAATTGAGAAGTTCCTCTTGCATGGCACTCACCCATGCCTCGTCGTTTAGGGCTTCACTAACATATTTTGGCTCAAATTGAGACACAAAACATCGATACACACCATCGTGAAGATATCCCTTTTCCATCACTGAGGCATAATCAGTTGAGTATAACTGATTTCTTGTGTGTACTCTTGATGGAACATCTCCAATGACATTGTCCAAAGGATGATAAACATTTAGTTGTGATCCAGGAGTGGTGGGAACAACTACCTTATTATGTAGATTATGAACAGCAGGTTCAGTATCTGAGGCAGTGGGAGTATGAGGTTCCCAAGTGTTAGAGGCATCAATATCAGATGCTTGTATACTTGTAGTAGTAGGAACCTGTTCCTCCTGATTCACCTGATTATTCGCCACGTCTTCTTCATCAGAGGTGGAATCACTTACCTCAAGTGCTCCCCCTAAAGAACTAGAAGACTCACCTTGTGACGTTGAGGTTTTCAGGTCCAGTGATCGTGTATTTAACACATCGTACATCATTCTAGTCAGTAACTCATCCTCAGGAGGGGAGAGAGGAATGTTGAAGGACTTAAAGAATCCATCATAGTTGAAAAAGAATGAGGGTCCTTTTCTAGCAAGGGGGTGGTGTATCTTTATACATCAACATTGCACCATACTTCTACTTGACTCGTTTAGTTGTTATCAACTCTCTTATTCGGTATGTTGTATCCTAAGAAAATTCCTTCTTCGGCCTTCTTACTGAACTTCCCAGACTGAGTTTTCTTCAGCAGCGTACATGGTGCGCCAAATGGTTCTAGGTACTCCAGATTTGGTTTACGTCGTTGGAGTAACTCATAGCATGTTTTACCATGACATTTGACCACTAAGACTCGGTGAGGGTGTAACATGCGTTAGCTACTGCCTCGTTCCAAAATTGGATAGGCAGTTTCGAGTCTGCTAGCATCGTCCTGGTTGACTCTATCAAGGTTCATTTGCGGAGTGTAGGCAGATGTGAACTGGTGCACAATTCCTTTTTCTTTGCAGAATGCCTCCATCCACTGATTCTTGAACTTGGTACCGTTGTCTGAGCGAACTTGCCTTACCTTAAGCTTGTAAAGTGACTCTAATGTAGTTACCAGCTCTTTGAATGATTCAAATGTCTCTGATTTGGATTTAAGAAACATCACCCAAGAAAATCTTAGGTAATCATCCGTAACTACATAGCAGTACAAATCGCCGACAATGCTCTTTGTACTAACTGGGCCAAACAGATCCATGTGAAGAAGCTCAAGAGGCAGGTTAACTGAGTGAACTTTCTTTGCCTTATGAGACTTCTTTGTTTGTTTCCCTTTCTTACATGCGACACAAAAATCCGGTAATTGGAAGTTCTTAACATTACTCCACGCACTAGATCAGTCTGGATCAAGTGACTCATCTTTCGTGGATTAATATGTGCCATTCTTGTACGCCAGAAGATGGATTCTTCCTCTGTTTCCTTTGAGAAGAAGCATTGTACATTATGATCGGTTGTGGAGGCATTGATAGGTCCAACACATTCAAGTCGTTATATTGTGAAGCTGACATTAAAACTTGGTCCTCTGGGATGACATAGTCCTTTTTCAGAACATAGCACTTCTTGTTGTCCAATACCACCTTGAATTTTTTGTCACATATCTGCGAGACAGAAAGTAAGTTAGTTTGAAGCTGTTGAACATAGTTTAGCTTATCAAACTTCACTTTCTGGTTTCCCACTTCCCCTTGTATAGTGATATAACCTCTTCTATTTCCAGCAAATGAAACGTGTCCTCCTTTCATTTGTTTGATATTTGACAAGATAGACAGGTTCCTAGTCATGTCCCTTGATGCCCTTCTATCAACAATACAGGTATTTGTAGTAGCTCTATAGCGGACACCCTGCACATTCAAAGGAAATGTTTAGTTTAGGTTAGGGACCCAAGCCTTAACTAGCTTGGGTGACCCGAGGAATCACACATCATAAAATCTACCCACTGTCCATTGAGGGTGAGGGCAGATCATTCTTCTTCTTGTTCTCATTATCAGACACTGGACTTGATTTTTCTTTTCATAAGCTAGTTTTGTGTAAGGCCTGTTTGTAATAAACAGACGACTGGCTTACAGTTTGAACTTTATGTTCACTAATTCTTTTTGGTGGAGTGATAGAACTGCTTTTAGAAGAACTTGGTTTAGGATCTTGAAGTTCACTTTTCTTTCTTGGGTTTGATAATAAGGACAATTTGAAGCGATGTGTCCATACTTTCCATAATTATAGCATGATCTACTTTTGACAAGTTGGTGGAACGGTTTCTGTGGGGAAGTGTGTGACACAGGTGTGACTTTAGTCTGTTTGGGTTTTGACTCTTCTTGTTTATATGTTTTAGCTCCTTTAAGAAAATTCATTGTTTGAAGATTTTTAACATCTTTACCTTTGGTTTATTTGGTGCATGTGGTTGGTTAATTTGTTTGGTCTTTGTGGGTTCAAAATTAGACATGTTAGAACCTGACTTTACCTTAACCTTTTCAAATTGTTCATCCAAATTAAGAATAGGCATCTTACCTTGAGATATTAAAGTGGCCACCATCTATTTAGCATCAGATCCCACGATTTACTCATGAATCTAGATCACTAACTAGAGGAGTGGACACCACATGATCCTTGATTGGATTGTTATAATAGGTCTACATTTAGCATTCAACAAGGTCTCATGTGGTGGTGGTGGTACCGCTTTGTAACCCAAACCCTGCCCATTGTTTCGTTCTTTCACTAAGTGCTGGACTATGTGAGAAGAACTAGTCCAACTATGCAATTTTTGTTTTAATGAACTTACTTCGACTTCCAAAATTGCTTTTTCTATCTTAGTTTCTTCTAGGGAGTTTAAATAGAAATGTATGTCATTTTCTTGGTTAAAAGCAGCAACTTCAGTTTCCCGTAGTTGTTTGTTTAAAAGTTCTATCTTTTCTTTATAACTGTGCTCATTTTGTTTTAAAATCCAGTTAGCTTTTGTGCACAGTTGTAAGTCTTTTACTAAGCTATCATTGTGATCTAATAACCTAGCAAATTTTGAATCTATGCTTTTTCTAAATTTATTACAGTCATTACAAGCATGACTATCAAATAGTTAGTCTTTGGTACTTACCTGAGAAGATTTGGTTGAATCACCCATCATAGTAGAGTTTGGTTGTTCGAGTGCTGGTGATTCTAAACATGTTAATCTGAGACCTTCTTCATTCAGGTGATTGACCACATTTGCAGTTTCTTCATTATTAGACATCACTAGTTCCACTGTGATTTCACCTTCGCTTGCAGAGTCGTCATCCAAACCCTCAACACAAGCAATGTTGGATTCTCCCAAAGATACAAAACGAAAGGTCCAATCTTGCCCTTTGTCGTCTTATGCAGTCAAGGCCTTAGGATCCTTGCTTGAAGATGTAGCACCATTGGTGGGTTTTTCTTAACAATTGAAGGTGGAGAATGGATTACCATTACCTATTTTCTTGGGCTTAACACATTCACGTTTAAAATTTCCCTTCTCTCCACTAAGTTTGGTTTTATCGAAACCAAAGGTAGTGTCTTTTGTGGCTATCAAGTTCTATCCAGTCTTTTTCATAAACTTCTTCGCCCTCTGGAAAGCACTGGCTAACGCCCACATGATATCCATTCTTTCGAGTTCAGTTTCATCTACCTGCTCATAGTCTTCATTGGTGAGATGGCAGTTTCCAATCTTCACCGCAACTAGGCCATCATAGGAGTGAACTACAGCTGCTAGGAGATCCATATGCTCCTTTGCCACCTCTACAGTAATATTACCGAGATTCTCGATCTTCAACTTCGTAGTATTTGCTTCAGGTGCTATAAATTGGGTGAAAGATGACCCTGACGTGTCAGATCCTGAAGTAGTGGCTTGGGAAGAACCGGCTGAACTAGACAAGTATGTCGTTTGAAATGGTGCTCCAGAACTTGTTGGAGTGGGAGATGAGTTATAAAGTGATGGGTTTTGATCGTATGATCCTTTCTGAGGCCTGTACTTCATCCTCAATTCTTCCTCTCTCAGCTTTAGAATGAAATCGTTAATATCCGACTTTGCTATCATAACATTTTGTCTTAGATTTGACACAAACGAAACCCACTTACCGCAGGCAAGCCATGTGCAAAACTCGACACCTTGTCTTCCATGGACGTGGTTACCTCATGAGTGTGCAGCTCACTCATAAAGTGGTAGAAACGTCGATGATGTCATCCAGGCTCTCTTTTCCTATCAAAGAGAAGTTATCAAACTCCTTCTTCAAAGCCTTTGCCTTTAACGCCTTAAACGTCGCATTCCCGTCATACCGTTTTTCCAAAGCCTCCCATAACTTCTTGCCTTGTTGTTCTTAGAAAACTGATGGAATATATCCTTAGGAATTGACTGAGTCAACAAAGCATACACCTTATTCTCTGCATTGTACTTCACCTTTTGGCTATCGGTCATGCCACCCAAGGTAAGTTTAACTCCATCAGTACCAACCGACATGCTATAACCTGTCTCGATTGATTCCCACATATTGGATCAACTCCATTTAGGTATATCTCGAACCTTTGTTTCCATTGTGGGTAATCATCTAACGTTATGAGCTTAGGGGGCTTATTGTGATTCCTAATTTCATTCTCCAAAAGCAATAGATTCTAGATCCGTGAATCCCTACCGGCAGTAAACCTGAGTACTAATCTTCCATTTTTACTAACTTTGAACATCGAACTGAAACTTATTCACTCGTGCGAATGGAGAGTTCCGAATGAATCAATCGTGCGATTGGACTATTGCGGATGAGCCAATCGTGCGATTGGACAAATGCGAATGGATAGTCGTGCGATTGGGCAGATGCGGATAAAAAATGCGATAAGACTGTTCAGTCGTACGAATGGATAGGCGACTGAGTTCAATCGTGGGTATGGGAGGTGCGAGTGAGTTCAGTCGTGCGATTGAGTCAATCGTGCAACTGAAGGACGCTTTTTCTTATAAATTCGAGGGTTTTTGGTACATTGACACAAAAATATGGTTTTTCACGAACCCTAATATGACGTAACTCGAAAAACGTGAATATTTGGATCTGGAGACGTCGAAAACACTATTTTACTAAAAAAGATGGTGTTTTTGAATGAAAAATGTGATTTTTACACCAAAACAATCGAATCACTCGCAAAATGAAGAGCCAAGGCTCTGATACTACTTGTTAGGACCGATTATGTACAAAGTACTAACTGATTCTGCGCGTATACCAACTCAAATAGTGCGGAATCCTATTTGATTGGCGATCCAATCAGGGAGAACACAGTTCAGATAAATCTAACAATTAATGTGACGTTAAGAATGATTAGAACACGATCAACTGTTATCTATGAACTTGAAACATGTTTTCTTGAGTCTCTGGACAGCTAGGGTACGCTTATGTGCGTAGGTATTCAAATTGTTCCATTTTTTCATGAATTAGGTGGTATTTATAGGTTAGGATCTTTCAATCGTATGACTGAACCATTAGCATGGTTTAGTCGTGTGACTGAATCATGCGATTGATCCATCCGCATGACTGAAGGTCCAGTCGTGTGATTGAGTCAATCTTATGTCTCAATCAGGCGACTGATCCAGTCTCCTGGTTCACTCGTGCGGCTGGTCCATTAGCATGAAGTATTCATACGTATGGTCCATTAGCGTGGTCTATTCGTATGAGAACTTCACATGACTAAGTTTGAACATGTTTCTCAATCATTATTGACTAAGAATTATGTTCAACAACCACAAACCTATATAGTTAGTTTGCTATAAGTTATCACATATAAACAATGAAATATAAACATTATAAGCATCAACCACACATTGTATTTCATTCATACCCATTCAATTACATATATGTAAGACATGATAGACATTTTACATTAAGCTCCTAAACTAGGTCATATGTATCAACAATTAGGAGCCGACAATACATCGGCTTTAGCACCAAATATGCTTGTCAGGCCCAAAGAGCTAAGAAATGACCAGGCTAACAATTGTTAATTATTGTAAACAAAGTATGTATCTCATACAAGACTCACAATAACACAGATAACCATGACAACAAGGAAAAGATGAATTGCATGTGCATTTACATATATCAAGATGTTTACAAGTGTAAGTTTATAAGGTTAACATGTTTCACCCCAAAAGGTGTGAAATAAAGTAAAAAGGGGCATGGAGAACTCACGTGCTACGAGTTGCACTTAAGATAACGATAAGAAGATAAGATGGTTCCAACTATTTTTTCACGATTCAACCTAAAGGTTGGTGTCTCAGACTTAGAACAAATATGAGATTCAAGAATAAATATGAATTAGGGTTTCATTTGGAATTTGGGGGTTTTAATAAATAAATCAAGTAAAATAAAATAAAGCAATCGTTTATGTTTTGATTCAATAATGTTGGAATCAATCAATTAAATATAAGAATTATAGTGAAAGATTCAATAATTAAATTTATTGAATTAACATGATGTGTGAAAAAAATAATTAATTTAAAAAATAATTATTTAAAACTTGATAAAGGGGATTAATTGAATACTGTTAAATGACTTTAAAAGTATTTAAAATCATGTATAAAGTTTTGAACTTTTTAAATGATTTATTATAAAGATCTTATAATACGAAACTTTAAGAATAAAGTATAATATGTTGTTTTATAAGTTAATTAAAAGTATTTATTAACTATTTATGATATAACATAGTTAATTAAAACATTGAATAATTAGTTATTTAATAATTATTCATTTAACATATTGATTCATAAAATGTAAATAAAATCATAATTAATCTATAATTACAGATAATGTAATGACTAGAGATAACTTAGTGATTTCAACTATTTAAAGTTTATTTTATAAAAATAAACTAATTATAACATTTGTTTTAATACTTTATATGAAACTTGTTAAGGTGTTTGAAGAAATAATTTACAGAAAATAATTAGGTAACTTTTTTTTTACAACCAAAGTTTATAAAACTGATTTTGATATTTTGCGGATCGTTTAAGGGATTGAACACAATACAACACACAACACAATGAGGAGATTATCTAAACTCTAATCAAACAATAAACTGGGTAACCAAAAGTGATAAAGAACACAAGTAAAGCAAGAGACAGAACAGGAGAATATGGTTTTCAAGGATGCAGTATATTGCTTTCTCAAGTTCTTTTACAAGTGTTACAAAGTATGTTTAAGATACAAGAAACTTGAAATACTTATACTACAACCTACAGCTGGCTATACTATGAAAGCCAGCTGGATACAATGACTAGACACTAACAAAATCAATTGTAGAATCAAAAGGCATATCTGTCTTTTGACCTTGTGACTATGACATGCCATAGCTCACATCCTTATACATTACAAAGGATAAAGTACATAAAGTGGAATGTTTCAGACTCAAGACCTCAATGTACAGTTACCAAAAGCATGGACCTTTTCACCAACTCTTGTAAGTTGGTGACTTATCAGAGATGCAGCGGAAAAGGTGCTTTATGGAACAGTACATCAGATAAAGCATGTGTACTAAAAGTCTTCGGAAGAAATCTGTCTTTATAGGGTGAAGCTTCGGAAGACTTTGTCTTGAAGCTTCGGAAGACTTCATGTTTGGCTTCGGAAGATATTGGTCTTGGCTTCGGAATATTTTACACTTAGAATGTTTTCTAATGTATTGTGTAAAACTTTGAAGCATTCTTCACTTCAGTACTTAGTGCATGTTTCTGAGACACTTTGGATGTTTTGGGTTGCATCAGACTTAAGGAATCCTTACAAACTCCCCCTAGGCTGATGCTACCAAAACACTTAGAAGATTTTCAGATGTTGGTAGTCTTCAGTACAATCAAGGACCATTCCTTTCTTCATTTTGTGGTCAGGATCATCAAGACTCTCATAGTATCTTCTCATTTCAAAGAGATCATGCAGGTAAGTTGATTATGTCTTGCCAGGAGTAGACATTCTCAACACCTTGATCTCTGACACATGCCATCTTTCTGGATTGGTAGAATAAGTCCAGGACAAGATAGGTGTCTCAGTTGCTAGAGGAGCCACTTGCATAGGAGTTGATTGGGTTGCCTCATCATGCACTTCCTCAGGTTGATCTGATTCAGCCTGGGGTGTAGAGGTAGATGACTTTGGCTTCTTCTTTTTAGTCTTTGGTTTAGAAGCCATTTTCTTCTTCCTCTTTAAGTCTTTAACTGAGAAGACTGGTCTGCAGCACCATGTTGATCATCAGTGTCTTTCTCAGTTGGGTGTTCCTCCCTCACAGGTTCAGAAGGAGGGAGTTTGACCCTGTCTTGGATCAGAAGATGAAGTTTGCTGAGGCTTAGCTGGAGGTTCTGGTTCAGGTGTCTCTGGTTGTTCAAACTTGACCTCCACTTCAGGTGGAACTTGACATGGAAGAGAGTGCAAGTCAATCAATTCACCACTTTTAATCTTCTGCTTGATCACCCTTATATGCTCATCCATTGTAGATAGAGACATGGGACCAAGTCTCCTTCCGGAGTATCCATAGACTTCAAGAAGCTCATCATTCTTGTCTGTCAGCAGACTTCTTTGCATCTTTTGAATGATGGCTCTTGACTTTGCAGCTTCTTCCCTTAGCTTCCTTTTGGTTGTTTTTCTTTCTTTGACTAGCTCAAGCTCAAGTTGCTTTAAGTACTCGAACTCAATGAAGTCATAGGAAAGGGGAAGAAGTGCATTTGCCTAATAGAAGCCTGTGGCACTCAGGTAGTTTATCATTTTGATTCTATCCTCTTCTTATCTACCTGAGGTTCTTGTGGAGCCCATCTTCCTATGCAGGACTTTCTTGAACTGGAGAGAGAGTGGGAGTATGCTTGTAAAGTCTTTTCTGACTCTTCTCCTCTTTGAATTGGAGAAGTAACCTTGCATCTCTCTTCTCTCCTTATCTCTCTTGACACTTCCATGTCAGCCAGCTCATTTAACTCTTCTAAGGGGAGGGAGATGATTTCATCAACATCATAGTTCCTGGTCTGTAAATAGGTAATCCTGACTGCCCTTAACTCATCATCTTTAGTATTTGGTCTGGGAAGCCCTGATTGCAGCTTGCATGAATTTAGATGACCCAGAAGAACTTTCTCCCCTTAGCCTCCTTTTCCTCTCTCTCTCTTCCTCCTCAATTTCCTCAGGAGTCATTATCTTTTTCCCTTTGTCACCAACAGACCTTTGTGACTCAGGGTGGATTGAGGCTTGGCCTTCATTGCTTGGTGTAGCTTCCATGCTCTGGCCAGAGAGAGGCTGAGAAACACCTTCACCAGCAGGTGTCTCAGATGGAGTTTGGACCTCTGCAACAGTTGTTGATGGTGAGACAAGGGTCTCAGTTTCTGCCACTGGGCCTTCAGCCAAGGTTTCCCCTATGAAACTAATCTTAGGGTCCACCTCAACATCCAGTTGACCGATGACATTGCCTGATTGCCTAAGTCTCCTCTTAGAGAGAACTCTGCAAGGATCCTGTCTTGGATTCTTTGAGCCAGCCTGTCAGCTTGTCTAGATTTGCTTGGATTGACAAGTGGCATGTTGACTAAATCCAGTCTTTCATAGAAGCTCAGGATTTGGAACTGAAAGACTTCTTGTTGGCCTTGAACTCTGTGAAGTATAAGGGCTCTTCTGTCCTCATCATACCTCCACCTTATGATGTAGTTGCCAGTTCCTTGTGGTGGAGATGAGACACCCTTGGTATACCTTCCTCAAAGAGACTCCTGATGATTGAGTCTATAGAGTCCACATTAATGTGAACTTGAGGAAGTTGCTGATGAGTGCACAGAGCCACAAGTGAGGATGGTGAGTCCTCTATGTCCATTCTCTTTGAAGAACTCCCAGGTTCTGTGATTGTAATAACTTTCTCCCCCTTTTTGGTAGCATCACCTACTTGCATAGTGAGCTGGAGGATAAGTCAATCACTTCCACAGGTTCTTGTGTTCCTGGTTGAGCTCTCCTTAATGGTCTCCCAGCTAGTTTTTCCTTTAGATATGAAATCTGAAGTTGCTGATCATTGACCCTGTTTTGTAAGGTAGTCACCTGAGATTCCAAGTGACTAACCTTAGAGACTAAATAGGTGCATGTTTTTGACAATTTCTGCACCTTTAGTCTCAAGTTCCACTCATCTTCATCAGAAGAATCACTGGGGGTTGAGAAGATTGGACCAAAGTCCTCTCGCTCACCACCAGCTTGAGTTTCTTGGCTGCTGGTTTTCCTCTGCTCACTGGCAGCCTCAGTTGAGATGCCAGAGGGCAGAGTTGCCATGGTTGAGGTCTGAATGATGTAATCACTTTCAAAAGTGAGAGCCTCTTCCATATGGACATCCTGAACAGGTTCAGAAGTGTCCACCTCAGTAATAGGTGACTGATGTGGGATAGACTGAGAAGAGTCAGAGGTACTCATCTCTCTTTGAGTAGGGGATGAGAAGAGAGACTCATGGTACCCACCGAATCCTAAGTCTTCATCAGTATAGAAGGATAGGTTGGGAATAGGTTGGTTGAGATCCAAAGGCTGGGGATGGTAGCTGTCCCCTGAAGTTGTTCACTTGAGTGTTGAGACTCAGAGTGAAGGCTTAAGGCTGTTGGGCTAGTGAGCTCATCAGTGTGAGCATGAGGAACCTCATCATTGATTCTTGAAATAATGGGAGTGGTCTGCTCCTCAGGAGAAGTGGGAGCTCCAGTATCCACTTCTCCTGTATTGGTGAGTATATGGGGGCCTCCACAGACTGAATAGTCTGAGCAGGGTCGTTTGGGATTTTCTTTGGTAGGTGATGGATATTTGAGGTTGTGTAGAGGGTTGGAGAGCAGTAGTGTGGGTTCAACACTAGCTTGGACTGCTAGGTTGTCACCTTGAGCAATGAGCTCTAACATTTTTGGGACTAGGGCTGTTTCTACCCCCCTGAGAAGCCTACAGTTGGCTTCTTCATAATTTTAAAGATGTCGGGCTTCATCTGTCCCAATTTAGAATATTACTTGTTTCCCTCAACTGTGAGCCCAGTTCACAGTTGAGCATGTGTTGAACATATCTAGGAAACATGTAGTATTCTAAGGAGTCTAAGTTTGCAAGTAAATTAGTATAAAAATTGTGAATACCTAAACTTGACCCCCTGAATCATTCCATGAACTATAAAGGAGAGATCCTCAGGAATCTGGTCCCATCCACCATGCTTGTTTGATAAGCTGTGGATAACCACAAGGAGCAGGTATTTCCACTGGGATGAGACCTTCCCTTTCCTGAAGGTCTTTACAGAGAAATCTCCTTCATAGCCCATCTGCTCGAAGGAATGATTAACCGCTTCCTTTGGGAAGAACACTTCACCTTCTTCATCATCCAGCTGAAGATGTCGGTTGATGATGGCCGAGCGATGAAGATTGTTCTCCCCTGCACTGTGGCAGACAGTGCCTTCTCCCCATCCATAATGACCTCTTGGCAGGTCTTCCAGAATTCAAGCAAGTGATCCTCATATAGAGAGGATCAATGGTTAGGGAGGTGAAGTAGTGAGACAAAGACAAGAAACGGCAAACCTCTGAGAAATGAGGATCTTTTTCAGAGCATAAAGAGCAACCGATTGTGTTGTCTGTGTAGCTGCATGGCAAAGTTAGGATCATTTCTGTGAGCAAGGTCAGCCATTGTGAGGTAGCTCAGAATGAAGAGAAAATGGGAAAGAAATTTCAGAGAGAAAGCTTTGGGTTTTAGGTTTGGAAGAAAAGCAGATGATAGAAGAGGGGGAACCGTTGGGTTATATGAGAGAGAAGGATTTCAGATAAAGTTTAATGAACAGGATAAACTTTGAAATCCGTATGTCGGTCCCACCTCTGAAAAAGAGTTTACCTTTTTGCTCAAAAAGTAGTTTTCTTGGAATTCGAAAAGCTTCCGAAAGTAATTTGTCTTCGGAAGTTTTGATTGAAAAAGCTTCCGAAGCTAAAATGGCTTCGGAAGAATTTTCCTGAGAGTCTTGAAGATTTATGCTTCGGAAGAGAAATAAACTCTTGGATGCTTTGTATAAGAATGAACAAAGCTTCTGAAAGTAATTTTGCTTCGGAAGGAAAAAGTCCTTAAAAATGAATAAGTTTCTAAGTTAATAATTTTAAGCTTCGGAAGATAAATTTTAACTTCTTCCGAAGGTAAAATCTCTTAGACAGTCATTTATTTTGAAGACATATTTTTCTTCCGAAGGTAAAACATTATCTTCCGAAGTATCAGAAAATTTTCAAGAATCTAAGGAAAATCTTCAAAAAGAGTTTTACATTCAAAGAAAACATGAGCTTATGAAAGTGATGAACTAGACAACTTAGGACACACATATATTTTTTTTAAGAAGAAATAATTAGAATTAGTTTTAAGAAAAAGTCTATTCAAAGTTAATCATCCCAATAGCTGATATCAGATACTTAAATCTCTATGCATCAAAAGCTTTTGTGAACAGATCAACATATTGTTCATCTGTGTGAACTTTGACTAGTTTAATTAATCCCTTTTCATAGTTATCTCCTATTAAATGATACCTGATGTTGATGTGTTTGGTCCTTGAGTGCTGCATAGGGTTCTCAGTGATAGAGATAGCACTATTGTTGTCTATGTGGATAGGAGTCTCTTTGAAGTTAAATCCATAGTCTAGCATCTGATTTTGAATCCAAAGCACTTGAGCACAGCAGCTTGCAGCAGCAATGTATTCAGCCTCAGCAGTTGATGCAGACACACAGGATTGTTTCTTGCATTGCCATGAGACAACCCTTCCACCAAGGAATTGACATCCCCCAGATGTAGACTTTGCAGTCATGTTGCAACCACCATAATCACTGTCTGTATAGGCATACAGATTGAAATTAGGATTCTTTGGATACCATAGACCAAGTGTTGAAGCACCTTTGAGGTATCTTAAAATCCTTTTCATAGTAATTAAGTGAGACATCTTAGGGTTTGCTTGATATCTTGCACAAATACATGTAGCAAACATGATATCAGGCCTGCTAGCTGTAAGATACATAAGAGACCCAATCATAGCCCTGTATAAGTGCTCATCTACACACTCCCCCCCCCTCAGATCTGGACCAAGGGAGTGGTTTCTGGCTATGGGTGTCTTAGCAATCTTACAATCAGTCATGTTGAATCTCTTGAGTATATCTTGAACATACTTTGACTGACTTATGAAGATGCCATCTTCAACCTGCTTCACTTGATTCCCAGAATGAAGTTGAGTTCTCCCATTGAACTCATTTCAAATCTGTCTTTCATCAGCTTTTCAAAGTCTTTGCAGAGCTTTGAATTGGTGAACCAAAGATGATGTCATCCACATATACTTGAACTAGCAGAATGTCTTTTCCTTGTCCTTTGATGAAGAGAGTTCCATCTATAGTACCTCTCTCATATCCATGTTTACAAAGATACTCAGACAGTGTCTCATACCACTTCCTGGGTGCCTGATGCAGCCCATAAAGAGCTTTGTCAAGCTTGCAGACATAATCAGGATGATCAGGATCTACAAAACCAGGTGGTTGTTTGACATAAACCTCCTCATCAATCACTCTATAAGAAAGCACACTTTACATCAAGTTGATAGACTTTGAAATTCTTGGATGCAGCAAATGCCAGGAATATCCTAACAGCTTCTAGTCTTGCTACAGGAGCAAAGACATTAGTGTAATCAATCCCTCTTCTTGTGTGTATCCTTGAAGAACTAGTCTTGCCTTGTTCTTGATGATGATTCCTCTATCATCCTTCTTATTCCTAAAAACCCATTTGGTTCCAATGGTAGTCTTCCCATGAGGAAGAGGACAAAGATTCCAAACTTTCTGCCTTTTGAATTGAAGCACTCTTGTTGCATAGCTTGAACCCAACTTCCATCCTTTAGAGCCTCCTCAACTTTCTTTGGCTCTAACTGGGATAGAAAACAAGAGTGAAGACAAACATTTTCTTTATGGGTTTGCCCTCTTGTCTTTACCCCGGAGATAACATCTCCAATGATGTTTGTGGTAGGATGAGACTTGTGGATCCTTAGCTGAGGGATCACAGCAAGTTGCTGAGATAGATCCAAATTGAGAAATTTAGATCTGGTCTTGAAGATTGATCCTCCACATTATCACACTTATCAAGATTAACTTGATCCAATGAGTGTGTGACATCATTGATGTTGTCATCTATGGTATGGTTATTAGCATCAAGAAATTCTTGATCACTATCACCATCACCATTGTTGTCTTCTGCAATTGAGATGTCTTTATCTGGTGAGAAGCCTCTGAGCTGGAATTTGAAGGCATGCCAGATGTATCAGCTGGATTTGTCATTGTTGTGCTGATAGAAACCACATTTGCTGAAGTAGTTTCAACTGGAGTTGAAGGTGTGTGAGTTGAATGTCTTCCTAGCTCAAATCTTGGATCAGGATCACTGTATTAAAATTTTCTGCAGATCCTGAAACATGCTCACAAAATTATTAAAATAGTTGGTACTAAATCAAGATCAAATAGCCAATCCGGACCAGAACCAGCCACACTGGGTGTGTGCTCATGAAAGTCACATTGGCTGACTCCTCAATAATTCTAGTTCTGAGATTGTATACTCTATAAGCTTTAGCTTGGGAAGAGTATCCAATGAAGTGTCCATCGTCTGATTTCTCAGCAAACTTGGCAACTTGATCTTTAGTATTCAAGATGGTACAGGGACATCCAAATGACCTGAGAAAACCAATGAAAGGTTTCCTCTTGTGCCAAAGTTCATAAGGAGTCTTACCATGTGTCTTAACTACTAAAACTCTGTTTTATACATAGCAAGCAGTATTAACTGCCTCTGCCCAGAAGGTTATAGGCAGTTTAGAGTCAGACAACATAGTTCTTGCAGCTTCAATAAGTGTCATGTTTCTCCTCTCAGCAACTCCGTTTTGCTGAGGAGTCCTGGGAGCACTGTATTGTCTTGTAATACCCTTTTCATCACAAAATGTATCAAGGATTTGGTTCTTGAATTCAGTTCCTTGATCACATCTTATGGTTTTGACCTTGTGATCACATTGATTCTCAATCTTTAAGATGAAATTCTTTAGAATCTCAGGAGTCTCATCTTTAGTTCTAAGGAAGAAGACCCAAGTGAATCTTGTAAAATCATCTGTGATCACTAGACAGTATAAGGTCCTTCCTAAACTCATTACACTGGTAGGGTCAAAGAGATTAATATGTAACAAGTGTAGGGGTGTGGTGATGGAGTTCATTTCCTTAGGCTTATGGGATGCCTTATGTTGCTTCCCTTTCAGGCATGCAACATAATGATAATCACTTGTAAACTCTTTCTTTGGCATTCCAGTTACTAGATCATGCTTAATCAATTTATTCATGTTTTTAAAGTTTACATGGCATATTCTTTTAAGCCATAGGAAAGACTCATCACTATTGGCTTTAGATAGAAAGCATGAAACTTCTCCAGAGGGAGATGTTTCTTGCAAATCCATCTTGTACATGTTCCCTTTCCTAGGGGCTCTGAGCAGGATGTGCTCATGAGGAATGACCACACCAGGCTTGGGAACAATGCACTCATGCTCAGTGAAGAGCATGTTATGTCTTTGATCACAAAATTGGGATACACTCAGAAGATTGTACCCAAGCTCGTTACAAAGTTTACCTTTTCAATGCTGAGCTTACCATTTGTGACCTTGCCCCTTCCAGAAATGTAACCACCTTCATCTCCTCCAAAAGCAACTGGTCCTCCATCAATTCTCTCAAAATTATGGAGTAGAGACCTATTACCTGTTATGTGCCTGGAACAGCCACTGTCAATTATCCAGACGTTTCCGTTTGTCTTGAGCTGTTCCTGCACAAAGAAAATGATTAGTTACATTTGGAAACCCAAGCCGTACTTGTCGTGGGCTCAGTAAGTGTAATAGAAGGTAATGCAACAGTAATAGATCCTATGGTTGTACAGTGAGGATCTTCAGCTATTGTTGATGGAGAAATTTCAGTCATTTGGTCTTTCTTAGACTTCCACACCACCTTTGGACTCTTGGACTTGACCTTCAAAACCTTTGAAGCTTTTGGAACTTCACAGGTTTTGATGACTGAACCTTCGGAAGATTCTGCAGTCACTGCAGCAGACTTCAGTGCTTCGGAAGAACTTCTTTCTTCCGAGACCAATTTTACTTCCGAAGGTAATTTTCCATTTACCTTCTTCTTTGATTTGGAGCTTCCGAAGGAAACAGACTTTCCTTCCGAAGCTTGAGACTTCTTGAGATTCTTTGAAGTCTTTGTATTGGTCATGTGGATGGTACTCCTAGGATTGTATGGGCAATCCTTAGCAATGTGAGAAGTATTTTCACACATGACACATAACATTTTCTTCTTCAAAAGAGTCTCCATTTGAGAACAAGACTGGCTTTGGTCACATCCCTTCTCCACCTTCATCTTGGTAGATGCTGAGACAGTTCTTTTGGTTGTGAACTGTTCTTGGAGTTTGATGGTCCGGGCTGTGCAGCAGTGGTACACAGCAGCTCAGTCTTCTTCTTTGCTCTGAGATGATTTGAACATGACCAGGACTCTTAGATGAGGAGTCTTGGTTGATGTCTTCAGTCCTTACTACTTTGAAACCTGCAGAGATAAAAACTTGTTTCTGCTTAGCATCAAAAGTAGCCTTGATTTCTTGAGCCTTCTTTGCTTTCCTTTTGCTCTTCCTGATCAAGTTCTTTCTTTACTTGTCGTGGGCTCAGTAAGTGTAATAGAAGGTAATGCAACAGTAATAGATCCTATGGTTGTACAGTGAGGATCTTCAGCTATTGTTGATGGAGAAATTTCAGTCATTTGGTCTTTCTTAGACTTCCACACCACCTTTGGACTCTTGGACTTGACCTTCAAAACCTTTGAAGCTTTTGGAACTTCACAGGTTTTGATGACTGAACCTTCGAAGATTCTGCAGTCACTGCAGCAGACTTCAGTGCTTCGAAAGAACTCCTTTCTTCCGAGACCAATTTTACTTCCGAAGGTAATTTTCATTTACCTTCTTCTTTGATTTGGAGCTTCCGAAGGAAACAGACTTTCCTTCCGAAGCTTGAGACTTCTTGAGATTCTTTGAAGTCTTTGTATTGGTCATGTGGATGGTACTCCTAGGATTGTATGGGCAATCCTTAGCAATGTGAGAAGTATTTTCACACATGACACATAACATTTTCTTCTTCAAAAGAGTCTCCATTTGAGAACAAGACTGGCTTTGGTCACATCCCTTCTCCACCTTCATCTTGGTAGATGCTGAGACAGTTCTTTTGGGTTGTGAACTGTTCTTGGAGTTTGATGGTCCGGGCTGTGCAGCAGTGGTACACAGCAGCTCAGTCTTCTTCTTTGCTCTGAGATGATTTGAACATGAACCAGGACTCTTAGATGAGGAGTCTTGGTTGATGTCTTCAGTCCTTACTACTTTGAAACCTGCAAAGATAAAAACTTGTTTCTGCTTAGCATCAAAAGTAGCCTTGATTTCTTGAGCCTTCTTTGTTTTCCTTTTGCTCTTCCTGATCAAGTTCTTTCTTTTGGACTTTGTCATCACAGATGATTTCTTCTCCTCAGAAGGATAGTGGCCCTTGGAGATCTTGGATCTGAGTTCTAAAATCTGTATGTTCATGTTTTAGTACTGAAATGGTTTTCTCCAGATCTTCTATTTTTAACTTGTAATCATTTTCAGACTTTCTAAAATCAGATTTTAATATGTTTAATGACTCAAGATCGGATCTCATCTCTAAGTTGTAGGACCTGTATCTATTCACTTTAGCAATGCATTCAGGAGTACAGAGATGTTCCAATACCTTGGCTTCATCATGGTCAACCATCAGTGCTTGGTTTGGAGAAGCATCTTCCGCCTGAAAACTCCAGTCAAAGCCTCCTTCTTCAACAGCAACAGCAGCATGTTGCTTAGGCTTCTCAGACTGAGGAGCTTTGTCAGTGTAGTTTGGGTTGGGTGGTGTTTGACTCCCATTTGCTTTAGGTGCCTTACACTCCCTAGCAAAGTGACCCATAAGGTTACAGTTGTAACACTTAACTTTGCTTTTATCCAGCCCAAACTTTCCACTGGTAGCATTGCTTGGAAATCTCCTTCCTGTTCTCTTGTAGAACTTCTTGGCTCTGTGAGTGAGGAGAGCCATCTGCTGAACTATCTCCATGTATTCCAGGTCATCTGGATGAATGCAGTCCAGGTCTTCAAGAGTGAAGAGATAATTCCCACAGCTTTCATCAGTAGACACAAAGGCTTGAGAAGAACTTGTCTCTTGGAATGGACTTCCTTGAGTGAAGTTTTCCCTTGGTGTCTCCGGGAAGGTGATGAAAGGACCCTTTTGTGAGTTGTCAGGGTAGCATATGAGATGATGTTGGGGTTCTATGTTGTCCCTTTCAACCACATGAAGGGCTGAACCCATTTGATTGTTGGAGTTGCCAGATGAACCATGTATGTTCATCTCCATCTGGTATCCACTGAGAATCCCATATAACTCTGTCAGAGTAAGAGTTTTAAGGTTCTCAGTCCTCTTGATCACCACACAATAGTGTGTCCATTGCCTAGGAAGTGAGGACATGAACTTCCTTACAATGTCTCTGTTCTCAAGAGGAACTCCTCCATCCACTAGGGTATCCACAATCTCAACATACCTGAAGTATTATTGGGTTATGGTTTCACCTGCTTTAAAGGTGAAATTTTCAAACTGCTGCTTCAGAAGATCTTTCTTGTTCTCCTTGGCTTCAGAGGAGCCTTCATACATCAGCTTCAGTGCATCCCACAACTGTTTAGCTGTTTTGCACTTCTTAAAACCTCTGTATACAGAGTTTGGGAGAGCAGTCTGAAGAGCAGTCATGGCCTTCCTGTCAATCTCTACTCTTTTTCTATCTTCATCTGAGTAGTTGGCCATATCTTTAGGAATCATACCAGCACCAGTAGCAGAGGGGGTGCTGGGAATGAAAGGTCCATTTTCAACAGATTCCCACATTCTTGAGTCAAGAGACCTGATGAAGCCTTCCATCCTCATGCACCAGGTGTCAAAATCATCAAGAGTGATCAGTGGGGATTTGTTCATGGTTCCAGTCTCCATATAAGTCTTTGAGATGGAAGCCATTTGAAGAGTCTAGTTTTTTTGTGTGTGTGAGGGATCTTAAGATGGTTAGATCTTATATCAAGAGCCTGAAAGCTCTGATACCAATTGCAGGATCATTTAAGGGATTGAACACAATTACAACACAACAACACAATGAGGAGATTATCTAAACTCTAATCAAACAGTAAACTGGGTTAACCAAAAGTGATACAAAGAACACAAGTAAAGCAAGAGACAGAACAGGAGAATATGGTTTTCAAGGATGCAGTATATTGCTTTCTCAAGTTCTTTTACAAGTGTTACAAAGTATGTTTAAGATACAAGAAACTTGAAATACTTATACTACAACCTACAGCCGCTATACTATGAAAGCCAGCTAGATACAATTGACTAGACACTAACAAAATCAATTGTAGAATCAAAAGGCATATCTGCCTTTTGACCTTGTGACTATGACATGCCATAGCTCACATCCGTATACATTACAAAAAGGATAAAGTACATAAAGTGGAAAGTTTCAGACTCAAGACCTCAATGTACAGTTACCAAAAGCATGGACCTTTTCACCAACTCTTGTAAGTTGGTGACCTATCAGAGATGCAGCGGAAAAGGTGCTTTATGGAACAGTACATCAGATAAAGCATGTGTACTAAAAGTCTTCGGAAGAAATCTATCTTTATAGGGTGAAGCTTTGGAAGACTTGTCTCTTGAAGCTTCGGAAGACTTCATGTTTGGCTTCGGAAGATATTGGTCTTGGCTTCGGAAGATTTTACACTTAGATGTTTTCTAATGTATTGTGTAAAACTTCCGAAGCATTCTTCACTTCAGTACTTAGTGCATGTTGCTGAGACACTTTGGATGTTTTGGGTTGCATCAGACTTAAGGAATCCTTACATATATCTTTTAGAAAATTTTATATATCCTAAAACATTTGAAAAAACATAAAAATGGGCTGAGGGTCCCCGGGTTCGAACCCGGGACCTTAAGTCCACACAACACGCACATTACCAGTAAACCAAAGGCCTCAACTGCGATTGGTAACTATTTTTAAATGATAAAACACAACAAATAAGATTTTCCCCAAATCTTCATGACCCTAATTTGATTATGATACAATTGACCATCCAAACGATGTTGTTAACAAAATCATTCATGGGGCTTTTAATCGTAGAATGAAACCGAATGTAGATGTGGTTTCAATTACCTGGATAAATTCCAAAATGATTAGAACAAGAACAAGAAAGCGGCGACTACGTTGAAGTCTATTCGATACCCAAATGTTGATGTTAATCAAATTAACTTTGCAGATAGCGTTTAGGGTCGAAGTTAAGCAAAAGCCCTCTGCCAATTCGGTTTAGTAGAGCTTCGAACATGGATCTCCGTTAAGTTGCAGGTCACGATGAATGTGAGTTCTTGAAGGTGATGTTTGTGTTGGTTTCAGGTGAAATTGTAAGTTGTGAACGTTTAGGAACACTTACAAGATTGATTAGATGAGTTTAATTGGGTTATTATTAGGATTTAAGGGTCAATCGGTTATGGAATTAAAGGTTTCTATTTATTCAACCGAATGGTGTTTGTAATAGGTGATTAAACACAATTAAATGGTACATTTAAGTTCGAGACAGGTTCACGAAATGATTTGGAGCGGTTTGGGTTTAGAATTAGAAGTATCTAAGTGGGTTGGGGCTCGCCGGACCTCGGCCAGAGGTGGCTGGAGTGCCCGCTGGAATTGCGGGGCGAGAGAGAGAGGGTGGGAGGTTTGGGTTTAATAATTTACACAATTGGTCCTTGCGGTTTGACTCTTAACATTTTATGCACATCTCTTTTAAAACAAAGTTTTAATAATTACATTTCAAACCCATACTTTATAAAACCCATTTGAATAATAAACCAAATCAATTATTTGTTAATCTTTTTGTAAGCTTTATTATTTGATTATTTATTTTCAATAATTAAAATTTATTATAAATAGTAAAACTTTATTCATTTTATAACTTTATTAATTTTTAATAAGTCTTCTCCTATTAATTATTTATTGTAAAATGATTATTCACCTTATAACTTTATGAAAAAAATTATTACAAGTTATTTAGATGATTAACAAATGTATAATTCACAATATAAATTGCAAATTTCATGCATTTGGCCCATTACAGTTATTATTATAATTTTATAATAGAACTTAAAATTTGAGTTTTAATTTGGAAAAATGATAGATGTTACACCAGTCTTTAATGTCCATTATGGTTCTTAATTTTGTGAAAACATGATTTAATAAATGCACAAGCCCAAAGTCATATTTAAACTTTAATTTTGTCAAGCTTAATTTTCTAGTTGTCAATTTATATTAGTTTATTAATGTTCGTTGATGCACGTCAATTTCTCCATACACAATGAATTAAAGACATTGTTATTTTATCCTTTTAAAAGTCACTTAATCACTTTTAAGTATACAATTTGTCTTCATTTGATTATTTAATTTCAAATTCTTATTTTTAAGTTTAACGAAATATTTCAGCATGAAGAGCCGATTGCGCACCAGTTTTGGATAAACGGGTTGGAGGTCGAAATAATAGCAAACAATTACGTAATAGGAGTCGCTAGAAAGATAATACTTTAAATTAAACTCCAGAAAATATGAGAAAGATATGACTCGACAAACAAAGACCAACCAACTACCTAGATTTGTTACTTTTGACCTTCAATTTTGTATATCACGTTTAGAGGACCAAACGATGTCGAAACGACACGAGACCACTTAGGTTAGGTAGAGGACTCATTAAATTTGTCTTTAGAAAACATTTTTTTACCTATTTGGATTACTATGTCCAAGCTATGACTTGAATAAAACGTCTTATTTTTCTAACAACAAACTGTCCAGTTTATTAGTCTTGTTCCTTTGCATCCCAGCCTCCATATTTGACCCTTTTAGACCCTAGTACTTAAATAAAAATTGTTCCATGTCCCAATTGTCCAAAAATTTAATTAAACACTAGAATCATTCCAATTTTCAGTCCTAAGCAGTTAGTTGGATGTTAGTATTCTTGTTTGCATCATTACTTAATCATTCCACTGTTTTGATTATCCAACTCGTCCATTCAATCAAGAAACAAAATTAAAAAATCTTGAAAATGATTTAAGAGACCAAGCTGTCTATTTAGATCAGTCACACAAGATTACAACTCAGTTTTCAATAGATTCAAGAATATTCAAAGACTAAAAATTAGGGTTTTACCGGTTAGAGAGTCCAATAATCGTAACACTTAAATCTTTATGATCCAATGCCCAAAACCAAGAAGAGAAAATTATTAGATGATAACTTTTATGTTAGATGATAAAAATCATCAATAACATGATTAAACAAGAATGAAATCATCAACAAAATGACTTTTCTATAGATAATGCGTAGAAGACTAATGTTTCAACAAGATGAGTGCTTGAACAATAAAAGTTGATCAACAATGAGGATAATGGTGATGATTCACAATGAAGATTATGAACAACAAGAGAAAAACATGATAGCGGCTAGGGTTTTCTCTAGAGAGAAAACTGGAGCAAAAGCATAGAAATATGAAATAATGAGAAAACAAGGGGAACTTCCCCCCTTATATAAGGATTCGACCAAGGGGACCAAGGGTGGGCCTCCTGGGCCTGTTTTTTGTCTCGTCCAATTCCGTTTTGTCCTTATTCACGGGTCGTTCAATCTTGGTATTTAATTCTCCTTGTAAATACAATTCCAATGGACTAATATATGCTATATAAATTATTTAATTTATATATTTTTAAATTACATTATGTCTATTTAGTAGGCTTTAGGGAAAGCCCACATATTCGATTTTTGTTTCGTTCTTAACAAGGATTTTAATTCTTTAAGTTTTGACAATTCTTGATCAAGACCAAGGTACATAATCATCGTACTAAATCCAAGCCGGTAAATGTCTCACTTCACCAACCGTAAGCCCATTAGCATATATTAGGCCCATATTTCGCTATTCTAGAATTTAGCATGTCTACATGTGTCTAATGTACTATTTTCAAACCACGTTAACAATCAAGTCAAAATCAAAGAGTCAAAGTCCAAAAGTCAAAGTCAATGATCAAAGTCAATGGTCAATACACCTATTTTGGTTGGATGTTACAATATTCTTCTTATTAAATAGAATAACTATAAAATAAATTATGATAATGATATTAAATAATTATCATGCTACAAAAATATTATAACATGATTCACCAGCTTATGTTGAAGTTTTATTTTCAAAAATATATTTAGGTAATTAACTTAGTTATGGATAAAACAAGGTTTGTATGTTTAGTTAGACTATATAGCTTGGACTGTCACCATTTCATGAAAAATATGGTTCTGACCTATCATGTACTTAAACAAAAAAATATGTAAACAATATGTTTTTAGTACATTGTAAATTGTTAAGGATTTTTAAATCCTTGTTTTATATATGATCAATATTTGAATCAACATCAAGTGTTCTTGAGTGAAAAAATGGATGTGTAATCAACCGATTCTATTGATCATCTCAAATTGACACATAAAATTATTATTTCAATGCATTAAAAATATACGAACAAATAATGTTGATTATTTTTGAAACTAGATGACATCTAAGAAGTCTTCTTCTGATCAAAAACTCAACAGATTTCAAAATAAATAAATTGAGACCCATAATTATAATACCAATTGTTTTAGCTCACAAACCCATGGAGTTATTAATCATGTCAGTGGTATTTAACATTTGATTAAGTAAAGAAGAAACAAGGATATATTAGTAATCAAGCGGATCAATGCATCTATCTGAAAATAAGTAGAAACAATTTTGTTATACTTGTACATTACGTAGATGACATTGTATTGAAAAATAATAGTTTAGATCTATTGCATGAGTCGAAGTGATTACTCTCATATAATTGCAGTATGAAGGATCTCTAATAAGCATCAAAATACAGAAAGATCAAATACTAGGACTACCTTAGAAGGCTTACATTGATAACATCCTTACACGTCACAACATGCAACATTGCTTACCATAAGTAAATCCAATTGTTAAAGGAGACGCTAATTTAATAATTTTAATGTCCATTCAAGAGGTTGAAAATAAGACTAATACTTATACTTTAGTAGTTGAAAGTTAGAAATATGCTTAAGTTTGTACTCATCATATTGCTTATATTGTTGGAATGCTAGGTTGATATCAATCTAATTCTTTCCTAGATCATTAGAAAGTGACAAAACAAGTGTTTCAATATCTACAAGGAACAAGTGACTGCAAAATTAACACTTAGAAGAACTAATAACATAGAAGTATTGACTACTTTGATTTGATTTTGTTAAATGCAAAGATGATACGAACTAAACTTCATAATACATCTTTATGTTTATGCTAGCACATGGATGAAATTCATAAAGTAGTCACAAGCAAAAGTTAACAACAACCTCAATAGTGATTGCAGGATTTGTTAAGGTTTATAATGAAACTTGCCATATATTTTCAAGGAATCTAATTAACGGACTTAAAGTTGTTAACACCATATCATGACCGTTGAAGATTTATTATGACATCTCAGTTGTAATTATTTCCTCGAACCTATTGAGCATAGTGGGATCATATTTGATACCAAGTTGTTGTCTGTACGAGAACTAGTAGAGGGTAATAAACTTTACAAATACGATAGTAAAGGGTAATAAACATTACAAATACCTTCCAAATTTCTCTTAGAGCTCTCATAACAAGGATGCATTTTAGTATAGATAATTTTTGAATACCACACCAAGTGTGCATGTTAATGAAATTTCATGGAATGTTTATTTTGTCTATAATAACCTATATATGTACACTTAATGACCTACAGGCAAATTTTTACATATTATTTTACATTAAAGGTTTAATTCAGTAATTTAGGTTTAATGATTTTAAGTTTTATGTTAAGATTTTAGTCTGACTATTAAGGGTCTCCAATTGGTTGTAATTCTCTACTATAGTTTCAATATAAAACTTAAAGAGTATTTAACTTGAGCAAACTTATGTATACTCATAACAATAATAATTCAGCCAAGTAGAATATTATAAATTATTCAAAAGGTGGCCGGCATTACGGGTAGATTGATTAAACATACCAATATGACATAATTAATCCCTGACAACTATTTGATAAAAGTAGTCGCAAATGTTGATAGGTTAAAGGGATATATATGATTACCCTTAGATGTATATAATGGAGAGAATCCAATAAGTCTTATAACCGCTTATTGTTATTGATCATAAACATGGACCACTGTTAATCATTTTATATGTTTAGATCCCCACGCACGGTAGCTACTAAAGTTGCCTACTATTACGCCACGTGTCAAGCAGCCATTGGTTATGTCCGTTTTTAGTATTTTTAAATCCTTTTCTCCGACCATCTTATGTAGTCTAACAATCCCCCACCTACTCTAGAGACCATCATCACCATAGTTTCTAATGTTTGGATTCTTGCTTCAGATTTACCCTTGTTCCCTAAATTTGTTCTTCTCACTTCAAAGTGCTTGCAACTCAAGAGATAACGTAGCCTAAGGCTTGAGCTTCCTGTGAAGGTCAGGGTAGATTAAGGTTCTGGCGTAGGTCCAAGGATCATTTTGATTTCTTCATGCTAACTTTTGGTTGAGATCTTAGTGAATGAAGCAAAGATGAAACAATGCCATTTTAGGATAATAAAGACGAACATGAGATAACTAGGGTGGGTTTTTGACAACAGGGTGAGGAATAAGGGACTGATTCTTAGTAGCTTTACTAACGGTTTTAAAGGGTGGTGGTGGTGGTGGCTTGTTATACTCAGCCGATAAAAAAGAGAAAGAGACAGATAAAGGGAGAGAGAGAGTGTGTGTGTGTGTGAGGGGGGGGGGAAGACATAAAGAAAGAAAGATTGGTTTGTGATTGATTTAAGCTTTAAATTGGATTGTAAATTCTGATGGAATTTGTTTAACTAAAAACTGACATTCATGAAAACCTCATAACTTAACTATAGTTTTTACAAGAGTCCTAATAAAGAGACACTCCCAAAATTAAATCGACACCCACCTATACGCCGCAATTTTGGCCAACACACAACAAACGGAGTCGAGAGTCACATGCAAATTTAAAAAGGTATCTTAAATCAACAAATAGCTCACTGGATAGACTTGTGGAGTTTGTTGATCAATTGGTAAACGCACAAGAGGTAAATTTAAAAGAAAGTTTTGAGACAAGCAAAATTAAAATTATGAATCGTCATAATCTCCCGTTGTTTGATTACCTACGAGGCAAAGTGTCACACAAAGCTTTTGATTTATTAGTTGCCGAAAACACTAAATTGCATGTGATGCTCTCAGCAAATGCCAACGTGTGGTTGTCAACTTTTCACTAGTTGTAGGTTACCTTGTGCTTGTCGGCTGGAAAAATATGAACATTTTGGTAATAGTCGTTCCATATTTATCATTTTTTATTACAGTAATGATTTTATATAGATTTATAATTATAATGCAAACACTAAAATCTCATTGGATGCAATTGACGTATTTTGGACGAAGCTTGATACAATTAAATCATCATTTATGGAGCATGAAGAAGTCGATGTTGAAGAGAGAGATGGAATGGGTGAAACAACAAATAATGACACAACCCCCTTGTAAAATTTAGTTGGTAGAAAAAATAAAAAAATTGTGTATCCATGGAAAAAATAATGACACAACCCGCCCCTGTAAAATTTATTCAAACAGATATTCGTGGTCGTCCAACGTTAAAGGTTCAATAACAGAAGCTAGACACTCAACATAGTACGTGTGACATACCAAGACATAGCTCATTTACCGGAATAACAACTTCAGCAGTAAAGTCTCAGAAGCCTGTCATACAACGTAGTCGTTCCACATCGTCTAAGGTGTCACAAAGTACCAATGACTTTTCATCGATTGTCGAAGATTAGCAATTACACAATATAAACAGGTTAAAAAATTGGATTCCTTCAATCTTCATGAGTATATCACGTATACGAGATGTTCGACCCGATGGTAATTGTGGTTTTCGATCTATAGCTTTAGGGTTGGGGTTTAATGAAAATAGTGGATGTATGTGCGTCAACAACTTTTAGAGTTGGACACATATGAATTGAGTTACAGAGAAGTTTTCGATACTTTGTACACCGAACAGTATAATGAATTACGTCACACAATAGATTGGCAACGGTGGAACCTGCGCCAGAAGAACATTGGATGATAATGCCGTATACGGGAATAGTAATTGCTCAAAAGTTTGGTGTTATTCTTCATCTATTAAGCAATTACGGTTGTCAAACATTTTTCCCCTTATGGGCTGATCCGAACAGTATGATGCTTCATCATGTCGTTTCGATTGTTCATGTCAACAATAATCATTTCGTCCACGTTAAATTAGATGGAGATTATCCGATGCCTACATTAAGTAATTTTGGATTCTTAACCGAAACGTATGTGCTGCAGAATGGGAGATTATGTATAGGAGTCGTATCTCGGCATACAATACAATAATAGAAGCTAACCGAGATCCCCCAGCTTATATAAATTTATTTTAAATAAAAAAAATTATACGCCGCGTATAGACCCATACGCGGCGTATAGCCTCCCGGACCATTAAAGGGACATCTCCTCACAAACACACCCTACCAAACTTTTTCAAACCAAAAAACTCTCTCGTATAGATCGATAATACACGTATTATTCGTTGATTTCTCTACATTCACTAGTTCAGGTATGTATTATTGTTCTTATACCTTTGTTATCTTAATCGTACGCTAATTTAAACGTTAAATTGATGTTTTATGTGGTAAAAACATAGATCTGTAAACTTTTTAGGAACTATACGTGGCGTATGGAGATATACGCAGCGTATAGTTCATAGGTTGAAGAAAACCCATACGTGGGTACCTATACGCGGCGTATAGGGCTATACGCGGCGTATAGGGCTATACGCGGCGTATAGGGCTATACGCGGCGTATAGGGCTATACGCGGCGTATAGGGCTAACGCGGCGTATGGGCTATACGCGGCGTATAGGGCTATACGCGGCGTATAGGACCCATATGACACACACAAGACCCATATGTGGATACCTATACGCGGCGTATAGGTCCCATATGACACACACAAAACCCATTCGTGGGTACCTATACGCGGCGTATAGGGCTATACGCGGTATAGACCCTATATGCAGGTCTTAAAATTTTTCGTTTTCTTTTGCAGATTTGTCTTCCGATTCTGACGTTGAGGTTGAGGTTGATATTATTGCCAATCATCCATGGCTACAGTTTGAGCCTTGTTCTATTGAGCATGCAAAGTGCCCAAAATTCATTCGTATGAAGATCGGTCATCAAAAGGCAGTGGATTGGGAATTGATGGCCGAACTTGGGGAGCGCGATAGACTCACTGGGATTATCGGAGATAATTCGCTATGGAGTCGATTATTTGAGCTGGCGTTCTTACCTTCATACCGAGAGCTAACGGTGAAGTTTTTATCCACCATTATTTATGTTCGTCCTGATGAGATGGTGGAGGACGATGAGCGATCTGAGATTTCGTTTCGGCTATGTGGACGATTTCATCTGATGTCGATTGAGCAGTTTGCCGTTCTCTCGGGACTTTATTAAGAGCCAAAGACCGTTACCCCTTTATTTACAGAGGGAATTACTGAGATGGAGGAGACCCAATTGAGAGATTGGTGGCCTCAAATTGCCGGAGGCCCGTTTCAGGGGACTAAGGGCAGGGTCACTGGCATTAGAGACCCTGTTATCCGTTACTTGCATCGGATGATCGCCACATCCATCACGGGATGTGGCAAGAGTCGGGAGTGGTGTACCATTCCCGACTTATTTTACCTATATTGTTTGCTTATGGGGACCAAGTGCAACCTGGCAAGATGTTTAGCTGAGTATTACGCTTCATATTATCATTGTCAGGAGCGAGGAGCGGTGTATGGCGGGGCGTACATTACGATCATTGTGTGTTCTCTTAGTTATCTTCCTCGCCATGCTGCTGACGTAACTTCTCCGATCGAGCCGGTGAGATTAGATCGTCGTACGCATGCGTATTATACGCTAGTTTCCAGGTGGCATACGGTTTTCTCTTCGACCCGGTGAGATCTGGGATCCTGCACCTATTCAGCAGGTCAGCGATGACCATCCACACCAGCAGCAGGAGCATATTCCGCATGATCAGCCGCCATACGACCAGCCGCCATACGACCAGCCGCCTCCTCAGCCACAGTTCCCTTGGCATATTTATAGAGATGTAAGGGTGCCTGCACGTATTGAGACATTTATGCAGGAGATTAATACGAGATTACGGGATCAGGGTCGTCGCCTCGATCAAGTTGAGGATCTTATGGATTGGCACGTTCAGCTTGAGATTGCACGAGCCCGTGCTGCTGGTATTGATCCTCCAGACTTGCCACCGCCTCGATATTACCCAGATTCACCGTTGTTTTATTTTGTTAATTGTAGTTTTATTTTGTTACGTATTTAAAAACTTTCTTATTTATTTATATTATCATTTAATGTTTGTTATGTTTTATATGTTTTATTTGTTAACTGAGATTTAAAATTATCGATTAATATGTTACAAAATATAACTTATACGCAAAGTGTGAACCTTAACGTACAAAATAAAGCCGACAAAAATTTTTATACGTACTAACCTATACACGGCGTATACTCCCTTCACAATACATAGAAATATTGCGGAAAAAATTTGGGAAAATTATACGCCGCGTATGGACCCATACACGGGGTATAGCCTCATCGACACGCGTGTGACAGGGTCTTGTCAGGGTCTTGTCAGAATATACCTTATACGCCGCGTATGGGTCCATACGCGGCATATAGGGAATATTTTCGCGAACCTATACGCCGCGTATGGACCCATACGTCGCGTATAGGGTAAATGGGGTGTTGATTTAAATTGGTGGGTGTCCAAATAAAAAGAGCAAGAGAGAGAGAGATGATTTTACGTATACGTATAAAAGTATAAAAATAATTCGAACTGTTATTGATTATATCTTAAAAACAAAATAGCACATCTCTACAAAAAACTATGCATATGATTTAAAGCAAAATGTAAATTCTTCAATTATTGTGGGTTATTATTGAAAATGTTTCATTGCAACATAGAGCTCTATACATTTTCTCAATGGTTTCAGAACCGGATCGTACGTTGAACCGGACGTCTTACTGGTTTAGTGGTCAAACCGGTTGAACCAGATTTAACTATATTTTAATTATATTTATATATGTAATTAAATATAAGTAATTTATATATGATTTACATATATTTTTTATAGTTATATATAAAACTTAACTATATTTATGTATCCGACATACTAATTTATGGTTTAACACCCCGTTTTACCCATTAAAACCAAAAAAACCAAAAACCCGTCCGAACCGCTAGTCGGTCGGTTACCCGGTCCGACTAGCGGTTCGTGACGAACCAGCCGGTTCAACCAGTAAAAAACGATTCACACCAGACCACACCGGACACGACACCGATTCCCGGTCGAACCAGTCGGACCAGCCGGTCCGATCCGGTCTAAAAAACAGTGTATTTACCCCTATCTTCATTTACTACTTCATTATTAATTGCATTAATATATAATTAATAATAAATAGTCCAAAGCTTATCAATCTTGTACGATGATGTTTTAATGACTACGTTCTTTTATATGAAGATTCTAAAATTATAACCGATGTTAGCATAATCTAAGGATTTGTAATGGTTTCATTTTATAATCTATGGATTTGTAATGATGTTTTAATTACTTTTTCACCATAGCGGTGGTCGCGGAAGGGGGGAGGGGGCGGGTGGTTAGTCCTATTTGCAATATAATTAATCAAGTTTTAATCAACATTAAACTCATGATCTTTTGAATTAGATAAATCTTTTTTTATCATAATGTGTAGTGGTTTTAATTAAATGCTTGGTTAAAACACCACCTACGTGTCATGTAGGCAAAAACAATTTAACTAAAATCAAACTTCAATCAAGGTTTTAATTAATTACCATTATTACTCCATCATTTTTTTATTAAATATTTAATAAACATATTAATTTTAATTAAATAAAACTACACAATAAAATACTATAACATTTTAATAAAATACAAATTACTAGAACATATAAATAAAAAATGATATTTGAAATAAGTAAAAAAAGATACTGGAACATTTAAAATAAACAACTACTCGTTAGCATGATATTTTACACGGATTTGTTCTTCCTTCGCTAGAATATAACACGATCTATGGGTGGTAATTTAGATAACTCTTGAAGGTGTGAAAATGAGAAAACAATTTTGCAAATTGAGTTATATAGCACATAGTTTCGCAGGCAGTGAAACTATAGTTTCGCCCAGCGAAGATGCAATTTCGCCTTGCGAACCACTGGTCGAAACTGACCATGCAATGCGCGAAAAACTAGCGAAGCTACATTCGCCGTGCGAAACTACTAGCGAAATTATACTTTTGGTTGAAACCTAAAAATTTTAAAATTTTAATTTTGTTTCCTTTTCTTTAAAAATATAAAATAAAAGTAAAAATTATTTAAGTATAAAAATTAAAACAAAGTAAACAAAATTAAAGAAATCAAAAGAAATTTTCCCTACAAAACATCACCATTGTTCACCTATAATAATTTATTTATTTTTTTAAAAAATCAAACAATATAAAATGATATGAACGAGAAGTTAAAAAAATCTTCTGGAGAGTCAATGTTTGGTGAGATTGCTGATATACTCGTCCTTTTAAGTCCATGTCTTCTTTGTTTCTGTTCATACATTGTGTCTCTAGTTTATGTTGTTAAAGAAAAAAGTTTTTATTTCTTACATATGTGTAATGTAATTATTCAATGAAATATGATATGCTTTTGATGTTTATTTGTCTTTAAATATTTCATATTATTATTGTATTTGGCATAATTCATATGTATGAAATCTTATATGGTTGAGATTGTTGTTCAAGTTCTAAGTCATAATGATTGAGAAATATGTTCAACTTTGTCGGTGGTTATTTATGCTAATGGACCATACTTATGGACCATATGCATGAATGAATCATGCTTATGAACCAGTCACACGACTGAACGAGGAGACTGGATCAGTCGTATGACTTAGACATAAGATTGATTCAGTTGTGCGTATGAATCAACCGGATGAGTCAGTCGCATGACTAAACCATGCTAATGGTTCATTCGTAGAAATGAAAACTACAAACCTATAATACCACATAATTCATGGAAAAACGAGACTTGAGAGAGACTTCGATTATTTACAACCCTAGCCATCCAGAGCGTCCGAAACAGCCAATCCAACTTCATAGTTCGTTCCTCATCGATTTCTAATCAATTCTTAACGTTTGTTTCATCGTTAGATCGATTAGGTTGCGGTTCTCACTGATTAGATCACCAATCAAATAGGATTCCACACTATTTGATCTGATCTCACATAGAATCCTTTAGTACTCCGTACGAAACGATCCTAACAAATGGTACGAGAGCTTGGCTCGTGAGGTTCAATTGGTGTTGGCATTTAAAACTAACGTTTTCAATCAAAAGAGTCACCTTTTTTACTTCAAAAAGTGTTTTTGACGTTTGCATGTGTTAAAGTTTCGATTTTTCATCAAACGACAAATTAGGGTTTCTGGAAAATTCATATTTTGTGTCAAAGTGATCAAATATTCGTTTTTTTCAAACACAACAACCTTCAGTCGCACGATTGGTCCATTCGTACAACTGAACAAATTCGTATAATCTTATTCGCATGACTGAACTCAGTCGTGTCTCTCATTCGCATGGTTAAGCAACTTTGGTCGGTTGATTTCAATCGTCCTGCTCATTCGCACGACTGAATCCACTGCACGATTGAATTCATTTGTATCGTTCATTCGCACGAGTGATCCATTCGCATAGCTCATTCGCACGAGTGAATCTATCCTGTTTTAAGTTTACCAAGTTTAAAACAATGGAAGACCAGTTTGTTGCGTTCACTGCCAGAAAGGACTCGCGTATCCAGAACCTACTACTTCTGGAGAATGAGATTGGAAGCCACAACAAACCGCTAAAGCTGTTAATTTTGGATGAATACCCACGATGGAAACAGAGGTTTGAAATCTATTTAAATGGAGTTGACCCAAATCTTTAGACATCTATTAAGACTGGTAACACAATACCAGTCAGTGCAAATGGAGTTAAATTGACTTTGGGGAATGAGTGAATCCTAGAAGACTCTTCATAATGTTGAAAAGAAAGCATATGTCTTGTTGAATCAGTCTATACCTAAGGACATATTTCATCAATTCTCTGAGAACAAGCAGTCTAAGAAATTATAGGAAGCCTTGGAAAAGAGATACAAAGGAAATGCAACTCTGAAAGCTTTGAAGGAAAAAACTCTTAAGAAGGAATTTGACAATTTCTCTCCGACTGGAAATGAGAGCTTGGATGATATCATTGATTGATACTATCATTTGATGAGTTAGTTGCACACTCATGGCGTGACCACATCCATGGAAGACAAAGTCTTTAGTTTTGATAATGGTCTGCCAGACAAATGGGATCCATTTGTGTCTAATCTAAGACAAACGACACTCTTGCTACTTTACACATAAATGATTTCATTTTGAAGTTAAGGGAGGAAGAACTACGTATGAAATACAAGTTAAAGAAAGGATCCTATGTTCGGAGTCCTGCACTATACAATTCAGTTCCAACTCCGGCTGCCTCAAATGCACCACTACAAATGACATATTTATCTAGCTCTTCTACTCCTTCTCAAAGCAGTGCATCAGGACCGCAATGTCAGGGTCATCTAGAACCCAATACATAGTTCTTGAGGAAATACTACCAAGTTGAAGACCGAGAATCTCGGAAATGTCACCATGGAAGTTGCAAAAGAGCACATTGACCTTCTAGTTGCTGTTGTTCAATCTTATGATGGATTAGTTGCTGGTAAGATTGGAAACTGTCATCTTGCTGATGAAGACTACGTGCAAGTTGATGAAACTGAGCTGGAACGCATGGTATTATGTGAGCCTTGGCTAGTGCTATTAGAAGAGCCAATAAGTTTGTTAAAAAGATGGGGCAAAATTTGGTTGCAACGAAAGATACGACATTTGGATTTGACAAAACTAAAGTCATGTGTTTTAATTGTGGTGAAAAGGGGCACTTCAAACGTGAGTGTGTAAAGCCAAACAAAACTGGAAATGAAATCCTTATCCTACATTCAACTGACAAGACAAGGATAAGACTGGAGCTTCATCTTCAAGTCAAGAGTCTAAGGCTTTGGTTGCTCAAGGTGATGAAGGACAAGACTGGTCCTTCCGATTCATTTCACCGGCCGAATCAAACATTGCTTTAGTTGATACATTGGATGATGGATCTGCAAGTGAAGGAGACATCATATATGAGCATTCACTTTCAGATATCAAAGAAGCTATGAATGTCGTTGATCATTTGCTTGAAGAAGAGCAAAGTGCTACAAACTCAGAATCTCCAGTCATCGAAAGATTCTGACTCTACTTTGATGGCTGATTCGTCTAGTTCTACACAGGTATATTCTAAAGACGAATTATTTGAAAAACATGCATGTACTGAATATGATAAATTTAGGAAAAGAATTGACTTAAATGTTTCTAGGTTATTAGAACATAATGATATTCTAGTAAATGATTTATAACTCTACACTGAAGCAAATCATGTTCTACAACAAAATGACTGTAGCTTCAAAGAAAAGATAGAACTGTTGGGGAAACAACTAAGGGAAACCGAGGTTGTTGCCTTAAATCAATCAAATAACATCAAGTTCTATTTAAATTCTTTGGTGGAAACTAAAAGGAAAAAGTAATTTTGCAAGTCGAAGTTGAATCATTAAAACAAAAACTACACAGTCTGCCAAGTTCTTGTCACGTAGTTCAAAACCTAGTGAACGAATGGAATACCGGGGAAGGTCTGGGTTATAAGGTAGTACCGCCACCACATTAAATCTTTTTGAACACTAAATGTAAACAATTAATACAGCCTAGTAAAGGATCATGTGGTGTCTACTCCTCTGGTCAGTGGTCCAGATTCTACGAGTAAACCTGTGAAATATGACACTAACATAATGATTCTACTTTGGATCAACAGATAAGATACTTGTTGAGATTTGGGTGATAAAATTGGGAAGGGTAAATTAGGGTCAGGTTCATAAAAGTCTATTTTTTTAGAACCTAAAAAGTCTAATCAAATGAACCTTAAAGGTGTTAATCATCAAAATCTAAATAAAATGAAAATGAAAGATATTCAAAATATCAAAACAATTAAATTTGTTAAAGAAGGTGAAGCATTTAGAAAGAAGAGTCACCATCCAACCAGACATATCTAAAACCATGACCAAAGTCAACCCCACGTCACCATTTTCCTCAAACTATTGAAGGAAGATCCTGCTACAGTTGTGGAAATCAATACAAATCTCCCCAAATTGTCCTTATTATCAAACACCTAAAAAGAAAATTGAACTTTTTGATAAAACACCAAGTTTGTCTAAAATTAGATCAAATACTCCTCCTAAGGTCACACCTAGGATTATTATTAAACCTAAAGTTCAAACCATAAGCAAGTCGTCTGTTTACCACAAACGGTCCTTACACAAAACTGGTTTATGGAAGATAAAATCAAGTAATGTGTCTAATAGTGAAAATAAGAAGAAGAAAGATATGCCCTCATCCTCTGAAGGATAGTGGGTTGAATTCATGATATGTGATAACTCTGGGACACCCAAGCCAGTTAAGGCTTAGGTCCAAACCTAAACTAATCAGTTCCTTTGAATGTGCAGGGTGTCCGCTACAGCGCTATCACTAATACCTGGATTATTGATAGTGGGGCTTCTAGGCACATGATCGGGAATTCGTCTATCCTTTTCAAAGTCAAGCAAATTAAAGGGAGATATGTATCGTTCGCTAGGAATAAAGGAGGTTACATCACCGCTCAAGGCGAAGTGGGAAACGAGAAAGTGAAGTTTGACAAGGTCAACTACGTTCATCAACTGCAAAACAACTTGCTTTCTGCCTCCTAAATCTGTGATAAGGGATTTAGGGTTATGTTTGACAACAAGAAGTGCTACATATTGAAAAATGAGTATGTTATCAAGAAGGACAAAATTCTAATGTTAGTTTTAAGATATAACGATCTGTATCTCTTGGATCTATCAAAAGCCTCCATAACTGAGTCTACTGTCCATTGCTTCTTATCAAAAGCAACAGAGAGGGATTCAGTCTCCTGGCATAGGAGAATGGGGCACATTAATCCAATAAAGATGAATCATCTGGTTCAGAATGATTTGGTGAATGGAGTTACAGTCAAGAATTTCTAACTCATAGATTTTGCTATAGCATGTAAGAAAGGGAAACAGACCAAGAAGTCTCACAAAGCTAAGAAAGTCAATTCTATTGAGATTCCTCTCGAGCTTCTACACATGAATCTGTTTGGCCTAATCAGCACAAAAAGCATTGCTGGAGATTAGTACTGCTTGTAGTAACTAATGATTACTCAAGATTCTCTTGGGTGATGTTTCTGAAAGTAAAGTTAGAGGCATTTGAATCATTCAAGCATCTAATCACTACATGGAATCACTCTACAAGTTGAAAGTAAGAAAGATTCGATCAGACAACGGAACAGAGTTCAAAAATCAGTGGATAGAGGCATTTTGTAGAGAAAAAGGAATTGTTCATCAATTTACTTCTGCCTACACTCCACAGATGAATGGTGTTGCTGAAAAAAGAATCGAAGCTTGATAGAGACAACACGGACAATGTTAGCCGACTCTAAACTGCCTATTCAATTCTAGAACGGGGCAATGGCTAATGCATGCTACACTCTCAATCGAGTCTTAGTGGTCAAACGTCATGGAAAAACATGTTACGAATTGCTCCAGCGACATAAACCCAACTTGGAGTATCAAGAACCATTTGGAGCACCATGCATGATTTTAAAGAAAACTCAGGCTAGGAAGTTTTGTGAAAAGGCAGAAGAAGGTATCTTTCTTGATATAGTATACCAGACAAGAGAGTTTATAACAACTCAACGGGTCAAGTAGAAGTGTGGTGCAATGTTGATGTTCAAAGATACACCACCCCGCTGCTAGCAACGGACCTTCCTTCTTATTTGACTATGATGGATTCTTCAAGTCTTTCAATCTAACTCTTCTCATCCTGATGATAAGTTATCTACGCAAATGATGTACGATGTTCTAAATACCCCTACACTAGACTCGACATCATCAGTCCATTAGACGATACTTCTAGCCCGTCAGGGGGAGAGCTTGAGGTAAGTGAGACTTCCTCTGATGATGAAGCAGTTGAGACTACAAATGTGGACCAGGAGGAACAGGTTCCCACTACCAAAAGTACACAAGCATCTAATGTTGATGCCATGGGAACTTCTGAACCCCATACTCCAATAAAGACAAAAACTAAACCTGGGATTAAAAATATGGATAATGAAGTAACTGTTCCCACAACTCTCGGAAATCGAGTTAATGTGCATCATCCCTTGTACAACATCATCATGGATATTCTATCAGGATTTCAGACATGAAAGCAACTATACTCAGCTGATTATGCCGTAGTCATGGTAAAAACGTTAACTACATGATGGCGCTTATCGATGTTTTGTGTCTCAGTTTGAGCCCAAATATGTAAGTGAAGCTTTAAATGATGAGGCATGGGTTAATGATTTGCAAGAAGAACTCATTTAGTTTAAGAAATTAGGAGTATGGAATCTTGTGGATATACCAAAAGGTGCAAAGGTGATTGGCACTAAATGAGTTTTAAGTGTAAGAGAGATAACCAAGGGGTTATAGTCAGAAACAAGGCTTGGCTTGTCGTCTAAGGGTTTAGACAAGTCAAAGGCATTGACTATAATGAAGTGTTTGCACCTGTGGCAAGGATTGAAGCAATTCGTATCTTTTTATCCTATGCATCCTACATGAAGATCAAAGTTTATCAATTGGATGTCAAAAGTGCATTCCTTCATGGGGAAATTCGTGAAATAATGTATGTCAGTCAACCCAAAACATTTGAGGATCCTTATCATTGGGATAGAGTTTATAAACTGGACAAGGCTCTTTATGGGCTTCATCAAGCCCCTCCAGCCTGGTATGAGAAACTCTCTCTCTCATCTGCTGAAACATGGTTTTCACAGAGGGGTATTTGACTGCACGTTCTTCATCAAAGAGAAATATGGTGATTACAGGGTCCACACTTTGAGTTTCCTAAATTGTTGCAGCTATAATTAGATCGATTCAACCCAACAAGGGTCCTGAAGAGCTGCATGAACATTTTTCAGGATGATTTGGGATATAACACAAGAGAATAAACAAAAGTTAATAAAACTAGATTGACTTCGCGTCCACACTCCATCGGCAATAGATCCTATGATGTTATCATGCGGATGATCTTTTAAGGTTTTGAAATCAATGGCCATGGGTAGGGAATTTGAAGATGGTTGGCTATTGGGTTGTTTCTGGGTAGATGAAGATGGTTGACTATTGGCTATTGGAGAGTGGGTGATACCAGCTAAGATGAGGTAGAAGTAGGTGATGAGGGAAAGGATGCAGAAATTGGTGGAGGTGGAAGGTCAAATGATGAAGAAGTAGATATAATATCAACTGATCATTTGCAGATGTGGTAGGAGGGGCTTGAGGGATGACAAGTAATGGAGTTGGAGGAATGATATTTGTTTGAACATTGGAGATAGATGTATCATTGTCAAAAATTGGAAGATTAAAAGAGTTAAACATCGTATCAGAGTCAAAGAACCATGCTGGTTCAGATCGAACATCGGAGGAATTAGATTCATGGTAGTCAAAATAGAGGACACTTGAACAATACGTTTTCTTGTTATATAACCAATAAGCTTTTTGAGAAGAAGAATAGCCGATGAAGTAACATTCATCAGACACAACACCAAATTTCATCTTATGCGCCTGAATATTCAATAAAGTGCATGACCAGCCAAATGGTCGAAAGAAGTCAATTAAAGCTGTCTCTTATGAAACATTCATAAGGAGTCTTCATTTTGTCCTTGATATCAACACCCTGTTCAAAACGTATGAAGCACAATTCACTGCCTCAGCCCAAAAGATAATGGGTAAGGAGGATTCAATCAACATTGTACGAGTAGCTTCAATGAGGGTGCGATTCTTTTGTTCAGCCACGCCATTCTGTTGAGGGATCCTCGCTGCACTAAACCGTCTTAAAATTCCCTTAGCAACACAAAAAACATCAAGGATGTGATTTCTGAATTCAGTACCATTGTCACTTCTGATTGCCATAATCTTCTTCTTGCTTATTGTTTCGATTGAAAGAATTAACTTCTGTAACTCCTCAGCAGCCTCTCCCTTATGGGTGAGAAATCTCACCCAAGAGTACCTGGAAAAATCATCTGTTATCACAAGACAAAAATATTTTTTAGCAATTGATTTAACACTAACTGGGCCAAACAAATCAGTGTGTAACAACTCGAGGGAAATAGATATGCTATTTTGAATTTTTCGTTTATGTGGTTTCTTATGTTGTTTTCCCTTGGCATATGCCATACATTTTTCAACCACTAAAAAATCTTTCAAAGGTAATCCCCTAACAATATTTTTTTAACTAATTTGTTTATATTTTAAAAAAAATGTGGCCCAATCTGTGATGCCATAAAAAAGACTCAGAAGTGGAAGCTTTGGATAAAAGACAGGTGATGGGAGACGTTGACTCCCTTGAACCCATGTCAAAAAGATATGTGTCATTCTCTCTTGGAGCCCGCATTAGTACCATCTCATCTGGAACATCAATCTTAGATTTTAAAAAGAGGCATTCATTGGACTTGAACAAGACCGGAATGTCTTTATCACAAATCTGAGAGACACTCAATAGATTAAATGCAAGCTCAAGTACATAGTTGACTTTTTTCTAAAGTAAGAGAGCCATTGGAAAATTCTCCTTGACCAATCATTTTCCCTCCTTTCTTATCTCCGACAAATGTGACGTAACCTCCATTGATTATTCGATAATTGGTCAAGAGATCTTTTAGGCCGTCATGTGTCTAGAGCATCCACTATCAACATGCCATACACTATTTTCAATTTTAGTGGATGACTCCTGCATGAACATCAAAGAACAGATTAACCAGGTGAAACAGGAACCTAAGTTTGAACAACTTTAGGTTTAGGAGAGATTGGTTTCTTACAAAAGAAATTATTAACTAATTTATTCAATCTACTCCCAAATGAATTCCTATTAACATGTCTATGATGTAGCTCAGGGCAATGTCTAATTGCATGATCATCTTCGCCACACCTAAAATAGTGGTTTTAATCTAGGTCTATTATGTAATGGAGTAGGGATTTTATCAATGTGTATTTGCTCATCAAATTCAGACAATTTAGATTTACATCATTATAAGTCTCATACATGTCTCTAGCTCTGTTTTTATTTGAAAAAGAACGGTTATTTACAAAAGAAGATGAATTGTCATCTGAAATACATGTAGTACTTGTACCACTTGTACTAGCTTCAGATGATGATGTTATCCTTTCATTTGACAAAGAAATATTCGTTAGGGTAAAGGATGGAATAGGGTGAGAAAAGAATTTTTCAAAACAGTTAGTTTTATTTTTCTCGTTACTCTTTACGGTGGAGTCATTCACACTATTATACAATTAGAAAATGAAGCATCATTATAATCCACAGAATTTAAAGAAGAAATAGAAACATTACTTGAATAAGATGAGACATTGTCTATTACAGATTGACTAGAAACAAAAACAAAATTTAAACTAGATTATTATCTAAGATAGAATGTTGAGATTCAGGTGTACTAAGACTAGTGCTTCCAAGCCCGCTACTCGGCCCATAATTGTAGTCCTCACGAACATGCTTAATGTTCACACCTTTTAACCCTGAAAATATACTATTAGTATTTATTTTGATCAAATCATTAGAAGGATGAGGAACATGCATAGGATAATAATAGTAAGTACTGGGAGGAGGATAAACCTTAGTATTTTCATATATCAAACCTGTTTTAATCCTAGGCCTCCCTTGATATTTAAATAAATCATCATGTTTCATCCCTGATATAGTCTATTTATCGCGCTTTAACTGAAGTTTGCTTGTTTCAAATTCAGCAAGTGCAACCCTTTCAGTCAAAGTGCTAATCTCAACATTTCTTTCCAAGACGATTCTTTTTAAATGATCATTTTATTTCAAAGCTTTGTTTAATTTAACAAAATATTTAGACTCATTTATTTTAAATTCTTCATTATTTAGTTTTAAATCTTTTTAATTATCAATTAACAAACGATTAGCTTTGTGTACCCCAAATAACCTGATTTGCATGCTGAAGAACACATGTTCTGAATTACCTCATAAGGAAGTCCCATCACCATCGGAGTACTCAACTTATTTTCCTCGACAGTGGTAGGAACATCATCTTTGTCCTTTTCTTGCTCAGTGGGTTGACTTCCTTCCTTCCTCATCTCGTCAACTTTACTTTCTTTCACTCTCTCATCCTCCTTCATCTTCACAAACACTTCAGCTTCATCTCGAAGTTCTTTGAACGGATAAAAGTCATCGTCACATTTCACCTTCCTCTTTCCTTCTACAATCTCTTCTCTCATCTCTTCAACTTCAGCACTCCAATCAAAATTAGAAATCAAAGCTGTCTCTTTCTTGTGATTCATTTCCTTTTTACTCCCGCTTGAAACTAGCCGTGGAGCTCCAGAATTACTAGGATTAGCGACGATTGGCAATGGACATTCACGTTTGAAGGGTCCCTACTGTTTGCAATTTAAACAACTAAGCTCGGACTTATCAAATCCTAGTTTGGAGTTAGAGCTTTGATGTCCAAAATGCTTTCTTCCAGTGCACTCCATGAATCTTTGGGCTCTAAGTCTCAACAATGCCATTTTCCATTGAATGTCAGTCTCTTCAAGATCAACAGGGTCCACCTGATACATATCCTCCATCGTCATCCCTTTGTCTTTCAACTCCCCTGCCAGTAAAGCTTCATAACTCTAAACAAACATACCAAAAACAATCATTGTCTCGGATGGAATTGAAGTTTCAACATTTGCTTTCAAGTTAGCTTGATCTCTCCCAACACTACCACAACCTATAGAATAATCACCAGTATTCACTAGGCCTTGACGAGATGCCTGTATTGGAGAGCTTGCAGTGGAAGACAATAATGCATCATTTTGAGTGAAACCAGATGTAGGCATCATGGTTTGCTTGAATTCCCTTCTTTTCACATCTAACTCGAAGGATTTAAGCTTATTGATAATGTTCATAAGTTGTAGTAAGTGAAACCTCTTTCCTTCTTTAGTATTCTCACCTGTAGGCTCCACTGAGGTGGGAGAGAGTTTAGCAACGTGTTGACTTGCTCACTATTGAAAAAGTTTTTCATCGTATTTCTTCAGTGTGCTTGAAACTGTTAGAAAACGATTTGTGAGATCTATGAGACTCTTGTTCTTTTATCCCACAGAGGAGTTTAATTCCTTCTCTGCTTGAATACTCTTGTCTTTCACCTGCTCATCGTTAACATCATAGAACTCACACAGAGCATCGAAGAGAGACTTAGCATTCTTATGCTTAGTGAATTGATTGTAGATGTCTGGTGCCAAACATAGAGTTAATGCTCCAAAAGCTTTCTAGTCTCTATTAATCAGCTTTAGATCCTTCTTGTTGAATGTGGCTGGATCCTTGTTTTGAGATACAACATCACCAACAGTGACAGTTGATATGTGTGGACCATAATTGATTGATTCCTATTGATTGTAGTCGGTGTAGAAGAAAAAGGTTGTTAGACATCTCTTCCAATCTTTGAAGTTATCCCCATTTATGAGTCTCGGAGGTCTGTTGGAAGCTACATTCTCTAGATTTGCAAGGGTGGGGGAAGTCATCTTTGACATACTAGTTTCATTTAAGAAGATTTAATTCGTAGAAAATGGTAGTTTCGTAGAACAGTTTTGCAGAAAGGACTAGTTTCGCTGAGTCGCCGTAGTTTCGCATACAATTTTGGCAGCAGTTTCGCAAGCCAACTGCTTGAAACTACTTAGTTTCACTGACAATTTCGCACGAAACAAGATTGAAATTTGTTCCATAGTACTCTCATCAGCAGTTTTGCTTGTAATATGCATACAAGCATTGTTGAACTTTTAATGATACTAGTTTTGTTGGAATGCTGAAAACAATTTCAAAGTGGAAAACACTGGTAGTTTCACTAGAAGATCAATACAGTTTCACTAGATGATTGGTAGTTTGGTGGATGAAGCTGAAAAGCTTTTTCAACATGAAATCAATTTTAAATCACCAAAATCTTAATGGATTTGAGATCTGATGATTAACAAAGCTTTCCCAACCAAAAACAAGGAAAATTCTATCAAATTCCATATTAAATACACTAGAATTTGATCTGTAATTGATGAAAAAATAATATTGCATAAAAACAACCAAAAACCTCAACAAATCATGAGCACTAATGCTTTGGTAGCATTTTGTTTGTCCATTTGATCGATTTGCAGTACAAATGAGATGTTGATTTTTTCAATATTATATACAATAAAGAGATAACAAAGATGAATAACACTAAGAACAACCACAATGTCAACAAATATGAAAAATAATGATCAATGCAATCAACAATAACAAAGCACAAATGTATTTTAGTGAATAAATTGCTTACAAAGGTCTCTTGCAAAAATGATAATTCATTAGGGTTTTTGCAAGGTTACCCAACATGAACAAGAACAAATCTATATATAGTAGTCCTAGTTTCGTAGACATTTGCACTGTCAGCGAAACTGTGCTGCCAAAACTATAGTTTCGCTTGGCAGAAACAACTATTTCATCGGGTGAACTAAACAGCTGACTATGAGCGAAACTATAATTTCGCTCATAGTTTCCCTAGACTAGAAAACTAAACAAAATGAATGAAATTCAAAAGTAAACTAACATTAAACTACAAAGTAATATAAACATAATCTTGATCTTCATCAACTACATGGTTTTATAGAAAACGCCTTGCAGTATTAGAGATCTTGTTCTTCCGAAGCCACTTATATTTGGAAGTAGCTACTTCTTCCAGGCTTCCTTGGGACTTCATACTTCAAAAGTTGTGGTCTTATTTTTTCTAAGTGTTGAAGTTTCGGAAGAGCAGAGACTTTGTCTTTGGAAGTTGGAGTTTTCCTTCGGAAGTTGATCTTGCACTTGACTTTAGAAGAACTACATTGTCTTTGGAAGTTCAACTATTAGCTTCGGAAGTCCATTATTATTTGTACCAAAATAGTCTAAGTGTTTGGTTTTGGTTGCACCAGCCTTTCTAGATCCAACAAACCCCCTAGGCTGAAGCTACCAAAACCTCACTTCTTCTTGCTTCTCAAAACCTTTAGCATCACGGATAGAAGATGTTTGTTTGTTTCTTTGTTCTTCCCTGAAGTTGTGCTGAGAAGTTTATACAAGTCATTAGTGGATAGGAGATCCAGTCTGTCACTCTGAATGACATGTACCCTTTGTTGCCCCCCATTTGAAGAGAGTTACTTGACGGGAGTTATAGTCATACTCCCATCAACTATGGATTCAAGGTTGGGACCTTCAACCATTTGAAAAAAAGCTTTGCCTTTGGTTGCTAATCCTTTCCTTCCTCCTCCTCTCTCAGTTTCATCTCCTTATCATTCTTGGACCTTGCAGTCAGCTCGACTAGATGAAGGTTGTTAAGATGATCCGGATATGAGCAGCTAGCTCAGAGTTAGAGGGGTTAGAGAATGGCTTCTTGCTAACTCATCAATGTCAAATCTGCTTAAGTGTAGTAGAGAGGAGGCATTGAGCCTGTTTGTCTCAACATTCTCTCTTTTAACAACAAAGTTGTGAGGAGATTCTTCGAACCTCCACCGGGTAATCTTCTTCCTTTGTACAAGGGGCTTACTAGAAACCTTGTCACCTTTTTTGTATCCAGCAGAGTCACCAGCTTTATTCTTAGTTTCTCTCTTCATTGTTTAGAGAATCAGATTTGAGGCCAAAGGTTTGCAGCATGGTCCAATATTCCTGTAGGCAGATCAAGGAATGATGTCTTATGAGGGAACATGAGGCGCCATCAACAAAAGTCAATTGAGAGACTCTCCTCACAGCAGATGTCACTAAAATTTTGTACACTTGGTGAGCTTTATCTTGATCTCCTTAAACTCTTCTAAGGAGAGATGTTTGGATGAATGAAAGGATGACTTGGGTGGTTGTTTGGTGGGAGAGGTTTGTGTTCTTAGTAGGTTTTAGGTTTAAGGATGGGTAGTTGTGGTGGTTGTTTGGATTGAGTGGGTGAGGAAGTCGGTAAGGTTGATGATATGGGTTCAGTGGTGTAAGGCTCAGAGGTTGGTTCAATTTTAACAGGGAAAAGGAAAGGGATAGGTTCGGGTTAAGGCTGTGGTTGTGGAGTGGATATGAAAGTCACCCCCAGTACCCTATGGTACATCTCTTTCCTTCTTCCTGAGCATATATCAGCCTTGATTTCACTAACAATACATTGCAGGGTCTTCACAGACATGGGACCCACCTACATACTTGAGAAGCTATAAGCCCAGAGATTGTCCTTCAACCAGGCTTTATCACCTATCTTTCTGGTATCATCAAGTCTTGCTTCTTCTTCTCCCTTAGTTTTTCTTTTACAACTTTATTTCTCTCTTACTCCAATTGATCTTGCTCTTTGTTAAAGAGCCATAAGATCGTATTGTTGTCATGAGGAGACAATTCTTCTAGAGAGAAACCATGGAGGTTAGGAAAGTTATCCTTTCCCTCCTAAGCTGTAAATAAGCTTCCTTTTTCTTTCTCTCTCTTTCCTCCTCTAAGGCCAGTGAAGGGATCGAGATCTAGTTTGATCAATTAGATTAGGATTTACAGTGGAATAACACACGAATTAGACAAAATTAAAGCAAGAATAATATGAATATTCAATCAAACAGTAACGGTTATAGAGAGAGAGTTTTCTGCAAAAAGAATGTTTTCATTCATGCACAAGCTTCCCGTACGGGAAAATTAAGTCAATATTCCTTTTATAAGGAATGTGACATCAGCTGATGTCACTTGATAGTGACATCTAACTAATTTATACAAACAACTAAGAGTAAACTAAATTACTGAAGATGTCCACAACAAGTAAGGACACCTCACCAAAAGCTAAGTATAAGCTAACATTACAACTACTGAAGAGACCTACTTCAGCTGTTGTGACAACTTCTGAGAACTTGATCTTCAGACTTTGTCTTCAACAGTTGTCTTCAGACTTTGTCTTCAGCAGTTGTCTTCAGACTTTGTCTTCATCAGTTATCTTCAGACTTTGTCTTCAGCAGTTGTCTTCAGACTTTGTCTTCAGCAGTTGTCTTCAGACTTTGTCTTCAACAGTTGTCTTCAGACTTTGTCTTCAGCTATTGTAGATCACTTCAGTTGTTTTGATGTCTGTGGGACTTAAAGGTTTTTCTGATTTGGCTCATTGGTTCTTTTGGTCCAACAAACTCCCCCTGAACCAATGCAGCCAAAACCTTTAAAATTATTGAGGTCGCACTTATTGGCAGAAACAAAATCTGGATCAGCTCAGAATTCTTCAATATAAGCTCAGGCCAGGGAAGAGATTTTAGAAGGTTGATTGGCAAAGGATGAATGGGAATCCTATCTTGGGGAATTGGACACAGAGCTGTTACCCCATCCATGAAACCTACTTCCCAATGATAAGTCTGTAAGACTCTCTGACATAGGATTCAAGGAAAATAACTTGTTCTTCCATTGTGAGTTCTTCAGCTCCTGTTTCAAAGAAGAACTCAGGCCCATAGTACTCAGATAAGTACTTAATATGCTTTCCATTTTTTAGCTCCACAGTTGTTATCTCTCTGTATTCAAACTCATCAGGATGAGTGCCTTCAAGCAATAACTGGAGCTCATTTCTTCTATTTCTTCAAGCTTCTTGTAGATTAACCCCTTCTTTACCATTTTGTTTTCTAGTAAAGTTTGTGGAGTCATTTTAGACTTGTAAGCTCTCTTGAACTCATCAAGGATTTCCTAGGGTGACACTACAATGGCCAGCATTATCACAACATCTACAATCTTTTTTACTTGGCCATTGTATCTACTTGGAATCTTCTTTTTGTGAATTCTGTCACTTACTCTGGGGTCAGGCCAAATTCTCACTCTCTTTTTCTGATATTGGAATGTAAATCTGAGAGCATACAACCTCTGAGCATGTTTCTTCATAGCTTGTATGGATGAAGACTTGGGAAACTCTTTATCAATCATCCTTAACAACTGCTTATCATGTTGTTTGTGATGTTCTTCTTCTTCAAGTTTGACTTTTAACATTTGCCTTTGGAAGTCAGGTGTGATTGTTGTTGGTTGACTTCTAGTCTCAGGCATCTTTATTTTGAGAACAACAGAGATTGGCAGACTATCACCCTCATCATCATCATCTTCTTCTTCCATCCTCAACACCCTTCTCTTCCTCTTAGGTGCATCATTGGTAGTGGGTTGAGTAGGTTTATTGGGTAAAGGAGTTGGCTTTGAGGGTTGTGAGGGTGGTTGTTTTGGTTTGGGTGATTGTGCAGGCTGCTCTAGCATCTTGGATGTGAGTGAAGCTTTGGATAATTTTGCCATATCAGTCCTTTTCCCAGCACTAGCGTCATCAAGAGCTTCTATGATCAATCCCTTGTTAAATACTTCAAAAGAATAGATTCTGGTGGTTATCTCCAAAATACTGTCTCTGGACCATGATTTTACTTTAATGATTTACCTTCCCAGATGTTTTGATAGAAATCTTGCCATAGTTTCCAGCCTTTCCCTTTCTTTCTCACTCTAACTTGCCCATCTTTGTTCAATCTCTTGAATCTCTAACCTTCTGATTTCAGAGTCAAGTTTGGCAGTGTCAAATCCTTGTCTGAAGAGTTGATCAATAATCTTATCCATAGATCTGCTATGTTGCTCATCAGCTTCTTTGGTCAATTCTTCTAACTTTTTGTCATGTTCAGTCTTTTCATAGCTTTTCTTCCTCTTGTAGGTGATCATTTCCTTTTCTTTCTGCTCTTTTTCTACTTCCTCTTCAGCTCTTTTTCTTTTGTCTACTTTCACTGACTTAGACTCCCCCTTTTTGGTTGCATTGGGTTCAGGGGTGTGAATGTCAGAAAATCTCTTAGAAACAGCAGCATCAACTAAAGATTGAAGATTTGAGGAAAGCCTCTCATCAATGGCTTGATGTAAAGTGTTTGTGATTATGGAAGTGATGAGAGGTAAGGATGTTTGAAAGGCAGCAACCATTAGCTCAGAGGGGTTCTGTCCCTGAGAAATGTCACCTGACGCAGAGGCTGGTGGCAAATTTTTTGAGAGTGGCTCAGTGTTTGGGATAGTTTCAGGAGAATAGAATGTGGGCTAGAACATCAAAGAAAAATCCCAGGTCATCATCAGTCTGTGCTGAATCAGCTGACCTCCTGATGAAATCAGGATGAACATGTGCTGAGTGTAGATCAGTATTCACATGTGCCCCTATTTCTTGGAACTGGGGGCTTCCTGCCTCAGGATGATGTCATTCATTGGTAGTTGCCTCTGGTGAGGACTTAGAAATGATACCATCTTCATCCTGATCATATGCTGAACAAGGAGAAGAGGCAGCCTCACCAGATGTTCTAATCTCCTCCTCTACACAGGGACATTGAACTCTGTAATCCCTGTGTTGTGGGTTATCAGCCACATTATAATCCTCTCCCTCAACTGTTGAGGTTTTCCCAGTGGTAATAGGTTTTTGGGGAGGGGTAAAGGAATGTGGTTGAGTCAGCACTTGTGCAATAACCACAGTTGGGCTTGTAGGGGTGGCTTTAGTGGGAGATAGGTGTGAAAAGGATTGCACCTGGGGTGAATGGTGCTCTTCAATGGCAATCCTCTCAAGTGAGAGATATTCCAGTAATGTGGTTTCCCCATTTTTGGATGCATTAGGATCCTATTGAGAGGATACCTGAGCGGTTTCAGCTGGTAGAGTCCTGGAAACTACAAGGGGATTACTACCCATAGTTTCATCCTACCTTTGTGTTGCAGGGGCATCATCAGGGGACTCAACTCCCTGAGTAGCCTTTTTAGTTTGTTTGGAATGAGGTTTGGAGGGGACTTTAGATCTGGAGGATGAGGATGTGGGTACCTTCTGCTTGGGTTTTAGCAGTTTGGCAGCCTCTTTGAGGTGTGGGCCAGAGTTGTGCCTGGAGTATACCTCTGGCAAAACTACCACAGCAGGGACTCCAAGGCCAACATGGCCATCAGATTGTAACTGATTCATGACTATGGCCATAATAAACCTTGGATATAATAGCCATGTGTTAGCTACAGGTTTCATTGCCAGATCTTTTAATTCTAAAAATATAATTTCAGAAAAATTTAAGCTTTGGCGTTAAAGAATAGAATACAATACCTGCTACCACCTGGATGACATTTGATCCCATGAAGAGGTTTTGAGGGCAAGGCAAACATTGATCATATGGAAGATTAGGCATTCAGCATCATGGAAGTGCTTCTTCAGAATGGTTGTAGCACTTAGGTTGCCCTCATATCCATGGTTTATGAATGAGAGATCAATGGTGCCCTTCGGGTATTTGGTGACAAAGGTAGCATCATTCAGATCTACAATTTGGCGAATGATAGCAGGAGTGACTACCACCTTCTTTTGGTTTACAAGTGACTGGAGAGTGATCGCGACATCATTCTCTCCAGTATAGATGGTGACATTTGTCCAGAATTGACGAAGAGAGTCGGGATAGATGGTTGGATTCAGAAGAAAAGTAGTTCGATATGGGGAATCAACCATCTGATCAATATCATCATCAAACTTAGTCCAAAAGGCCGATTTTGTGAAGTACGCAACACAGTTGTGTCGTGGTTTGATTTGCATGGTCGCCATTAATGGAAGATGAACGTTCGGAAATCGATTTATGAAAAGTTTGAAGTTAGGGTTAGGTATTTATAGGTTATGAAATGGCTGAAAGAAAAGGCTGGAAGAAAAAAGCTAAAAGTTTTGGTTTTAGTCATCAGTTGTTAGAAAATGACTGAAGACATGGTTTTAACTTTCAGATGTTGTAAACAACTAAAGACTTGGTGTTTTTCATCAGTACTTGAAAACTACTGAAGACTTGTTTTGGCTTCAGTTGTTTTGAAATGAAACAGCAGTTGTTTGAAACAATTGAAGAATAAAATTACTCATCAGTTGTTGTCGTCAATTCACATATCTCAGTTGTTTCATTTGACGTTAACACTTACTCAGCAGATTATCTGATTTTTAGATGTTTCATTGGTCATTAGTACTTATATGTTAGAACAGACTTCAGTAGTTGTAACCACATCAGTACTTTGTAACAAATAGAGTACTTCAGTACTTTAAGGAATTTAGTCTTCAGTAGTTATGAAAAACTGCTGAAGATAAAATAGCTTCAGTACCTATTTGTGACAGCTATATACTAATGCTCATCAGTACTTGGGAGCTGAGTTCATTAGTAGTTGTCAATTTATTCAAGCTGCAGCATACCAAGCCTTAGCACAAGTTTTAAAAGTTGCACTGTCCAAGGCTTAGTAAATATATCTGCAAGCTCATCAGCACTAGGAACAAACTTTGGATCAATCAGACCTTTTTCATAACAATCCCTGATAAAGTGATGTCTGATCTTAATATGTTTGCTCCTAAAATGCTGGCCAGGATTCTTAACAATACAAAGAGCTGAAGCACTGTCCATTAGTAAAGGAGTCTTAGTCTCTGTAACGTCATCATCCAGTAATTGATTCTGAAGCCACAGTACCTGAGATGTACAACTTGCAGCAGCAATGTACTCTGCTTCAGAGTCGATGTAGCAACAGAGATTTGTTTCTTACTCTGCCAAGAAACCAAACAGTTTCCTAGAAATTGGCATCCACCAGAGGTGGATTTTCTGGTTAATTTACACCCGGCATAGTCACTATCATAGAAAGCAACTAATTTGCAAGAGTGCCCAGTGGAATACCAAAGTCCTAGAGATTGAGTTCCTTGCAAATATCTAAAGATCCTTTTGACTGCAATCATATGGGATAGTTTAGGTGCAGCCTGAAATCTAGCACAGACACAAGTTGCAAACATAATGTCTGGTCTAGAAGCTGTAAGGTACATCAAGGAACCAATCATACATCGGTAAAGAGTTTCATCAACTGCTTTACCTTTCTAATCAGCATCCAGTTGTGTGGTGCTGCACATGGGAGTAGAACAGGGCTTACAGTTTTGTAAATCAAACCTTGTTCAGTAAATCATTTGTATATTTTGACTGATGAATGAAAGTTCCATCAGCCTTTTGTTTCATTTGCAACCCCAGAAAGAACTGTAATTCTCCCATGGCACTCATTTCAAACTTTTGTTGCATCAACTTAGTAAAGGCATCACACAACTGTGGATCAGAGTATGCAAAAATAATATCATCAACATAAATTTGAACAAGGAGCTTATGCATGCCTACTTTCTTAATGAACAAGGTTTTATCTATGGAGCCTCCAGTGAAATTATTTTGAAGAAGAAAGTTAGACAGTGTTTCATACCAGGCTCTGGGTGCTTGTTTTAGCCCATAAAGAGCCTTATCAAGCTTATACACCCAATCTGGATGTTTATGATCTTCAAAACCTGGAGGTAGGCACACATAACTTCTTCTTTTATTTTACCATATAAGAATGCACTTTTGACATCCATTTGAAAAACTTTGAGATAATGAAAAGCAACATAAGCTAAAAACAATCTGATTGCTTCTAGTCTGGCTACAGGGGCAAAGGTTTCATCATAATCAATACCTTCTTCTTGTGAAAACCCCTATACAACCAGTCTGGCCTTGTTCTTGACAATTTGGCCTTTTTCATCAGTTTTATTCCTAAACACCCATTTAGTGCCTATTGCACACTTACCTTGGGGAAGAGGAACCAGTTCCCACACTTGCTGCTTTTGAAACTGAAGAAGCTCAAGCTGCATAGCTTCAACCCATCCATTGTCTCTTAATGCAATATGATAATTCTTTGGCTCTTGCTGACTGATGAAGAGAGCATAGAAGCAAAAGTTGGACAATTGACTTCTAGTTAAAATACCAGCATTGATGTCACCAATGATCTGAGACACATGGTGATTCTTTAGTTCTTGATACTCAATAAGATCTGTGCAAGTGTTTGTAGGTGATTCAGCAGCAACAGATGGTGATCTAGATTCTTGAAACCTAGAATGAGATGACAATTTAAATGAAGTAGAGGATTCAGAGATCTCATCAGCATTTGTTATGGATGGAACTACTGAAGCTACAAGAACATCAAGTTTAGTAGACTCAGGCAGTTGATCACTAAAACTTGCATTTATACCAACAGATGGATAACAAGTGGCAGGAGATGACGGATTCACAGAACCTGCAACAGTTGGAGACTGATAAGGAACATATTGCAGTATGTCCAGATCAAATAACTCCACAGGGTTTTGTGGGATTTTCTCCTTTGGAGATTCATTAACATTACATGCAAGGATTCTTCTACAATCTTTGATCTGCAATTAAAAACTCTATATGCCTTGCAAGTAGATGAATACCCAACAAAGTACCCTGCATCCACCTTTGATTCAAACTTCTGAAGTGGATCCTTTGTGTTGAGAATATAACAAAGACACCTAGATGCTCTAAAAAAGGAAATCAGAGGAGCCAAATAATGTAACACTTCATAAGGAGTCTTCATCAACCTTTGATTTACCAATACTCTATTTTGCACATAGCAAGCTGTGTTAACAGCTTCAGCCCAAAAGGTTAGTGGCAAACCAGAATCAGCCAACATTGACCTTGCAGCTTAATAAGGGTCCTGTTCTTTCTCTCCACCACTCCATTTTGTTCAGGAGTTCTTGGAATGCTAAACTTCCTCTTGATTCCTTAGAGAAATAGAATTCATCAAGTGTGTGATTTCTAAATTCTGTGCCATTATCACTCCTCACACACTTGACAGAAAGAGAATACTGTTTTTCCACATGCAACACAAAGTAGATGATAATTTGACCAGCCTCATCTTTTGAATGTAAGAAGAAGGTCCATACAAATCTGGAATAATCATCCACAATTACCAGACAGTATTTTTTATTTGCCATGCTCATCACTCTTACTGGACCAAAAAGATCCATATGCAGTAATTGCAAGCAGGCAGTGGACTTTGGTTCTTCTAATGGAGGGAATGATCCTTTATGTTGCTTTCCTTTTAAACAAGCAAAGCAGTTTTCATCACATTTGAACTCCTTTAATGGCAGACCTCTCACTAAACCATGAAGGATCAGCTCGTTCATGTTTTTAAGATTCACATGACCAAGCCTTCTATGCCAAAGTTTAGATTCCTGAGGAGAACAGACATGGATGGCCTTTTAGATCAATTTTCTTTGATAAGTCTAAGGCATATACTCTTCCAATCCTGTTGGCTTTCAGGAGAGTATGGTCATCCAATATCTTGTCAATCATACTCAAGACATTGAAAGACAGAATTCGACAGTATTGACTGGTGAAAAGTGCAACATGCCCTTTATCACACATTTGACTGACACTCAACAAATTGTACTTGAGATTCTCCACATGGTTGACATCATCAAACCTTATTTCACCATATGAAACAAAGCCTTTGCCGATGATGTAACCCTTAGCATCATTACCAAAAGATACAAATCCCTTCTTTCCTTGAGACTATTCATGAAGAAAAGATCTGCTCCCAGTCATATGCATAGATCCTCCACTGCCCACATACCAGATGCTTCTATGGCATGTTGAAGAACCCTGCATATATCACAACAACTAGTTAGCTTTTGAGACCCAAACCATTTTGGTTTTGGGTCTGTTCTCATCAACATATTTTATACTAACTGATTTGTCATGATTAACAGCCTTTGAAGATCGAGATGGTGCTGAAAAGGATTCCTTTGATTTTGGCTTAGTTTTCCTTTTAGTGTTTAATCACAGGTACATCTATTTGGTTAACTCTCCCCAACAGATGTTGAACCATCATAACAAGTTGTGTTTGATTGGTTGTTAAAGCCTTTAGTTCAGCAGACACATCAGTACTTATTTGTGAATGGTTCCTGTGACACACCATGTCCTCCTTTTTGAAAGACACAGACTTAGTCTGTTGTTTTGATACTCATTGAGGAATATTTTCAGCTGTTTTATGATAAACTTCTTTCTTCTGTTTAGATTTTTGTGAAGACTTTGGTTTATCAGGTTGAGATGTTTATGGCACAAACTTGGTTTCAAATTCATCTTTCATTTTATTTATTTTCTTTTTAATGATTTTATCTTTGTTAAATTTAGAACCCTTTCTGTACCAACATTCATCAGTGAGATGATTGAATAGACCACATATTTCACATGGCTTTTTCTTCATCTTCTGTTGATCAGCTACTGAAGAAGATGAAACTACTAAAGGTGTGTTCTTCAGTACTTTCTTCCTCTCAGCACTTATATGAAGTCCTGAAGGATTTGTAACAACTGAAGACTTGTTCTTCAGAAGTTTGCAATCAGTACATTTGGATTTCCTGATAGATTCTTCAGCAGTTGTCAAACCATGTTTGGTTCTATTTGGTTTGAAATGTTCTTCATGTGTTGTTACTTGCTCTTCAGTACTTTGAGTACCTTGTGAGACAACACCTGAAGTGCTCAGCTTTTCTTTGATCATATGTTCATCAGCAGTAAGACCATCAGCAGATTGATTAGCTGAGATACTATTACTAACTTCATCCTCTGATTGTACATTATCACTTGAGGATGAGACACATGATGATGTGGTTTGGGAATTGATTTCACCTTCAGATTTTACTTCTGTCTTGAGAATAAATCTGTAGGAGGTTCAGTGTCATTATATCCAATCCCAAACTTCACATTTGAAGCAGTTTGCTTACTGAGAAGCATTTCAAACCCTTTGCAAGATGTTACCCAGCGTTCACACTCAACTTGAGTAGCTGCAAGTGTTTCTTTGAGACTCTTATGATTTTCTAAAATGACCTCTAACTTAGCCTTTTCATCAGTGATTTGGCATTTTAATTTGTCATTCTCATCATCTTTTTCTTTTAAAACAGACTCAAACTCAGCTTTTCTGTTGGAAATCACTTTCTATAGGTCAAGATTTTGATTAATTAAAGCTACATTTGCTTCTCTAATTGAGGCAAAAGCAGCTATGCATGACTCAGAACACAACTTGGCCTTAGCCTCAGAAGATACTTGTGGTACTATGATGATGAAGCATTTAAGCATGAACCATCAGTAGACTCCAATGCCATAAGAGCAAGATTTCCAAAAGGATTTTCACCACCATGTTGACCAGCACCAGAAAACACTTGTTTAGAATAACCAGAAAGATCATCTGGTAAACTACTCCAGTCAACAACTCAAGGAGTGAAAAAGCTATGATGTGATTGAGATTGAGATTGAGATTGTTGACTTGATTGAGATGGTTGAGGCTCAGGTAGGGCATGTGATTGTTGAGCTATGGGTACAGGAACCTGATTGGACTGAGGCATGTAAAAGCAGGGCTAAGGATATGGCATTTGACCTTGAGGAACAAAATATGCAGGAGATGATTGAATTGTGAATGATGACCAGAACTGGTAGAATGTTGCCTTGTTTTATGAAGTATTGCCTGGAAAGGTCACAAAGGGTGCAGAAGAGTTAGATCCAGATGATCTACACTCTCTTGCAAAATGTCCAAGTCTATGGCACTTGTGACACCTCAACATGCTCTTGTCAAAACCAACTTTGGTTTTTCCACCAGGGAATTTTCTAACTGTCCTTTTGTAAAATTCTTGAGATTGATATTAACTAATGCCATTTGGCTCAAAATATCCATCTCTTCCAAATCATCATCAGCAATTCCTTTCAAATCATCCATGAAAAAGCACAGATTGTCACTATTACATCCTGAATTACTATCAATACCAGCAAAAGCATGATCTTCACTATTTGAAGAGAAATCAATATGCACATCATAAGAACTTTCTGATGCAGCATATTCTGACTCATGACCAACCAGAGCAGTATTCCCTGGTACAAAATCATCAATGAGCTTCCCAGATGAAGCCAGTTTCCTTTTCTGTTCTATCTCTCTTTCAAATGTTAACAGTTTCCCATTAAGTTGGGTGAGAGATAGATTGTCCAGATTTGCACTGGAGCGTAGGACAATAGTATATGTGTCCCATCTCTCAGGCAGGGATTTGAGAAATCTGTTGTTCATCTGACTATTTGTATATTCATGTTTAACCATTTTCAACTCAGATCTCAAACAGGAGAATCGCTCAAACTGTTGAGTCAGTGCCTCACCCTTTCTATGAGAGAATGTCTCATATTGCTGGGCAAGGATTTCTTTATTGTTTGCTAAGACCTCATCAGTTCCTCCAAATTGTTCATTCAGAGCAACCCAGAGGTCATGAGCACATTCATGATGCATAAGTCCAGAATAGATTTCATTAGGCAGTGCCATGGCCAGAATTCCATGGGCTTTAGCATCAATTTCAAACAGTTTCAGATCTTCATCTGAATATTGCTCTTTCTTCTTCGGAACCATTTCATTGGTTTCCGGATTACTCACCATAGGCTTATATGGTCCATGAACCACAGATTTCCAACAACCTGAACTGTTGATAGACAGGTGATGGAGCATTCGTCGTTGCCATATGTTGTACTCGCTCCTAACAAGCATCAGAGGCTTTGTTGAGGAGCTAGTATTGTGAGGATCATTGATTGATGTAGCCATTTTCACCAATTCAAACAGGTTCAATGAGATTTTAACAAATCTAACTCAAGAACTCAACAACACAGTTTAAAACAAGAAGAATCTCAAATTAATTCACAGGAAGCAACAGAAAAACAAACTCTATAACCAATTCTTGCAAATTTGCTAATTCGATCAAACTTAGATATCAAAAGAACAGTTTCAATGATCAATTGTTAAATCGATCAATGATTAACCTGCTATGATACCATTTGAAGGGATCGACATCTAGTTTGATCAGTTAGATTAGGATTGCAGCGGAATAGCACACGAATTAGACGAAATTAAAGAAAGAATAATATGAATATTCAATCAAACAATAATGGTTATAGAGAGAGAGTTTTCTGCAAAAAGAATGTTTTCATTCATGCACAAGCTTCCCGTACAGGAAATTAGGTCAACATTCCTTTTATAAGGAATGTGACATCAGCTGACGTCACTTGATAGTGACATCTAACTGATTTATACAAAAACTGAAAGTAAACTAAACTACTGAAGATGTCCACAACAACTGAGGACACCTTCACCAAAAGCTAAGTATAAGCTAACATTACAACTACTGAAGTTATAACATCTAAGTGTAAGAACTTCAGATGTTTTACATAATATAAAGCTACTGATTACAAACTACTGAAATGAGAACCATCACAACGACTGAAGAGAACTACTTCAGCTGTTGTGACAACTTCTGAGAACTTGATATTCAGACTTGGTCTTCAACAGTTGTCTTTAGGCTTTGTCTTCAGACTTTGTCTTCAGCAGTTGTCTTCAAACTTTGTCTTCAGACTTTGTCTTTAGCAGTTGTCTTCAGACTTTGTCTTCAGCAGTTGTCTTCAGACTTTGTCTTCAGCTATTGTAGATCACTTTAGTTGTTTTGATATCTGTGGGACTTAAAGGTTTTTTTGATCTGGCTCATTGGTTCTTTTGGTCCAACAGCCATCCTTGCTGTTTCTTCCCTTTGTTCAATCAGCAGCATGGTTGCCTTCCCAGCTCATTAACTCCTCTAGTGGTAGCAAGAGCACAGCTTCACTAACAGCTACAAGCTTGATAAGTCTATCAATGATCTCTACCCTCTTTCTGTTGTTGATAGCCTCCTAGTTAGCTGTAGTTGCTTTGCTACTTGCAGCTAGCAACTTCCCAATTGGGAGTCTACCTTTCTTCTTAAGTATTTCTAACCTTGCTTCTTCCTAAATCTCTTCCACGGTCATCTTCCTCTTTCTTTGACATCTTCAGAAATACTAGACCTTGGGGGTTCTTCGACGGAAGTTTTAGGCTGAGAGATGGTAGTTGGAGCTTCTTGTAGTGGCCTTGTTTGAGCTAGGTGTTGGTGAGAAAGTCCTCACTATTCACCTCGGGTTCCAGCTCTGGAATTGCATCTGTGATAATTAGATCCTCAGACAACGAGAATCGTCCTTCCGCAGCTTCCATCTCAACTTTGGAAGATTGATGTTGTTCTTCCAAGGATTTGACTTCGGCTTCGGAAGTCTAAGTGAATGCACTATTTATCCCAATTGTTTCAGTTGCTAGGCCATCAGTCCTTATTTCCCCTTCAAAATCAATCTTTGGTTCCATGGGGGCCATAGGTTAACCAATTTCTTCCACAGTGGTAGAAAGTGCATTTATCCTTTGAAGTTCTTCAGCACCAAAGTACATCATAGCTACAACAGGGCTAGGCTAATCTAAAGAAGATCCTATCAAGAACTTGGAAAAGATCCTATTGAGATTTCTGAGCATCCTTGGGTTCATTTGTAGGACGATTTAAGGAGGATCACGAAAAACTATTGCTTTGGGAGCCGTGTATCTTAAAGTTAGAGAATTTAAAGCTCGGCTCTATGGTTCCACATGTGTTTGTCCTTGAACACTCTCCCCTTTTTGGTAGCATCATCTTGAGAGCTAGATAAGCTAGAGGAAGAGGTCAATAAGACCTGAATAGGTACATCCTCACAGATCTCTCAATCTATTTTTCAACTAGTTGAGCCTTGAGATTTTCAATCTCAAGTTACTGGGTAGCGAACCTATCCTCTAAAGTCTTAACCTGGATTCAAGATTTGAGATTTTAGAAATTAGGTTTCTTATATTGAGTTTCAGACTCCCCTCATCTTCTTTTGAAGAATCACGGGGAGATGAGGTAATATACCTTGTATATTCATCCTCACCACCATATGTGGTTTCTTGGCACCCTGGTTTCCCTTGCCGAATGATGTCTCTTTTAGAGGCATCAAAAGCCACAGTTACTATAGATTCAGACTCAGAAATGTTATCACTTCCTGAGGATCCAACAGGGCTCCTTCAGTAGTGGCATTTGAATCTACATAAGTCCCCTCCACATCAGTAGGACTCACCTTAGTTGATTTTTGCTGATGGGGGATAGAGATAAAAGGTCTCTCTAGGCTCTGTAGATCCATAAGAGGGTATTGGGGATCAACTTCATTGCCATGAAGAGACTTATCTTCTTATCAGTTCTTATCAGTAGGTTAGTGAAGGATATGGAAGTTAAACCTAATGACCTGAAACTTTGGTAAATGTCTATTGGCATTGAGCCTTTGGTGGGGCTATCCTTTTTTGGCTGCTTAGGGAAGTATAAAGACTCACCTTGAGGGCTTTTAGCTTGGGTTTTGGGCTCAAAGGATTAAGACTAAGGAGACTTAAATTCCTTATGGAGATCAATTTTGCAGGATGGTGAGACCTCAAACTAAGTGGAAACCCATGTGAGGGAAGTTGCTGGTGTGGGTTCATCATCTGTGGGGTCATCTCTGGTAGGTATATTTGATGGAGTGAGAAAGTAGGGTTGGCAATGTAAGGGAAGTTGCGGGTGTGGGTTCATCACCTGTGGGGTTAACAGTGATGTCACCAGGAGACATTGGCTCAATCATACCAAGAAGAAGATCAGTGCGTCTTCCAATGTAGTTTCTGGACACTCTCTTCCAGACTTTGAAGATGGTCGGCCTCATTTGAGGAACTGGTAGGACAACTGCATAGACAAGTTGACTCTAGTCCAGCTCACAGTTGATGATGTGCTGAAGGAATTTGGGATACATGAAAAATGTGTCCCTCTGGAGGTTCCTCATAAGGTTAGTCAGCACAAACCTTGAGTAATTGAAGCGGAGGCTTTTCACCAACCCATGAACTAGGCATCCCAGTTCATATCAGGCAAGCTCTCGGGCTTCTAGTACCGATTTATAAGCCACTACTTACTTCGACGTATTTCCATTTCCGATAGAGTCTCCCTCCAAATTACACTTGTCATGCGTCTATCGCCGTAGCAGCTAAAATAACGGAGGGAATCCCAGTTCATATGGGATTTGATCCCATCCCCAAACTTATTAGACAAATAGTGCAGAACAACATGGAGCAAGAACTTCCAGTTGTATGAGAAATTAAACTTGTAAACAGTAGATCTGCTCACATCTCCACCATATCCCATTTGGGTATATGTGTCGTCTAGGTCTAAGTTGGGGATTTTAGTAGCAGTGCCTTCATCGTGAAGCTCTAGATGCTCCGTGATGAGTTGTTCAGAAATGAACAACTCCTGGCCACAAATGCTTGACCCTATTATCCTAACCCCATTTAGGGTTTCAATCTGACCGTTACTCTGAAATTCAGTCATATGATTTGAGTAAACGGTGGGGTTGACAATCAGAGCATTGTAATAGGTAGATAGGGTCAGAAAAGAGATAATATTTGAGAAGTCAGCATCCTTGGATGAATCAAGGAGTGCAACTTGGTTTTGCTGAGAGTTAAGCATCATTGTGGGAAAAAGGTTGTAGAAAGATGAGTTTGAATTTAGGTAAATTGGAGGTGAAGGAAGCTTTGTGGCTTGTAAATTTGGTAAAAAGATTAAAATGATGAGTCCGGTTTATTAAATGGGTGAAAGGGTAGTTTGGGGGTTGGATATGGTGAAAAGATGGTTGGGGTAAGATGTGATAGGGGCGGTAAAATTAAAAAAAACACTTAAAAGATTCTGACATTTTAATAAAATCTTTGCTTTTTACTGTGGGGCTCAAAGATTTCTATTACATAGTAAGGTCTTCTTTCGAGTAAACATTTCCGAAGGTAATCTTCTTCCGAAGCCAATTTTACTTCCGAAGGTAAATTTCTTACTTCCGAGAGTAAAATGTACTTCTCGAATGGAGAAATTTATATATTTTGGAAGTAGATCTGATATGTAATCAATTTCTTCTTCTGAGACTAAAAATTCTTTCGAGAAGAAACTTTTCCTTGAATGAATTTTTCTTCGGAAGATATATATGACATCTCCCGAGAGTTAATTCTCTTCGGAAGAATTTAAACTTATAAGAATTTTAAAAGGACCTTTTGTAATAGGGCTTAGATTGTTTTGACAAGATACTTTACACATTTTATAAAGGTTTCAAATAAGATAGACTAATCAATATTTATCATCCAATAGTTGTAATGAGATACTTAAATCTATGTCCATCAAAGGCCTAGGTAAACAAATCAGCATATTGTTCATCTGAGTCAACTTTGATTATTTTGATCAAACTTTTCTCATGAATATCTCTAATGATATGATACTTGATATCAATGTGCTTTGTCTTCGAGTGCTTTACTGGATTTTCAGTTATGAAGATAGAACTGTTGTTGTCAATGTGGATAAGAATACTCATGAAGTTGAATATGTAGTCTATCATTTGGTTCTGAATCCATTGCAGCTGAGCATAGCAACAAGCAGCACCAATGTATTTAGCTTCAGCAGTAGATGTTGAAATGCAAGATTGCTTCTTGTATTGCCATGAGATAATCCTACCACCAAGAAATTGACATCTACCTAATGTGGATTTCTTATTGATATTACAACCACCATAGTCACTGTCTGAATAGCTGTAGAGATTGAAATTGTTGTTCCTTGGATACTAGAGACCTAGTTTAGCTGCTCATTTAGGGTATCTGAGGATTCTCTTGGTAGCAATTAGGTGAGATACCTTTGCAGTAGCCTGATATCTTGCATAGATGCAAGTTTCAAACATTATATTAGGTCTACTTGCTATGAGATACATCAGAGAACCAATAAGTTCCCTATACTGATGTTGCTTAGTATCCTCCCCCTCAGAGTCAAAACAGAGATTATGGTTTCTAGGTAGGTGTCTTGGCCGGCTTACAATCTTTCATCTTAAATCTTTCTAAAATAACATTGACATACTTAGATTGGTTTATAAAGAACCCTTCCTTCATCTGCTTCACCTGAATTCCAAGGAAAAGGTCCATATTTCCCATGGAACTCATCTCAAACTTTATCTTCATAGTGCTCTCAAAGTCTTTGCACATTTGATCATTTGAAGAACCAAATATGATGTCATCAATGTAGACTTGGACGAGCAATATGTCTTTCGCAAACTTCCTTATAAAAGAGAGTCTTATCAATAGTACCTCTAGTGTATCCATTCTTTAGGATAAATTGAGACAAGGTCTCATACCATAGCCTAGGTGCTTCGTGCAGCCTATATAGAGCTTTATCCAGCTTGCACACAATAGTTGAGGTGTTGCGGTTCTTCAAATCCTGGAGGCTGACACACGTAAACTTCCCTATCTATATCCCCGTAGAGAAAGGCACACTTGATATTAAGCTGGTAGACAGTAATGTTCTGGATACAGAATAAGCAAGGACGATCCTAACTGCCTCAAGTCTTGCAATAGGTGCCAAAATATCAGTATAATTGATTCCTTCCTTTTGAGTATATCCTTGAACTTCTAGTCTTGCCTTTTTCTTGATAATCAAGCCTCCATCGTCTCTTTTATTTCTGAATACCCATTTGGTGCCTATAGGTGCTTGACCAGATGGTAGTGGACAAAGGTTCCAAACCTTTTATCTCTTGAATTGAAGCAATTCCTCTTGCATTGATTCAACCAAGCTACTATCTTTCAAGGCATCTTCTACCTTCTTTGGTACCATCTATGAGAAAAAGAATGAGTGAAACAGACATTCCCATTGTGAGTTTGTCCCCTTGTTCTCACACCTTTATAGACTTCTCCTATGATGTTTACAGCTAGATGAGTGTTGTGAATCCTAAGCCTGGGAATCACCTCTAGTTGCAAAGATAGATCCAGATTGGACATATTTTGCTCTGGATTTTGAGCACTTGGTCCAATTGATGTTTCACACTTATTAAATAAGGACTAATTGAAAGAAGGAGAAACATCATCAATGTTGGTTGGCTGAGTAATAGTTGCCTGTTCTTTCAAAATGCTACTTCCATCAGCTTGGTGTTATTATTATTAGCTGATTAGTTGTGAGAGTCACTTTGTTGATAACTGGTTGAAGATCCACTGGTTCCTGAGATTGTCATGCTGTCAGATCTACCAGTTGTCGGAGCTTGATGTTTAGAAACTCTTGAAGAACTCGAAAAAGGTCTGGGCAACTCAAACATTTGATCATCATCAGAATCACTTTGAGTACATGTTCCAGCTGAAACATTCTCACAAGATGGTTTAGAATAGTTTGGAAACAATTCTAAGTTAAAAATATGATCAAGGTCATTCCACCTAACACAAGGAGCATGATCGTTAACAACAATGTAGGTTGATTCTTCAAATTGTTGATTTTCAATGTTGTAAACTCTATAAGCAATAGAGTTGAAGGAATGTGCAACAAAGATAGCATCATCCAACTTTTCAACAAATTTTGTCAAATTTTCCTTTGTGTTAAGTATGGTACATCTGTTTCCAAAGGACCATAGAAAGCCAATAAGTGGTGGCCTCTTGTTTAATAGCTCATAAGGTGTTTTTCCATGTGGCTTAACTATAAGAACCCTATTCTACACATAGCATGCAGTGTTGACTGCCTCTGCCCAGAATGTTAGAGGCAGCTTTGAATCAGCTAACATGGTCCGAGCAGCCTCAATGAGTGTCCTTTTCCTCCTCTCCACAACACCATTTTGTTGAGGAGTTCTGAGAGCACTATATTTTCTGGAAATCCCTTTTGAGTTATAGAATAAGCAAAGAACTTGATTCTTAAACTCAGTCCCTTGATCACTTTTGATTATCTTAACCTTGTGATCAATTTGATTTTCTATTTTAAGAATAAAATATTTTAAAGTTGCAACTGTTTTATCTTTAGTTCTTAAAAAGAGAATACCCATGTAAATCTTGTAAATCATCAACAATCCCAAGGCTATATGTTTTCCTTCCAATGCGCATTATACTTGTGGGACCAAAATATCCATCTGCGTAATGGAGTAGTGATAGAGTTAACAACCTTGGATTTATGAGATGCTCTGTGCTAGTTCCCTTTCAGGCATGCAACACAGTTATCTATGCAGAAAAATTCCTTTTTAGGAAAACCATGTACTAGATTGTTTTTAACTAACTTATTCATTGACTAAAAATTCACATGACACATTCATTTATGCCATAAGGTTGACTCATCACTATCAGCAAAGAAAGCATGATACTTCACCCAGTGGGAAAGCATTGTTCATATCCAGCTTGTACATATCCCCTCTTCTGGGAAATCTAAGAAGCACTAATTCCTAAGGAATTCTCATCCTGGGTATGAGGATAATGCCCTCATGTTCTGTGAAGAGCATTTGATGCTTTTGATCACAAAACTAAGAAACGCTTAACATGTTGTGTTCAAGCTGTTTGACAAAGTTTATTTTGTCAAATTTTAAATTACCATTGGATATACTCCCTCTGCCAGAAATATATCCTCCAGCCTCACCTCCAAACTTGACAGGACCTCCATCAAAATGTTGAAATTGTTGAAAGAGATATTTGTTCCCTGTCATCTGCGTAGTGCATCCACTTTCTACAATACATATATTGTTATTCTTGATATGTGGATGTCCCTTCACTTAAGATGAGATGATTAGTTTTGACTGGAAACCCAAGCCTTGTTGGTCTTGGGTTCTTTCAATGATAGTGACATAATTGAACAAATTTTATGCATGGGGGTTCAATGGATGTCCTTGAAGAAGATGTTTGGGTTGCAACATCTTCCTTGCTCTTCCATTCCATCCCTTAGTTGATCATAAAATATTAGCTTGATGAAGCTTGATAGCTTGACATTCTTCCAAAGCTTCTTTCTTTTTGGAAGAGACATTCACCACTTTTCTTCCAAAGTAGTCTTTTTCTCAAAAGGCCTCAAAGGAACTCTTTTGTTCTTTTGAATTTTCATGAATTTGTCTTCCAAAGGAATGTTCCTTTCGGAAGAATGAGTTTCTTCCAAAAGAAACTTTGCCTTCGAGACAAGTTTTCCATTCTTTAACACTTGAACCATGTGATAGGGTCCAAATGTGAAACCTTCCTTGACTCCTACTCTTTTACCATTATTTGCATAATATATGCTAGCAGGATTGTAGTAACAATCTTTTGCCATGTGGTTATACAGACCACAAATTATGCAAGTAATGTTAACTTTCTGGGAACTTGACGATTGCATTTTCTTCTTATTCTTTTCTTCATCTACAATCTTTCCCTTTAACTTCTGATCCGTTGGTAGGACAGGAGTGTTGGTACTACACACCTTTCCTGAATCAGAGTTTTCTACCACCTGGAATCCAGCTAAAATGAACACACCCTTTTGCTTTGGATCTGTCTTTATCTTGGACTCGACCACTTTCTTTGCAGTTTTTTTGGGTACCTTAGCTCGGCTTCTTCTGGCTTTGGTGGTTAGGGATTGATTATCACTGGTAGGAGTGGATAAAATTACCTAGTTCTTCCCTGTGATGGTCTCCATTGTTGCATCATTCTTTGACTGATAGGAAGGTGGGTCAGCAAATGGAACCTCTTGCTCTTTAGTACCACACTTGGTTGTCGAATAGACTCATAAGAGTATGGTGGAGCAATTCATTGGTTCCTAACCCACCTTTGTTTTGATAACATAGTTTTGAGTGAGAATATGATGCAAGAATGGCTTGGAAGTTTTGCTCGAAAATAGCATGCTTCCTAGCTTGAGCCTCAGCTATTACTAGCTTGGCTTGAGCCTCAGTCAAATTGGATATTAAATCCTTGATTTGAGTCCTGTAATTAGTGTGGTCAAATTTTAAATAGGATACTATGTTTTCTAACTCTTCAATTTTATTTTGATAGTCACATTCAGCCCTTTTAAAATCAGCTTTCAAGATATTCAAGGACTCAATGTCAGATTTAATCTCTATATTATAGTCCTAGTACATTTTAACCTTAGCAATACAAGCTGGAGTATAAAGATGTTCATATACCTTTGAGTTGTCTGTTCCAGCCATGATTGCTTGAGCAGGGGTGACATCTTGCACCATAAAGCTCCAATCAACTTCTTGAGCCACAGTAGTTGTCTCAGTTGACTTTCTAGCAGCTTTAGGTGTTGTAGGATGTATGGATGCATGAGTAGATCCTAGATTTGATTTGGGAGTTTTGAAATCCTTAGCAAAATGACCCAGCTGGTTACAGTTGTAACACTTGGCCTTTGCTTTGTCGAATGTAAACATGCTGATAGTTGGGTTTGAGGGAACTGCCTTCTAGTTCTTTTGAGGAACTTCTTCGCCCTGTAGGTTAACAAAGCCATTTTTGGACTATGTCCATGTAATCCACATCATCTGGGCTGAAACACTCTAGATCTTAAAAGAAAAACTGAAAATCACTAGAGTGTCCACTTCCTTTGACAAATGCACAGCTGTCTTGAAAAGGACTTGGCTAAGCCTGTTGAGACCTTGGAGTCTCAAGAAATGTAATGTAAGGCCCAGAGGAACATGATGGCTACTGAGAATGTGTCGGGTACTGTTAAGGTTGTGAGGGTCTTGAGCCTTCTCCAACCATAAATTTGTTGCAAGCAGGAAGGTTTGAAGGTCTGCTCACCTGGCGGCCACTCTTGTTTTCCATCTCTACATGATATCCATCTAGAATACTATATAGTTCAGTCATGGTGATGGAGTTCAAATTTTCTGTCCTCGTAATAGAGTCATAATAGAACATCCACTCATTCGGAAGTGCACTTAGGAATTTCCTTCAGAGATTTCTCAATTCAAAAGTTACTCCCACAGACTGAAAGGAGGAGATGAGATCCATGTACCTGAAGTATTGCTCACTTAGGGTCTCTCCAGCAATATGAGTAAAGGTCTCAAACTGTTGCTTCAGTGAATCTTCTTTGAGTCATTAGAGTTTGCGTACATGTTGGTTAAGGCATCAAACAGTTCTTTTTGTTGATTGACAATGCTCAAACCCCACCATGATGGAGTAGGGTAAAACAGTCACCAGAACTGTCATGCCCTTACTGTGATATCCTTCACCTTAAGGTCCATCAAACAACATAATTGACCATCTATTCTTTCTTAATTATTCTTCCTCTTCTTCATGAACTCCTGTTTTAAGAAATTATGTTTGCTTTATTACCCTTGTGCCTGTACTTCCTTCGTGAACGTGTGCTAAACCTAAACCTTTTATAAATTTCATCACCATTATAACCAAATATATCATTTTTAATTATAACCATTGTCATTAATAAAACCATTTTAAGTTATCAATTACCATAAAACACGCTTTTAACATTAATATAACAAACATTTTAAAGTAGTTTTCAACCGAAACAAACTTTGGGAACTCGGGGGCTAAGTGCAGGGACTAAAATTTACATTTTGCAAACTTGGGATGGGTATAAAAACCCCATTCCCAGCCATTTTCTTCATCTTCTTCACATCTCCTTCATTTTCTTCTTCACCACCTATCTTCTTCACTTTTACACCAAAAACGCTCCATTTGGTCTCGTTTTCATCGTCTAGACGTCATCTACGACCTAGTCAACTCCATCCTTGTAGGTAGACGACCTTGGTTGTCCATTTCTTTCTCGTTTTACTGCTGCCCATTTCTAGGGTTTCGGGTGTTTGGGTCAACCCGAATACAAGAGGTCGTGTGGGTGTGTGTGATGACATTCTATGTGTGCTTCTTGTTTGTGTGTGTTTGTTATGTGATTCTGGAAGTCCATTTTACGTAAAACCCATGCTTGGGGCGGCCAAAGGCTACTCTGCACTTCAGTAGTCGCGAACCTGCAGTTCAGGCGACTGGGTCTGTCATGCGACTGGGTCTGTCATGCGACTGAGCCGTACGACTGGGTGAGTCGTGCGACTGAGTCAGGCGACTGTGTCATTCGGGCGACTGAGTCGTGTGACTGGGGATGTCATGCGACTGAGTCGTGCGATCAAGTCTTGTGTGCGATTGAGTCAATACGGATGGATGTTGTGTGCGATTGAGTCAATGCGGATGAATGTAGTGTGTGATTGAGTCCTACGACCGAATGAATGCATGCGACTGTGCATGTATCGCACGACTGAAGGCCAATCATACGAATGAAGGTTCAGTCGTACGAATGAAGCTGATTCGTACGAATGAAGGTTGATTCGTGCGTATGGAGGTTAAGTCGTGCGATTGGGTGTTGTGTGGTACGACTGAATGCCAGACGTACGAATGAAGGTTCAATCGTGCCAATGAAGTTGATTTGTACGATTGAATGTTGATTCGTACGAATGGAGTGTTGAGTCGAGCGTCTGGTCCTGTTGTGTGACTGATGATGCGTGTATGTGTGAATCCCCTTTCTGAATGTCTTGTGATGATACAGTAACATCAATAAAAGTGTCATTGCTTGACCATAAATATTAAAGTCAACGCTATCAACAGGCACATACTATTTCAATTTAAGTCACCCTAACATTTTACAATTATTGACAACCCATTTGGGACTGCAAATATTTAACAAGTACTCTCTTTTATAACAATGGGATCCCTATACGGATGTCATTAACAATGACGACTACTCTTAATACTTGGATCTACATAAGGTCTGATACATGTGTCCGCTTGAGTGTGTGTTACCCACGACCGAACCGATACAACCCGAACCGACCAAACATTTTTACTTGCTTTATACATATCATTTATGCTAAACAATAACTGTCAACAGGTGTTTAACTGTTCATTGCATTCAATCGTTGGGAACTTAATCCTTCTTACTTACCACTTAACATGTTAGTTTCGTGGCCCCTTTTTATTCTTATACAACTTTTCAATCATTTACAAACTTGGGGAAAGAGTATGCTCACCCGTTTTCATGCTGTACAAGATACATAAAATTTACATACTTGGAATCAACGTGCTACTGTTTTGCGAGTACTTATCTGATACATGCTTGAGTCTGCTTTGTGGTTCTTTCTTACAACCATTTAATTCCAGTGTGGGAACCGACGGATAGGTATTGGTAGTACTAGTTGGGTTGACACCCCCACCCTCGTGTTGGTATACTAGTTAGTACCAACAGATGCCAGGAAGGGGCCTTGGGTGAATATATTCCGACAAGATTCTTTGTGTACGTCGTTAGGTTTAGTTATAAAGCTCTTGTCATGTGATTTTGCTTACTTATAACTGTATGCACGATATTCTGCAACAACTTTATACAGCATCAATACTTATTTACATTTATACCTGCGAGCTCACCAACAATTTTGTTGACCATTTTGAGCATATCTTTTCAGGTGAACATGCTAGCTGAAGATCTAGGTGTGCTGCCTTAGTGCAGACCTTAGGATGCATTTTCGGGCTAAACTTGTCATTTTGAAAACTCTTGATGTAGTCTGCTTTAATCAACAATACACTTTTGTTACTTGTTCTCGGGTTGTGGGAAAAATACATTACAATTTTGATATTCGTATTTGTGTGATAATTTGGTTGCGTATGCTTATGGCTATGTTGTCGTTATCATTGACTAAACACGAACAAGTCCCCTTGTTGTCGGGTGTCGTCATGGCACGCTTATTATCATTTATTATATTGCATCTCTATCGCTTACCATGTGTTATGACGATTCCCGTCACGCTACACCCTCATGTTTCCGCTCATAGCGGGGGTGTGACAGACTGGTATCAGAGCCATTGGTTATAGAGAATTAGGCAATACACTTGACCTAGACTATAACCTAGGAACCTTCATGTAGATTTGCATGCCAGGGTTGTGTGCATTTTATATCTCATACGTGTTCCTCATTACTTGTTCGTTTATCTATCTGTTTCGTGATCTTTTCACCCTGTGAGGGAGCCCTTGTGCTCACTCTTTATGGGATGCTTCTATTGGATCTTTCGTTTCCCTCTGCGCACCGAGTTGTTTTATCAAATCTGGGTATTGAACCCGAAAAGAACTTCATAGATCATGCTATTGCGCTTGACCTTGGACACTGGGATTACCACGAGGAGGTTATGTCTGAGACCACGAGAGAGGAGGAAATAGGCAACCTCCGCTAGACTAAACTTGATTTCATGCATGGATATGCCATTATTATGATGGACTACTGTTTGGACATTTCCTATACATGGTGTAATAATTACCCGATTTGTATGTGATGTGTGACAACCATAAGTATGGTATTAACCTAGAATGTTAGACCTTAATGTGACATGGATAATGTGCCTTGCAATGGTTAAAAATTATGCATTTACTATTCTTATAATTAGAACATGCCACTCGAAGAGTTACCCGCAGCAACAGTGGCGGAAGTGAAGCCCCGAGGGGAAGAGGCAGGGGCAGAGGTAGCGCAAAGGACAAGCGATGGTCCTACCAACGACAATCAGGGTACATGAAGCTCTGATATGGCAGCCTTAATTGCTCAACAGCTGGCCGCACTGATTCCAATTATCGTGACCCAAGTGAGTGATGCTCTTTAGAATCACCACCCCCACGGGGATGGTGGCAATACCCACGGGGATGGTGGCAATGAAAACGAGGATAATGGGAACCCGACTAGGAATGAAAGCAATTAGGAGACCGGGAATGGTGGTACAACCGGTAATGAAACTGGGATTGTTAATAAGACCAGGGTTGTGAATGCTAGATGGGGATGTTCATACAAGGAATTTTTGGCTTGTAAGCCAAGAGAGTTTGATGGCAAAGGTGGAGCCATAGCCCTGACTAGATGGCTTGAAAAGATGGTGGTAGTGATTGACATCAGCAAATGCCTTGACAGCCAAAGGATCAAGCATGCCACGTGCTCACTACAGGGCAAGGCACTAACTTGGTGGAACACCTAGATTCAGGCTAGAGGAAGAGAATCGGTGATGCAAATGTCGTGGGATGAGTTCAAAGCCCTAATCACCGAGGAGTACTGTCCTCTCAACGAGATGCAAAAACTTGAGCATGAGTTCTGGAATCATGCTATGGTGGGAGCTGGGCACGCAGCTTACACTGATCGTTTTCACGACCTAGCAAGATTGGTTCCGCATCTGGTCACCCCGGAATCAAAAAGGATAGAGAGGTATATTTGGGGACTTACGCCTCAAATCCGGGCAATGGTAACCGCGGCTGCTCCTCCTACTATCCAGAGCGCAATTCTGAAGGCTGGCGCTCTAACTGATGAGATGGTGAGAATTGGGGTATTGGGCAGGGGAGCAGAGAAAAGGAAAGATGTTAGGGAAACGAGCCGGTCGAAGGCCGGGAAATTCGAGAAAAGGGCCAAGACAACCAGAAATTTTGTGGCCGTGACCCAGGGCAGGCGAGAGTATGTGGGCCCGAACCCCAAATGTGATAGGTTCAACTTTCATCATCCCCCAGCTATGCCATGTCGGGTGTGCGCGAACTGTAGATGCCCGGGGCATTTAGCAAGAGACTGCAGAACAACGCCGAATATGGTCGCACTAGTCAACGCGGTTAACCCCGCCGGCAACGCCAGGGGCTGTTACGAGTGTGGAAGCCCTAATCACTACAGAAACATGTGCCCCAAACTGAATCGGGCACCGGGTCAACAAGAGAACAACTAGCAATAGGTGATGGCTATAGCTGGAAATCAAGGCCCGGCAAACCAAGGGAATACTGCTCGGGGACGCGCTTTTGTCATCGGAGCCAACGATGCCCGTCAGGACCCGAATGTTTTCACGGGTACGCACTTACTCAATAATCACTTTGCATCTGTATTATTTGACACTAGAGCCGACAATAGCTTTATATCTTCTGAGTTTGTGCAATTGCTCGATTTGAGTCCTAGTAGGCTAGAAACTAGCTACTCTGTAGAAATAGCCAATGGCAGAGTTGTTTAGGCTGATGAGATAATTAGAAAGTGCTCGATAATATGGAGAACCACGCCTTTGTTGGATTCTATATGCCCAAGACACATAGAACATTGATGCGGTTAGTATGTCATGATCCAAGTCGGGTTATACCCAATAACAAGCTTTTCAATCACCGACAATTATTCAATTGATGATATGATCATGCAATTAAATAATAACACCAAATTTAGAAAATGGGTTTTCTAAATAAGTTGCATGTGAGATGGAACAATTTATTAAGTTACTTTTGTTCAAGAACATTACTTAGTGTATTTAAGTTAGTTAGATAACACTAAGTAATAAAAGAGTGCATAAGTTATACAATAAAAAGTTAATTGTATGAACTTACAAGGGACTAAAACATAAAATTGGTTTATAATGTTTTGGGGGGAACTTTGGTCTTGTGACCAAATTACGGCCGCCCCACCCTCTCCAATGAGATGTTTTGCTTTCTTGAAAACATTTCAACTAGTCCAAAACTCCACATCTCAAAGACACACACATGCAATCGAATTCACAGCTGACTTCTCTCTCAAAATTGCTCTCGGTTTTCAGCAAGTTTATGAGAAGATTTGGAGTTACTTGGTGTTAATCTCCCAAACAAGAAAAGGTGTTTGCATATTAGCTTGGGGTATACAAGCTTGAGGGGTCATTTCTTTGGAGCCTTGGCCGAAGTTTAAGCATCAAACATCTCCTTCTTCATTGACATGAGCTGCTGAAAGGTAGTTGTTCACAGCTCCATGTGGCTGTGATTTTATGTTCTTTTACATATTGTTCATAGCTTGCTTATTCACACATATGATCCTTTTTTTTTGGGTTTGTTTCTTTCATATATATCTCACCATAAAACATGAATTTTTATCTTTATAATCATGTCTCAAAATATATATTTATCCGCTGCGTTTTCTGAAAGTTTAAGAGGTTAAACTCGGTTTTATCTTCCAACAAACCCTACAATGGCATCAAGAGCGGTTATGTGGATAGCTTGCTTGTTCTTGTCCTTTATCATTGTTTTATGGGACTTTATAACCCTTTTAAGGGCTGCTATATTCTGTTTTGTTGGATCCCTAAGCTTTCAAGGTTATATTACACATGCTTGTGATTAAACCTTGAAAGATATGTATGTTGATATGTATGTTGTTTGGACAATCTTTAAACCCGAAACTTTCAGTTTATGTTGGCTGAAAATTCGTGGCTTTTGAGGGGATTCATAGTTATATTTTGGATGATATGATGGATGTTTATATTAGTAAATAACCTAGCCTTTGCCTTATGTTGTTTGGATGATTACAATGGTTGTATTTGTTTATTCAATGGGGTTGTATATATTTATTCATTTGTGCTTTGTTTAAAATGTATTTTATTTATTATTGGGTTGTAATAAATAGATTAGGTGCATTTTCATTTTACTAAATATCTTGTATTAGGACTTATATCTTGTAATGTGAAGACGTATGGATTGGAAGCACAAAGGAGAAACATGGAGCATTTTGGATGCGGTTTCAAGTGGGAGGCTTTTGGAAGCTTTTCTATGTGTTTTGATTGTGACCCTTAGGAATGCCTTTGGACCACACTTGTGATGGCAAACAAGTGTGGGCCACTTTAGATGCTATGGTTATGCACATATGCTATGTTGTTTGGTTTATATTATTGTGGTTGATAGCATGTATGTGATATTTGCTTTAACAAACCTTCCTATGAACTTAACAATCTTATTAATTGGTTCTTAATCATTAAAAGGTAATAAGAGGTTATTAAAATGATTTAATGATTTAAAGATTAAAATGGGTTTTAATAAAAGCACCATAAGGTATTTTGTATTTGAAAGCATGCAAGTACATGTACATAGAGTTTTCTATACTAGAATTATGAAATCACTAAATATTTTCAAACAATATTCCAACAAGTTTAACACTGTCCTTTTGCACAACACTTGAGTCATTTGGAAACTCTAATGGGATAAAGGTCACCTAACCATTTAGAGGGAACTTGTGACTTAAGGTGGGGATACCACATTTGTAGGATATAGGTCATCTAACCACTTATGTTGGTAAACTCACATGTGTGTGCAAGTAGGGTAACTTGATTTGCAAATCATGTTAAATGGATCACTTATAATATGGTTTCCAAATGGAGTTGATGGGATTAACATGTCGACTTTACATATGATGTTTAAAGTCGATCCCATACCTCAAGAAGTTGCAAATGGTTGCAACTGTCAATCGTTGACCACCTTATTAATTTAAATCGTGGGATAAAGGTCACCTAACCACAATTTAAATGTAATGTTGGGTTCTAGATTTTAATATAAAAATGACCTTAATAGGTATTAATTATTTAAAATAGCAATATAGAAAATACTAAAATAGATCTTTGTTAAATTTTGTAGATGGCCACCAATAATGATAATCATGATAATTCATCCGTGTCCGCCCAATCATTACGAGCGATTCTCCAAAAGGAACGTCTAAATCATAACAATTTTATTGACTGGTATAGAAACTTGAGAATCGATCTTAAGCAAGAGAGACGATCATATATTTTAGACGACCCTATCCCCGATCAACCTTCTGAAGATGATGAGGAGGCCTATAACGATTGGCTAAAGTACACTGAGGACTCCTTCCAAGTATCTTGTCTCATGCTAGCGAGCATGACTCCGGATCTCCAAAAGGAGTATGAACATCACGGAGCTTATGACATGATAACCCAGCTGAAGGAAACGTTCCAACAGCAAGCGAGGGTTGAGCGCTTCGAAACGGTTCGAGCACTCCATGCATGTCGTATGAATGACAACCAATCGGTTTCATCTTATGTACTTAAGATGAAAAGCCATATTGACCGCCTAGAAAGACTTAATTGTCCTGTTTTGAAGGAATTGGCCACGGATTTGATCCTCAATGGCCTTACCAAGAAGTTTGAGACATTCGTGTTGAATTACAACATGAATGCTTGGGACAAAAGCATTGGTGAGCTTCACTCAATGCTCAAAACGGCCGAGGCGGCCATGGGTAAAAGGGTTTTACCCGTTCACACCATCAATGAAGGTGGGAACAAGAAAAGGCCTCATCCCACACCCAAGGCAAAGGTTGCCAAGGGCAAGGGACCGTATGGGGAAAAGGGAAAGGGGTGTGAAGGGTGCCACCCAAACCACAGGAGAAGAAGCAAAAGGTTCCTACTAATGACCCATGCTTCAAGTGTGGGGAGATTGGACATTGGGCAAGAAATTGTCCCGTCCATCTCCAAGAGTTGAAAGCAAAGAGGGATGCTGGGCAAACCTCAGTTACATATACATGATCCATATTGATTTAAACATGATATCCTCTAACACATGGGTATTAGATACGGATGTGGAACTCACATTTGCAATTTGTTGCAGGAGTTCAGAAGAAGTAGTGACTTCAAGAAAGGGGATGTTAGCCTCTACATGGGCAATGGGGCTAAAGTTCAAGTTGAAGCCCATGGTGACTACATCTTGAAACTTCCAAATGGTTTGGAAGTAATTTTGAACAATGTTTTGTATGCTCCTAGTTTGACTAGGATATATCTCTGTAGCCCTGTTAAAACAATTTGGATATGTATTATCATTTGTTGAAAAAGATATTCATGTTTCTTTTAGTGATATGTTCTACTTTAAAGCTATTCCCATTAATGGCATTTATGAATTGATTCATGAAAATAATTTAAATAGTTCATTGTACCAAACTAGCACCAAGAAACTCAAGTTGGATTTGAGTGATACCTATCTTTGGCATTGTCGTCTTGGTCATATAAACAAGAAAAGAATTGAAACACTACAAAATAATGGTCTTTTAAAAACAAGTGAATGTGATTCATTTATGTATGTGAATCTTCTTTACAAGGTAAAATGACTAAGGCACCCTTTAGTGGAACTAACGAAAGGGCAAAAGATTTATCAGGAATCATACATTCGGATGTATGTGGTCCTTTTAAGCCAATGACTAGGAATGGTGAAAGATACTTCATTACCTTTACCAATGATTATAGTCGCTATGGGTATGTATATCTGTTAAGACACAAAGATGAAGGTTTTGAAATGTTCAAGATCTTTCAAAATGAAGTACAAAATCAACTCAACAAGTCGATTAAAGTTCTCCGCACCGATAGAGGAGGTGAATACCTAAATGATGCTTTTCAAGATCATCTTAGGAGTTGTGGGATTGTCTCACAACTCACTCCACCTGGAACACCACAACATAATGGTGTGTCTGAGAGGAGGAATCAAGCCTTATTTGATATGGTCCGATCTATGATGGCTAGAAGCACATTACCTCTATCATTTTGGGGTTTCGCTTTGCTCTCCGCATCCCGTATTTTAAATATGGCCCCAACTAAAAAGGTGGAAAGGACACCTTTTGAGATATGGCATGGAAGAGTTCCATCCCTATCATACTTAAGGGTCTGGGGTTGTGAGGCTTATGTTAAGACTCCCACCCCAAACAAATTGGAAGTCCGATCCACCAAGTGTATCTTTGTTGGATACCCTAGAGATTCTATGGGATATTATTTCTATGATCCACTGGAACAAAAGGTGTTTGTTGCCAGAAAGGGTGACTTCTTAGAAGCAAAGTTCCTTATGGAAAGAACTAGCAGTAGAACAGTGGATCTTGAGGAGGATCAAGAACCACAACCCGATGCATGTGTGGTTGAAACTAGGTCTCAACATGAGGATGTTGAAGATGATCAAATGGTTGATCAATACATTGATTTTATGTAGCTGCTGAAAGGTAGTTGTTCAAAGCTCCATGTAGCTATGATTTTATGTTCTTTTACATATTGTTCATAGCTTGCTTATTCACATATATGATCCTTGTTTTGGGTTTGTTTCTTTCTATATATCTCACCATAAAACATGAATTTTTAGCTTTATAATCATGTCTCAAAATATATATTTATCCGCTGCGTTTTCTGAAAGTTTAAGAGGTTAAACTCGGTTTTTATTTTCCAACAAACCCGACAGCCTTCGATATAGACTTGATACCCTTTGAGTTAGGAAGTTTCGACGTGATTGTGGGAATGGATTGGTTGTCGAAACACGGGGCTGAGATTGTCTGTCGGGACAAGGTAGTGCGAGTCCTATGTCAGACGGAGGAGTACTCAGAATTCAAGGAGAACGACCGGGAAGAAAGTTAAAGCTTATTTCCTGCATGAAAGCATGCCGGAGCTTACGAAAACAGTGCTACGCTTTTCTGGCTCATGTGGTGGAAAAGAAAGAAGAGGAGCAGAAATCGGTAGATATCCCTGTAGTGCAGGATTACCCAGATGTATTTCCTGATGATTTGTTTGGTTTGCATCCTCCATGACAGGTGGAATTTCGTATTGAGTTGGTTCCTGGAGCTACACCAGTAGCAAAGACACCGTATCGGTTAGCACCATCTGAAATGCAAGAGTTATCTAGCTAGTTACAGGAGCTACTGGAGAAGGGTTTTATTCGGCCGAGTCACTCACCTTGGGGAGCACCAGTGTTATTTGTCAAGAAGAAGGATGGGTCGTTCCGTATGTGCATCGACTACCATGAGTTGAACAAGTTAACTATGAAGAATCGGTATCCTCTCCCCAGGATCGACGACCTGTTTGATCAGTTACAGGGAGCTTCGTATTTCTTGAAGATCGACCTTCATTCTGAATGTCATCAACTAAGGGTTTTCGAGGAGGACATACCGAAGACAGTGTTTAGAACTTGTTATGGGCACTATGTGTTCTTGGTCATGCCGTTCGGATTTACTAACGCACCAGTTGTGTTTATGGACCTGATGAATCGGGTATGTAAACCTTACTTGGATAAGTTTGTGATCGTATTCATAGACGACATACTTACCTACTCCCGATCGAAAGAGGATCATGAAGAACACCTTTGGAAATACTGGAACTGTTAAGGGAAGAGAAACTTTTCGCCAAGTTCTCAAAGTGTGAATTCTGGTTGTGAGAAGTGAAGTTTTTGGGTCATGTAGTTAACAAGGACGGGATTCATGTAGATCCCGGCAAAATTGAAGCGGTGAAGAAATGGGATACACCTCAGACGCCTTCAGAGATACGGAAATTCTTAGGATTGGTCGGATACTATCGCCGTTTCATCGCGAACTTTGCAAAGATCGCTCAGCCGTTAACACTGCTGACCCAGAAAGACAAGAAGTTTGATTGGGGACATGCACAAGAACAAGCGTTCCAAATGCTGAAAGATAAGCTGTGTAATGCACCAATATTGTCCCTCCCAGTCGGAACTGATGATTTTGTGATATACTGTGATGCTTCGCATCAAGGGTTGGGATGTGTACTAATGCAGAAAGATAAGGTGATTGCCTACGCTTCGCGACAACTTAAGGTGCACGAAAAGAACTACACAACTCGTGATCTTGAGTTGGGCGCTATAGTATTCACACTCAAATTATGGAGGCATTACTTGTATGGGGCCAAATGCATCATCTACACAGATCATAAAAGCCTTCAACATATCCTGGATCAGAAGGAACTCAATATGCGACAGCGACGCTGGGTAGAGCTTCTTAGCGACTACGATTGTGAAATCTGGTATCATCCGGGGAATGCTAATGTGGTGGCTGATGCTCTAAGCTGCAAAGAACGCATGAAACCACTACGTGCTCAAGCTTTGGGATTGACCATCCAAACAAATTTGAAAGCTCAGATCCAAAATGCACAAAGTGAGGTGTTGAAAGAAGAAAACCTTGCGGGAGAAGAATTTCGAGGATTGGATAAACAACTGGGGTGCAAGGATGATGGTGTACAGTACTTCGTGGACCGTATATGGGTACCCAAATGGGGAGGTGTACGTACCTTGGTCATGGATGAAGCACACAAGACTAGATATTCTATTCATCCTGGTGTAGACAAGATGTACCACGATCTCAAAGATCTGTACTGGTGGCCAGGCATGAAGAAAGACATTGCCATCTACGTCAGCAGATGCTTGACATGCTCAAAAGTTAAAGCTAAACATCAGAAACCATCAGGACTGTTACAGCAACCTGAGATTCCCGAATGGAAATGGGAGAACATTTCAATACCAAACTCCCTCGAGCGAGCAACGGGCATGACTCGATATGGGTCGTGGTGGATCGAATGACGAAATCGGCACATTTCTTGCCAATCCGAGAATACTACAAAATGGACAAGTTGGCAAGATTGTACATAAAAGAGTTCGTGACAAGACACGGAGTGCCAGTGTCAATCATATCCGACCCTGACGGCTGCTTCACTTCACAATTTTGGAAGACACTACAGTAAGCGATGGGCACTCGATTAGACATGAGTACCGCCTATCACCCTCAGATAGATGGTCAAAGTGAACGAACGATACAAACGCTGGAAGACATGCTGAGAGCATGTGTAATCGACTTTGGTGGTAGTTGGGACACTCATTTGCCGTTGATCGAGTTCTCTTACAATAACAGCTACCATACCAGCATTGGGTGTGCTCCGTTCGAAGCGTTGTACAGAAGGAATGCAGATCACCCGTTTGTTGGGCCGAGATTGGTGAAAGTCAGTTAACAGGCCTAGAGATCATTCAGAAAACACCGACAAGATCTTCCAAATCAAAGATAGACTGAAAGCCGCTAGAGACCGCCAAAAGAGCTATGCCGACAACCGTCGGAAGCCTCTAGAATTCAATGTTGGGGATCAAGTGTTACTCAAAGTCTCTCCTTGGAAAGAAATAGTTCGGTTTGGAAAGAAAGGGAAGTTAGCCCCAAGATACGTTGGACCATTCGAGATAACAGAGAGAATTCGTCCAGTGGCTTACCGATTAAGGTTACCACAAGAACTCAACGATGTGCATGATACCTTCCATGTGTCGAACCTCAAGAAGTGTTTGGCTGACGAATCACTTCTCGTAGAAATTGAGGATATCAAAATCGACAAAAAGCTTCATTTTATTGAGGAACCCATTGAGATCATGGATCGAGAGGTCAAACAATTGAAGCGCAGTAGAATACCGATTGTTCGTGTGAGGTGGAATTCTAAGTGAGGGCCAGAGTTTACATGGGAACGGGAGGATCAGATGAAACGTAAATATCCACACCTATTCGTGGATGACACTCTTGGACCTAACTCCAGCAGAATTTCGGGACGAAATTCTCTCAACTAGGGGATACTGTGACATCCGTCACCATAAGGTCCGTCAAACAACATAATTGACCATCTATTATTTCTTAATTATTCTTCCTCATCTTCATAAACTCCTGTTTTAAGAAATCATGTTTGCTTTATTACCCTTGTGCGTGTACTTCCTTCGTGAACGTGTGTTAAACCTAAACCTTTTATAAATTTCATCACCATTATCACCAAATATATCATTTTTAATTATAACCATTATCATTAATAAAACCATTTTAAGTTATCAATTACCATAAAACATGATTTTAATATTAATATAACGAACACTTTTAAAGTCGTTTTCAACCGAAACAAACTTTGGGAACTCCGGGGCTAAGTGCAGGGACTAAAATTGACATTTTGCAAACATGGGATGGGTATAAAAACCCCATTCCCAGCCATTTTCTTCATCTTCTTCACTTCTCCTTCATTTTCTTCTTCACCACTTATCTTCTTCACTTTTGCACCAAAAGGCTCCATTTGGTCTTGTTTTCGTCGTCTAGACGTCATCTACGACCTAGTCAACTCCATCCTTGCGGGTAGACGACCTTGGTTGTCCATTTCTTGCTCGTTTTACTGCTGCCCATTTCTAGGGTTTCGGTGTGTTCGGTCAACCCGAACACAAGAGGTCATGTGGGTGTGTGTGATGAATTTCTACATGTGCTTCTTGTTTTTGTGTGTTTGTTATGTGATTCTAGAATTCCATGTTGTGTAAAACCCATGCTTGGGGTGGCTGAAGGCTGCTCTGCACTTTAGCAGTCGCGAACCTGCAGTTCAGGAGACTGGGTCTGTCATGCGACTGAGCCGTGTGACTGGATGAGTCGTGCAACTGAGTCAGGCGACTGTGTCATTCGGGCGACCGAGTCGTGCGACTGGGGATGTCAGGCGATTGAGTCGTGCGATCAAGTCTTGTGTGCGATTGAGTCAATGTGGATGGATGTTGTTTGTGATTGAGTCAATGCGGATGAATGTGGTGTGCGATTGAGTCCTACGACCGAATGAATGCATGTGACTGTGCGTGTATCGCATGACTGAAGGCCAATCATACGAATGAAGGTTCAGTTGTACGAATGAAGCTGATTCGTACGAATGAAGGTTGATTCGTGCGTATGGACGTTAAGTCGTGCGATTGGGTGTTGTGTGGTACGACTGAATGCCAGACGTACGAATGAAGGTTCAATCTTTCCAATGCAGCTGATTTGTACGATTGAATGTTGATTCGTACGAATGGAGTGTTGAGTCGAGCGTTTGGTCCTGTTGTGTGACTGATGATGCCTGTATGTGTGAATCCCCCTTTTGAATGTCTTGTGATGATAAGGTAACATCAATAAAAGTGTCATTGCTTGACCATAAAGATTAAAGTCAACGCTATCAACAGGCACATACTATTTCAATTTAAATCAACCTAACATTTTACAATTATTGACAACCCATTTGAGACTGCAAATATTTAACAAGTACTATCTTTTATTACAATGGGATCCCTATACGGATGTCATTACAATGACGACTACTCTTAATACTTGGATCTACATAAGGTCTGATACGTGTGTCCGCTTGAGTGTGTGTTACCCACGACCGAACCGATACAACCCGAACCGACCAAACATTTTACTTGCTTTATACATATCATTTATGCTAAACATAACTGTCAACAGGTGTTAACTGTTCATTACATTCAACCGTTGGAAACTTGACCCTTCATACTTACCACTTAACATGTGAGTTTCATGGCCCTTTTTTCTGATACAACTTTTCAATCATTTACAAACTTGGGGAGAGTATGCTCACCCGTTTTCATGCTGTACAACATACATACAATTTACATACTTGGAATCAACGTGCTACTGTTTGCAAGTACTTATCTGATACATGCTTGAGTCTGCTTTGTGGTTCTTTCATACAACCATTTAATTCCAGTGTGGGAACCGACAGATTGGTATTGGTAGTACTACTTGGGTTGACACCACACCCTTGTGTTGGTATACTAGTTAGTACCAACAGTGCCGGAACGGGCCTTGGGTGAATATATTCCGACAAGATTCTTTGTGTACGTCGTTAGGTTTGGTTGTAAAGCTCTTGCCATGTGATTTTGCTTACTTATAACTGTATGCACGGTATTCTACATCAACCTTATACAGCATCAATACTTATTTACATTTAAACCTGCGAGCTCACCGACAATTTTGTTGACAATTTTGAGCATATCTTTTCAGGTGAACATGCTAGCTGAAGATCTAGGTGTGATGCCTTAGTGGAGACCCTAGGATGCATTTTCGGGCTAAACTTGTCATTTTGAAAACTCTTGATGTAGTCTGCTTTAATCAAAAAATACTCTTTTGTTACTTGTTCCCGGGTTGTGGGAAAAATACATTACAATGTTGATATTCGTATTTGTGTGATCTATTGGTTGCGTATGCTTATGGTTATGCTATCGTGATCATTGACTAAACCGACACAAGTCCCCTTGTTGTCGGGTGTCGTCATGGCACGCTTATTATCATTTATTATATTGCATCTCTATCGCTTACCACGTGTTATGACGATTTCCGTCTCGTTGCACCCTCGTGTTTCCGCTCTTAGCGGGGGTGTGACACTTACCATCAATATCAAGTCATTTATGGTCTTCATCATAGTAATCTTCCACCGCCTTCTCTTTCATTGCACCACCTCCAGGAGGTGCTGGAACCTTGGCTTGTAAGGGCCATTGGCGATAGATTTCCACATTCGGCTGTCTTGATATCTGATGAACCCTTCAATACGTCTCTCCATTGTCTGAAGTTTTATGGGGTGATGATCGGTGCTTTCGTCATCATCCCCATTTGAAAGGATCGAGATCTGGTTTGATCAATTAGATTAGGATTTGTAGCGGAATAGCACACAAATTAGACGAAATTCTAACAAGAATAATATGAATATTCAATCAAATAGTAACAGTTATAGAGAGAGAGTTTTCTGCAAAAAGAATGTTTTCATTCATGCACGAGCTTCCCGTGAAGGGAAATTAGGTCAACATTCCTTTTATAAGGAATGTGACATCAGCTGACGTCACATGATAGTGACATCTAACTGATTTATACAAACAACTGAAATTAAACTAAACTACTGAAGATGTCCACAACAACTGAGGACATCTTCATTAGAAGCTAAGTTTAAACTAACATTATAACTACTGAAGTATAAGAACTTCAGATGTTTTACATAATATAAAACTACTATTACAAACTACTAAATATAAACCATCACAACTACTGAAGAGAACTACTTTAGCTCTTATGACAACTTCTGAGAACTTGTCTTCAGACTTTGTCTTCAGCAGTTGTCTTCAGACTTTGTCTTCAGCAGTTGTCTTCAGACTTTGTCTTTAGACTTTGTCTTCAGCAGTTGTCTTCAGACTTTGTCTTCAGCAGTTGTCTTCAGACTTTGTCTGCAGACTTTGTCTTCAGAATTTGTCTTCAGCAGTTGTCTTCAAACTTTGTCTTCGGACTTTGTCTTCAGTAGATGTAGATCACTTTAGTTGTTTTGATGTTTGTGGGACTTAAAGGTTTTTCTGATCTGGCTCATTGGTTCTTTTGGTCCAACAAACTCCGCCTGAACCAATGCAGCCAAAACCTATAAAGTTATTGAGGTCCCACTTATTGGCAGAAACAAAATCTGGATCAGCTCAGAATCTTCAATTATAAGCTCAGGCCAGGAAAGAGATTTAGAAGGTTTGATTGGCAAAGGATGGGGAACTCTGTCTTGGGGAATTGGACACAGAGCTATCCCCATCCATGAAACCTACTTCCCATGATGAGTCTGTAAGACTCTCTGACATAGGCCTCAAGGAAAACAACTTGTTCTTCCATTGTGAGTTCTTCAACTCCACTTTCAAAGAAGAACTTAGGCCCATAGTACTCATGTAAGTACTTAATATGCTTTCCATTTTTCAGCTCCACAGTTGTTATCTCTCTGTATGCAAACTCATCAGGATGAGTGCCTTCAAGCAATAACTAGAGCTCTTTCTTTTTATTTCTTTAAGCTTCTTGTAGATTAACCCCTTCTTTACCATTTTGTTTTCTAGTAAAGTTTGTGGAGTCATTCTAGACTTGTAAGCTCTTTTGAAGTCATCAAGAATTTCCCAGGGTGACACTACAATGGCCAGCATTATCACAGCATCTACAATCTTCTTTACTTGGCCATTGTATCTGCTTGGAATCTTCATTTTGTGTATTCTGTCACTTAGTCTGGGGTCAGGCCAAATTCTCACTCTCTCATTCTGATAATGGAATGTAAATCTGAGAGCATACAACCTCTGAGCATGTTTCTTCATAGCTTATATGGATGAAGACTTGGGAAACTCTTTATCAATCATCCTTAACAGTTGCTCATCATGTTGTTTGTGTTGTTCTTCTTCTTCAAGTTTGACTTTTACCATTTGCCTTTGAAAGTCAGGTGTGATTGTTGTTGTTGACTCCTAGGCTCAGGCATTTTTATTTTGAGAACAGTAGAGAGTGGCAGACTATCATCCTCATCATCTTCTTCTTCTTCCATCCTCAACACCCTTCTCTTCCTCTTAGGTGCATCATTGGTAATGGGTTCAGTAGGTTTCTTAGGTAAAGGAATTGGTTTTGAGGTTTTGTGAGGTAGTTGTTTTGGTTTAGGTGATAGTGCAGGCTGCTCTAGCATCTTGGATTTGAGTGAAGCTTTGGATAGTTTTGCCATATCAGTCCTTTTCCCAACACCAGATTCATCAGAAGCTTCTACGATCAATCCTTTGTTAAATACTTCAGAAGAACAGATTCTGGTGGTTATCTCCAAAATACTTTCTCTGGACCATGATTTTACTTCAATGATCGACCTTCCCAGATGTTTTGATATAAATCTTGCCATAGTTTCCAGCCTTTCTCTTACTTTCTCACTCCAACTTGCCCATCTTTGTTCAATTTCTTGAATCTCTAACCTTCTGATCTCAGAGTCAAGTTTGGCAGTGTCAAATCCTTGTTTGAAGAATTGATCAATAATCTTATCCATAGATCTGCTATGTTGCTCATCAGCTACTTTTATCAATTCTTCCAACATTTTCTCACCTTTAGTCTTCTCAGAGGATTTCTTCCTTTTGTAGGTGATCATTTCCTTTTCTTTCTGCTCATTTTTGCTTCCTCTTCAGCTCTTTTTCTTTTGTCTACCTTTACTAACTTAGGCTCCCCCTTTTTTGGTTGCATTGGGTTCAGGGGTGTGAATGTCAGAAAGTTTCTTGGAAACCACAGCATCAACTAAGATTGGAGTTGAGAAAGCCTCTCATCATGGCTTGATGTACAGTTGTTGTTGTTAGGGAAGTGATGAGAGGTAAGGATGTTGAAAGGCAGCAACCATTTGCTCAGAGGGGTTCTGTCCTGAGAAAATGGCACCTGAAGCAGAGGCTGGTGGCAAGGTGTTGAGAGTGGCTCAGTATTTGGGATAGTTTCAGGAGAAACTGCCATCTGTGGGTGAATGTGGGCATGGACTTGATTCCTGTGACATTTTGGCAAGCAATTCTTGTAGTCTGCATACCTCAGTCTCAAGAATAGTATTGTGGGCTAGAATATCAAAGAAAAAGCCCAGGTCATCATCGTCTGTGCTGAATTAGCTGAGCTCCTGATGAAATCAGGATGAACATGTGCCGAGTGTAGATCAGTATTCACATGTGCCCCTATTTCTTGGAACTGGGGACTTCTTGCCTCAGGATAATGTCCTTTATTGGTAGTTCCCTCTGGTGAGGACTTAGAAATGATACCAGCTTCATCCTGATCATGTGCTGAACAAGGAGAAGAGGCAGCCTCACCAGATGTTCTAATCTCCTGTCTAACTGGGAGATTGAACTCTGTAATCCCTGTGTTGTGGGTTATCAGCTACATTATAATCCTCTCCCTAACGGTTGAGGTTTCCCAGTAGTAATAGTTTCTGGGGAGGGGTAGAGGAATGTAGTTGAGTCAACACTTGTGCAATAACCACAGTTGGGCTTGTAGGGGTGGCTTCAGTGAGAGATAGGTGTGAAAGGATTGCACCTGGGGAGAATGGTGCTCTTCATGGCAATCCTCTCAAGTGAGAGAGATTCTAGTAATGAGGTTTCCCTATTTTTGGTTGCATCAGGATCCTGTTAAGAGGATACCTGAGCGGTTTCAGCTTGTAGAGTCCTGGAAACTACAGGGGGATTACTACCTATAGTTTCATCCTGCGTTTGTGTTGCAGGGGCATCATCAGGGGACTCAACTCCCTGAGTAGCCTTTTGGGTTGTTTGGAGAGAGGTTTGGAGGAACTTTGGATGTGGAGGATGAGGCTGTGGGTACCTTCTGCTTGGTTTTAGCAGTTTGGCAGCCTCTTTGAGGTGGGGTCAGAGTTTTTCCTGGAGTATACCTCTGGCAAAACTACCACAGCAGGGACTCCAAGTCCAATAGGGCCATCAGATTGTAACTGATTCATGATTATGGCCATAAGAAACCTTGGATATAATAGCCATCTGTTAGCTACAGTTTCATTGCCAGATCTTTTAATTCTAAAAATATAATTTCAGAAAAATTTAAGCTTTGGCGTTCAAGAATAGAATACAATACCTGCTGCCACCTGGATGACATTTGATCCCATGAAGAGGTTCTGGGGGCAAGACAAACATTGATCATGTGAAAGATGAGGTGTTCAGCATCATGAAAGTGCTTCTTCAGAATGGTAGTAGCACTTAGGTTGCCCTCATAGCCATGATTAATGAATGAGAGATCAATGGTGCCCTCCGGGTATTTGGTGATAAAGGTAGCATCATTCGGATCACGCGTTTGGCGAATGATAGCAGGAGTGACAATCACCTTCTTCTTGTTTACAAATGACTAGAGAGTGATCACAACATCATTCTCACCAGTATGGATTGAAATTTGTCCAGAATTGACGAAGAGAGTCGGGATATATGGTAGGATTCAGAAGAAAAGCAGTTCGATACTGGGAATCAACCATCGATCATAGCATCATCAAACTTAGTCCAAAAGGTTGATTTTGTGAAGTAAGCAAACAGTTGTGTCGAGGTTTGATTTGCATGGTCGCCATTAATGGGAGATGAACGTTCGGAAATCGATTTATGAAAAGTTTGAAGTTAGGGTTAGGTATTTATAGGTTATGAATGGCTGAAAGAAAACAGCTGAAATTTTTGGTTTTAGTCATCAGTTGTTAGAAAACGACTGAAGACATGGTTTTAACTTTCAGTGTTGTAAACAACTAAGACTTGGTGTTTGTCATCAGTAGTTTAAAAAACTACTGAAGACTTGGTTTGGCTTCAGTTGTTTTAAAATGAAACAGCAGTTGATAGAACAAGAGAATAAACTTACTCATCATTGTTGTCATCAATTCACATATCTCAGTTGTTTCATTTGACCTTAACACTTACTCAGCAGATATCTGATTTTCAGATGTTTCATTGGTCATCAGTACTTATCTGTTAGAACAGTCGTCAGTAGTTGTAACCACTTCAGTACTTTGCAACAGATAAAGTACTTCAGTACTTTAAGGAATTTAGTCTTCAGTAGTTATGAAAAACTGCTGAAGATAAAATAGCTTCAGTACCTATTTGTGACAGCTGTATACTAGCTCATCAGTACTTGGGAGCTGAGATCATCAGTAGTTGTCAATTTATTCAAGCTGCAGCATACCAAGCCTTAGCACAAGATTTAAAAGTTGCACTCCAAAGGCTTAGTAAATATATCTGCAAGCTCATCAGCACTAGGAACAAACTTTGGATCAATCAGACCTTTTTCATAACAATCCTGATAAAGTGATGTCTGATCTCAATATGTTTGGTCCTAAATGCTGGACAGGATTCTTAACAACAAAGAGCTGAAGCACTGTCCATTAGTAACGGAGTCTTAGTCTCTGAATGTCATAATCCAGTAATTGATTCTGAAGCCAGAGTACCTGAGATGTACAACTTGCAGCAGCAATGTACTCTGCTTCAGAGTGGATGTAGCAACAGAGGTTTGTTTCTTACTCTGCCAAGAAACCAAACATTTCCTAGAAATTGGCATCCACCAGAGGTGATTTTCTGGTTAATTTACACCCCATAGTCACTATCAGAGAAAGCAACTAATTTGCAAGAGTGCCCATGGAATACCAAAGTCCTAGAGATTGAGTTCCTTGCAATATCTAAAGATCCTTTTGACTGCAATCATATGGGATAGTTTAGGTGCAGCTGAAATCTAGCACAGACATAAGTTGCAAACATAATGTCTGGTCTAGAAGCTGTAAGATACATCAAGGAACCAATCATACATCTGTAAGGAGTTTCATCAACTGCTTTACCTTTCTGATCAGCATCCAGTTGTGTGGTGCTGCACATGGGAGTAGAACAAGGCTTACAGTTTTGTAAATCAATTTTTTCAACAAATCCTTTGTATATTTTGACTGATGAATGAAAGTTCCATCAGCCTTTTGTTTGATTTGCAACCCAGAAAGAACTGTAATTCTCCCATGGCACTCATTTCAAACTTTTGTTGCATCAACTTAGTAAAGGCATCACACAACTATGGATCAGAGGATGCAAAAATAATATCATCAACATAATTTGAACAAGGAGCTTATGCATGCCTACTTTCTTAATGAACAAGGTTTTATCTATGAACCCTCTAGTGAAATTATTTTGAAGAAGAAAGTTGGACAGTGTTTCATACCAGGCTCTAGTGTTTGTTTTAGTCCATAAAGAGCCTTATCAAGCTTATACACCCAATCTGGATGTTTATGATCTTCAAAACCTGGTGGTTGGCACACATAACTTCTTCTTTTATTTTACCATATAGAATGTACTTTTGACATCCATTTGAAAACTTTGAGATTATGAAAAGCAGCATAAGCTAAAAAAATCTGATTGCTTCCAGTCTGGCTACAGGGCAAAGGTTTCATCATAATCAATACCTTCTTCTTGTGAAAACCCCTGTACAACCAGTCTGGCTTTGTTCTTGACAATTTGGCCTTTTCATCGGTTTTATTCGTAAACACCCATTTAGTGCCTATTGCACACTTACCTTGGGGAAGAGGAACCAGTTCCCACACTTGCTGCTTTTGAAACTGAAGAAGCTCAAGTTGCATAGCATCAACCCATCCATTGTCTCTTAATGCAATATGATAGTCTTTGGCTCTTGCTGACTGAAAAGAGCATAGAAGCAAAAGTTGGACAATTGAATTCTGGTTGAAACCCCAGCATTGATGTCACCAATGATCTGAGACATGGGATGATTCTTCAGTTCTTGATACTCAATAGATCTGTGCAAGTGTTTGTAGGTGATTCAGCAGCAACAATGGTGATCTAGATTCTTGAACCTAGAATGAGATGACAATTCAAATGAAAAGATTTCAGAGATCTCATCAGCATTTTATTGTGGATGGAACTGCTGAAGCTACAGGAACATCAAGTTTAGTAGACTCAGGCAGTTGATCACTAAAACTTGCATTATACCAACAGATGGATAACATCTTGCAGAAGATGATGGATTCACAGAACCTGCAACATTTGGAGATGACATATTGGAACATTTCTGTAGTATGTCAGATCAAATAACTCCACAGGATTTTATGGGATTTTCTCCTTTGGAGATCATTAAACTTTACATGCAAGGTTTCTTACAATCTTTGATCTGCAATTAAAAACTCTGTATGCCTTGCAAGTAGAGGAATACCCAACAAAGTACCCTGCATCCACCTTTGATTCAAACTTCTGAAGTGGATCCTTTTGCGTTGAGAATATAACAGGGACACCCAAATGCTCTAAAGAAGGAAATCAGAGGAGCCAAATGATTACACTTCATAAAGAGTCTTCATCAACCTTTGATTTACCAATACTCTATTTTGTACATACAAGCTGTGTTAACAGCTTCAGCCCAAAAGGTTAGTGGCAAACAGAGATCAGCCAACATTGACCTTGCAGCTTCAATAAGGGTCCTGTTCTTCTCTCCACCACTCCATTTTGTTCAGAGTTCTAGGAATGCTAAACTGCCTTTTCATCCCTTAGAGAAATAATTCATCAAGTGTGTGATTTCTAAACTCTGTGCCATTATCACTCCTCACACACTTGACAGAAAGAGAATACTACTTTTCCACATGCAACACAAAGTAGATGATAATTTGACCAGCCTCATCTTTTGATGTAAGAAGAAGGTCCATACAAATCTGGAATAATCATCCACAATTACCAGACAGTATTTTTTCTTTGCCATACTCATCACTCTTACTGGACCAAAAAGATCCATATGTAGTAATTTCAAGCAGGCAGTGGACTTTGGTTCTTCTATTGGAGGGAATGATACTTTATGTTGCTTTCTTTTAAACAAGCAGAGCAGTTGTCATCACATTTGAACTCCTTTAATGGCAGACCTCTCACTAACCATGAAGGATCAGCGGGTCATGTTTCTAAGATTCACATGCCGAAGCCTTCTGTGCCAAAGCTCAGATTCCTGAGGAGAGGCCTTGGAGACATACATGGATGGCCTTTTAGATCAATTTTCTTTCATAAGTCTAAGGAATATACTCTTCCAACCCTGTTGGCTTTCAGGAGAGTATGTTCATCCAATATCTTGTCAATCATATTCGAAACATTGAAGACAGAATTCGACAGTTCTGACTAGTGAAAAGTGCAACATGCCCTTTATCACACATTTGACTGACACTCAACAAATTATACTTGAGATTCTCACATGGTTGACATCATCAACCCTTATTTCACCTTTGAAACAAAGCCTTTGTCGATGATATAACCCTTGGCATCATTACCAAATGATACAAATCCCTTCTTTCCTGAGAATAGTCATGAAGAAGAGATCTGCTTCCAGTCATATGCATAGATCCTCCACTGTCCACATACCAGATGCTTCTATGGCATGTTGAAGAACCCTACATATATCACAACAACTAGTTAGCTTTGGTTTTGGTCTCTTCTCATCAACAGCTTTTATACTAACTGATTTGTCATGATTAACAACCTTGAAGAAGGAGATGGTGCTGAACGATTCCTTTGATTTTGCTTAGGTTTCCTTTTCAGTGGTAATCACATGTACATCTATTTGGTTAACTCTCCCCAATAGATGTTGAACCATCATAACAAGTTGTGTCTGATTGGTTGTTAAAGCTTTCAGTTCAGCAGACACATCAGAACTGTTGTTTGTGAATGATTCCTGTGAGACACCATGTCCTCCTTTTGAAAGACACAGACTTAGTCTGTAGTTTTGATACTCTTTGATGAGTATTTTTAGCTGTTTTATGATAAACTTCTTTCTTCTGTTTAGATTTTTGTGAAGACTTTGGTTTATCAGGTTGAGATGTTTGTGGCACAAACCTGGTTTCAAATTCATCTTTCATTTCATTAATTTTCTTTTTGATTTTTATCCTTGTTAAATTTGGAAACCTTTCTGTACCAACATTCATCAGTGAGATGATTGAATAAACCACAATTTCACATGGCTTTTTCTTCATCTTCTGTTGATCAGCTGCTGAAGAATTTGTAAACAAACTGAAGACTTGTTCTTCAGAGATTTTCTATTAGTACATTTGGATTTCCTGATAGATTCTTCAGCAGTTGTCAAACCATGTTTGGTTCCATTTGGCTTGACATGTTCTTCAGGTGTTGTTACTACTCTTCAGTACTTTGATACCTTTGAGACAACACCTGAAGGACTCAACTTTTCTTTGATCATGTGTTCATCAGCAGTAGGACCATCAGCAGACTGATTAGCTGAGGTACTATTACTGACTTCATCCTCTGATTATACATTATCACTTGAGGATGAGACACATGATGATGTTTGGGGAATTCATCTCACCTTCAGATTTACTTCTGTCTTGGGAGTAAAATCTGTAGGAGGTTCAGTATGATTATATCCAATCCCAAACTTCACATTTGAAGCAGTTTGCTTACTAAGAAGCATTTCAAACCCCTTGCAAGATGTTACCCAACGTTCACACTCCACTTCAGTAGCTGCAAGTGTTTCTTTGAGACTCTTGTGATTTTCTAAGATGACCTCTACCTTAGCCTTTTCATCAATGATTTAGCATTTTAATTTTTAAATCTCAGCATCTTTTTCTTTTAAAACAGACTCAAACTCAGTTTTTCTTTTGGAAATCACTTTCTCTAGGTCAAGATTTTGATTAATTAAAGCTACATTTGCTTCTCTAATTGAGGCAAAAGCAGCTATGCATGACTCAGAACACAACTTCGCCTTAGCCTCAGAAGATATTTGTTGTACCTGTGATGATGAAGCATTTGAGCTTGAAACACCAGTAGACTCCAGGGCCATAAAAGCAAGATTTCCAAAAGGATTTTCACCACCATGTTGACCAGCACCAGAAAACATTTGTTCAGAATAACCAGAAAGATCATCTGGTAAACTACTCCAGTCAACAAAACCAGGAGTGAAAAAGCTTTGATGTGATTGAGATTGAGATTGTTGACTTGCTTGAGGTGGTTGAGGCTCAGGTAGGGCATGTGATTGTTGAGCTATGGGTACAGGAACCTGACTGGACTGTGGCATGTAAAACAGGGATAAGGATATGGCATTTGACCTTGAGGAACAAAATATGCAGTAGATGATTGATTTTGTGAATGATGACCAGAACTGGTAGAATGTTGCCCTTTGTTTTGTGAATTATTGCTTGGAAAAGTCACAAAGGGTGCAGATGAGTTAGATCCAGATGATCTACACTCTCTTGCAAAATGTCCAAGTCTATGGCACTTGTGACACCTCAACTTGCTCTTGTCAAAACCAACTTTGGTTTTTCGAGAGAGACTAGGGAATTTTCTACCTGTCCTTTTGTAAAATTTTTGAGATCTGATATTTTCTAATGCCATTTGGCTTAAAATATCCATCTCTTCCAAATCATCATCAGCAATTCCTTTCAAATCATCCATCAAAAAGCACAGATTGTCACTATTACATCCTGAATTACCATCAATACCAGCAAAAGCATGATCTCCACTGTTTGAAGAGAAATCATATGCTTATCATAGGAACTTTTTGATGAAGCATATTCTGACTCATGACCAACCAAAGTAGCATTCCCTGGTACAAAGTCATCAGTGAGCTTCCCAGATGAAGTCAGTTTTCTTTTTTGTTCTATCTCTCTTTGAAAAGTAAGCAGTTTCCCATGAAGTTGGGTGAGAGATAGATTATCTAGATTTGCACTGGAGCGTAGGACAATGGTATATGTGTCCCATCTCTCAGGCAGGGATCTGAGAAATCTGTTATTCATCTGACTGTTTGCATATTCATGTTTAACCATTTTCAACTCAGATATCAAACAGGAGAATCGCTCAAACTGTTGAGTAAGTGACTCACCCTTTCTATGAGAGAACATCTCATATTTCTGGGCAAGGATTTCTCTATTGTTTGCTAAGACCTCATCAGTTCCTCCAAATTGTTCTTTCAGAGCAACCCAGAGGTCATGAGCAGATTCATGATACATAAGTCCAGAATAGATTTCATTAGGCAGTGCCATGGCCAGAATTCCATGGGCTTTAGCATCAATTCAAACAGTTTCAGATCTTCATCTGAATATTGCACTTTCTTCTTCGGAACCATCTCATTGGTTTTCGGATTACTCACCATAGGCTTATATGGTCCATGAACCACAGATTTCCAACAACCTGAACTATTAACAAACAGGTGATGGAGCATTCATCATTGCCATATGTTGTACTCACTCCTAACAAGCATCAGAGGCTTTGTTAAGGAGCCAGTATTGTGAGGATCATTGATTGATGTAGTCATTTTCACCAATTCAAACAGGTTCAATAAGAGTTAAACGAACCTAACTCAAAAACTCAACAACACAATTTGAAATAAGAAGAATCTCAAATTGATTCACAGGAAGCAATAGAAAAACAAACTCTATAACCAATTCTTGGAAATTTGCCAATTCGATCAAACTAAGATATCAAAAGAATAGTTTCAATGATCAATTGTTAAATCGATCATTGATTAACCTGCTCTGATACCATTTGAAAGGATCGAGATCTAGTTTGATCAATTAGATTAGGATTTGCAGCGGAATAGCACACGAATTAGACGAAATTCTAGCAAGAATAATATGAATATTCTATCAAACAGTAACAGTTATAGAGAGAGTTTTCTGCAAAAAGAATGTTTTCATTCATGCACAAGCTTCCCGTACGGGAAAATTAGGTCAACATTCCTTTTATAAGGAATGTGACATCAGCTGACGTCACTTGATAGTGACATCTAACTGATTTATACAAACAACTGAAAGTAAACTAAACTACTGAAGATGTCCACAACAACTGAGGACACCTTCACCAAAAGCTAAGTATAAGCTAACATTACAACTACTGAAGTTATAACATCTAAAGTGTAAGAACTTCAGATGTTTTACATAATATAAAACTACTGATTACAAACTACTGAAATATAAACCATCACAACTACTGAAGAGAACTACTTCAACTGTTGTGACAACTTCTGATAACTTGTCTTTAGACTTTGTCTTCAGTAGTTGTCTTCAAACTTTGTCTTCAGACTTTGTCTTCAGACTTTGTCTTCAGACTTTGTCTTCAGACTTTGTCTTCAGACTTTGTCTTCAGACTTTGTCTTCAGACTTTGTCTTCAGACTTTGTCTTCAGACTTTGTCTTCAGACTTTGTCTTCAGACTTTGTCTTCAGTAGTTGTCTTCAGACTTTGTTTTCAGACTTTGTCTTCAGACTTTGTCTTCAGACTTTGTCTTCAGCAGTTGTCTTTAGACTTTGTCTTCAGCAGTTGTCTTCAGACTTTGTCTTCAGCAGTTGTCTTCAGACTTTGTCTTCAGTAGATGTAGATCACTTCAGTTGTTTTGATGTCTGTGGGACTTAAAGGTTTTTCTGATCTGGCTCATTGGTTCTTTTGGTCCAACACCATTTCACATTTAGATTTCTGGTTAAGGGACATTTTGAGTGTAGTGAGTAGGTGAGTGAAAAAGAGGTTGATTAGGATGCTAAGATCACACAATCAAGAGTCTTAAAAGCTTTGATACCAATTGTAGAATCGGTTTTTGTACTCAACGTGAGTATTTTCTCTCAAATTCACTAAGTAACACTCAGGTTTGTGATGAAGCAAAATCCATCTAAGAGTTGAAGATAATATACTAAGTAAATCAAAGAAAACACAAGAGAATAGTTTTTCAAGATACTTGTATACATTATTTCTTAACTCAAAGTATTACAAGACTCTTACAAGCATGATACATGAGTTACAATGAGAAGCTATATATACTACTACCTACAGCAGGATATACTTTGATACCAGCTGGAAACCTTATATTAAAGCAAATGCTACAAAGCTAATGTTAAGGTTTCTTAGATAAAGTATTACCTAAGATGCGGTAGTCATGACATGTCCATGACTTCTCTTTTGTCACCAACTAAAGTTTGTAACTGTACTAACTGATAAAGGTGAACAATGGAATAAAGTACGGTCAACTATTGGGGCAACAATTGAGTAAACTGAAGCTTACCAAATCATAATTACAGCCAACTGAAGATCTCATTGTACAAGTTCAGAGACCAAGTTGATTACAACAAAAACAACAATACAAGACAATTCAACATGACAAAGTGATAAACTAGATAATTAGAAAAGTCATAATTAGGTTATGTTGTAATATTAGTATAAATAGACCCACTAGTGCATTTTTGTAAGTGTGGCTTTTGTGTGTGTGTTTCTCATGGTGTAAATCACCATCCAAGGAGAAATCCTCTCCTTTGGGTGGGTTTGATTTAACCAACCATCTATGATTCTCATTGTAACTTGTTTATCAACATCAATGAAATCATAACATTATTATTATCCATCTCTTTGTTCTTTGATTCACACATGTTCACCCATCTTAATTTTGATTTCTAGATCTGAATGAGATGAATCCTAAGATCCAAGCTCAATGAATCTGAAATATTGATTTAGCAAATTGGTATTAGAGCTGTTGGTTGTTGGATTTATCTAGTTTTCAGATCTGATTTCAACTTTAATGACGTCAAGAACAATGAAGAAAATAAGAAAAATGAAGAACAAAGTCCCTGTTCATCAAAAACCCATCTGTTCATACCCAAAATCAGAAGAAAAACCAACAAATCTGTTCAACAATGGTACGATTTGAAGAATCATGATTATTCCTTCAAAATTCGATGCAATTGAACAAGAATAACATCAAAAGGAAGAAAACACATTTGTTCATCTCAAAATCAAGAAGAAAAATCATGAAGATTTGTTCTAATATGGTATGATTTGAAGAAATATAATCATTCTCTAGATTATTCCTTAGAAATTCGATGCAATTGAACACGATTATCACTAAAACAAAGAAAAGATGAAGAAATGGAAGCTATTGCTAATTTCCCGACCTACACTGCAGTGCAAAATCGTTTTTCTTCAAGTGTGTAAAGAAATGCGGATGAACAAAAACAAATGCGGATGAAGCTTCATCAAATGTGGATGTATTATACACAAGTGCGGATGTGTTATACACAAATGCGGATGTGTTATACACAATGCGGATGTGTTATAATCAAATGCAAATGACTTGTCACCAAATGTGGATGACTTGGCAAAAAATACGGATGACTTGTCACAAATGCAGATGACTTGTCACCGAATGCGGATGCCTTGACACCAAATGCGGTTGAATTGTAAACAAAGGTGGGTACTTTAAGCACAAATGCGGATGCTTTGAAATCAAATACAGATGCATTGAAATCAAATGCGGATGCCTTGCAAACAAATGTGGACGCTTTGCAAAGAAATGCAGATGAGTTAGCAAAGAAATGAGGATAAGTTGCAAGAAATGCTTATGAACAGCTGATGAATAGGACTTCATATAGAAAACAAAAACATGAATATGGATGATTGCAACCAACAGGCACGCCCATTTGTTGGTTACAACAAAAACAACAATACAAGACAATTCAACATGACAAAGTCAAGATCAAGACAATTAGAAAAGTCAAAATTAGGTCATGTTGTAATATTAGTATAAATAGACCCAATAGTGCATTTTTGCAAGTGTGGCTTTTGTGTGTGTGTTTCTTATGGTGTAAATCACCATCCAACGAGAAATCCTCTCCTTTGGGTGGGTTTGATTTCACCAGCCATCTATGATTCTCATTGTAGCTTGTTTATCAACATCAATGAAATCATAACATTATTTTTATCCATCTCTTTGTTCTTTGATTCACACACATCCACCCATCTTAATTTTGATTTCTAGATCTGAACGAGATGAATCCTAAGATCCAAGCTCAATGAATCTGAAATATTGATTTAGCATCAACTATATGGGTTTTACAGAAAAGGCCATGCAGTATATCAAAGGTCTACAGCGGAGTGTCAGAGGGACTGATGTGCTCTAAATTATACATAAAAATCCTATCAAAAGCACATCAATTATTCCTTAATATCTTCCTTAAAATGATGAAAATGTACTTAAAAGTCTTAAATTGTGTTTTGAGGTGTTTAGAAGGGCAAGTTGGACAAAAGAAGCATATTTAGGAAGAAATTAAAGTAATCTGAGCTTTGGAGTCCAAGCATGGGCCATGCCTCTTTAAGCACGCCCCTATGCTTTGCCAGAAACATACCCTCGGCTAAATTAACACACCCCCGTGTTTGGACATCTGACAAGACAAAAAGTACGATTCCCCAAAAGTAGACACGGGGCCATGCCTTTTAGGCACGGGGTCGTGCCCCACCACCAACACGGGGTCGTGCCCCATTTAGCACGGGGCCATGCCCGACACAACCTCCGTGTACGAGCCGACCAACTTTCGTAACCATTGTACTAGCACGGGGCCGTGCTTAAACACTCCAGAAAGCCTATAAATAGAAGCCTAAGTTCACCATTTTTGGCAAGCTTTGGTGGGAGAGTTACCTTGCAGAACCCTCTCGGGAATCAAGACTTCAAGATCATTTGGAGGCTCGGGAGGTGCATACAACATTTGGAAGAAACTTGGAATCATCTAAACGCCATCCATTGTGGATTATCGGTTTGATTGTTCCATTTCACCGATGATTACATATCTATCTTCTTTGTTATATGTTGTTATGTTCAAGCACATTATGAGCTAAACTCTTTTTATCATCCTAATCAAATGAAACTTATGTAATTTGTGATGAACTAATGGTGTGATAAATATTATGTTAACGTTATGGTGGTCTTGGGAAAACTATTGATGGGTAGCATCTACATTGAATGGGAAGTTAGAAATTTATGGTTTGTGATTGTTATCGTCATACAAAGTTGAAAAACTGTGTGATTAACTTTCATTCGTGAAACCGGTGTTCATTATAAATGCATGCTAATGAACTAGAAATGGTTATTAGAAATCATATCACTTTAACTTTCTGATCATTTGCGGGTTCCCTTTTATTTGTTCGGAAACTTCAGTAATTGTTACGGTTTTCTAAAATTAATGGTATGTTAGGAAGGAACTTGATCAACTCTCTTTTTGACATTAAGTTATGTTTTCAGAAATCGTATGTCAAATAGGTCACAAAAGATTTACCTACATTACTAGGGCTTTGATCTGAGCAGTAAAACTCAGCCTGACAGGATCAAGTCACTACGGCAGCAGGATAGACGAGAAATCATGCCAGCTCATCTTTATAAACATTAACATAATTACATTAATCCATATCTTTAAATCACACCACCAATTCATCACGGTTACATAAGTGGAATCTAATTAGGATGATAACTTTTATTCCCTGGTTTTAAATCCAAACGCTTCGAATCTTAGTTTACTTTCTTTCTTTTATTGTTTATTTTTAAATCCTAAAAATCTTTGTATTCAAATTATCATTTTCTTTAACAAAAACCAAATCTGATAGTCAAACATCAAGTTCGTTGAGTAGGCTAGGTGTGTCCACAGATTGATACTCAGTTCTTACCAAAACTATATTACCACACGACAGGTACACTGCCTTTTGTGTGTGTGATTTAGTATTAGTAATAACCAATTAAAACTAAATCTGTGCAATAAATCTATATCAAAATATATACTATCCGCACCCATCAAGTTTTTGGCGCCGTTGCCAGGGACACACCGCAGTTTGAAAAACAAACTAAATTTTTGACTGTCTTGTATATATCTTGTTAATATATTTTTGTTTAAACTTATGTTTATTTTTAGGTAGTTTGCCCTATTTAGTTTAGCTACTTTTGTCTGATTCATTTTAAGCCTTAGTTAGTTTATGCTTCATTAAGTTAGTGTATGTCCGACTCGTCTAGTTCTGAACTTGTTCCACCTCTTCCGGAACCCGAATGACTTTTCCGTCTAAGATTGTGCAAACGATCACAACAAACAACACCAGTCATTGAAGAAGTCATTTTGGAAGATACACCATCCAAAGAAGTCATGGCTAACCAAGACGAGGAAATGAAGATGACACACTATGCCACACCGTCAATAGATGGTTATGAATCAAGTGTTGTCCAACCAGCAATAGCAGCCAACAATTTTGAGATTAAGTCTAATATTATCCAACTCATAGAAAACTCAGTTCAGTTCCATGGGTTACAAGACGAAGATCCTAATGCTCACATATCATGATTCCTTCGTATCTGTGCAACCTTCAAAATCAATAACTATTCAGACGACACAATTCGACTAAGACTTTTTCCATTTTCACTTTGAGGCCAAGCCATCGATTGGCTTGATTCACTTCCGCCTAGTTCCATCACCACATGGGCGGAAATAGCAATTCCTTTTGAAATACTTTCCACCCGATCGCACTGCCAAACTAAGAAGTAGCATCACAAGTTTTCGCCAGGATGACGATGAATCATTACAAGCAGCATGGGAGAGATATAAAATTCTCCTTCGAGATGCCCATATCACGACTTGATCTGTGGCTGCAGTGTCAAACCTTCTATGATGCAATCAGCGGAGCCCACAAGCAAGCGGTAGACCAAAGTGTGGGAGGAGATTTTGAAGTGTCATGCCAACAGAAGCATACCAAGCCTTACAAAGAGCAGCTAAGAAGAGCTTTGCTTACAATCCCTTAAGAACCAAACCTAGTTCTAAAGGTATTCATCAAGTAGACTCTGAAACCCTAATTGCAGCCCAATTAGAAGCTCTAACCAAAAAATTTGAACAATTGCAAAACGAGCTAAGAAAAACTCCAACACGATGCAACACATGTGGAAATTCACACAAGACCAACGAATGCCCACAAGGCATTATGATGGTTGAAGATGTTGACTATGTAGGAGGCCCAAACAACTCATACATCAACAACTCAATTGGAGAAGCAACTCGAATTACAGAGATGCTGGTAATAACCAACAATCATATGGATTTAACCGAAGGCCACCTTACCAACAACAGAAACCACCATACCAAGGTCCAAGCAGTAGTAACCAAGACCGTGGAGCATCATCAATGGAAGACTTATTGCAACAGTTGTTGTTAACCACACAAGCCACAGATGAGTACATCCGGAATCTGATCGAAGAAATGTGGAGAGGTTCCAAAGAAACGAAGCTAACATCAAAAGCAACAAAGCATCATTGCAAACCACAGAGCACCAAGTAGGACAAATAGCATAACAACTATCTGAAAGACCTCAAGGAGCTTTACCCAGCAACACTGTAACAAACCCTAATGCTCAAGTCAAAGCCATCACCACCAGTAGTGGCAAAACCACTGAAGGTGATGCACCCGCATTACAACCCATCCTTGAAGAGGTAGAAACTGAAACTCTGAGTAATGTGAGTGATAAGCAAAAGCAACCTGTTGTTATTGAAGAACCAGCCAAGAAATACGTTCCACCACCACCTTATGTTCCACCACCTCCATATCCAGGACGTTTGAGACAACAAAGAATGGAGGCACAATATGGCAAATTCCTTGGGTTGTTCAAGCAACTCCACATCAGCCTTAGCACAATTGCCAAACTATGCTAAGTTTCTAAAAGGTGTCTTGTCAAACAAAAAGAAACTGGAAGAGTTATCACACGTTGTTTTAAATGAGTAATGCTCTGTAGTTCTTCAAAAAAAACTACCTCAAAATATGACTGATCCAAGAAGTTTCACCATGCCTTGCCTAATAGGAGATCTTTCTGTCAGTAACGCGTTAGCTGATTTAGGTGCAAGCAATAACCTTATGCCTTCGGTGAACCTAGACCTACCCGTATGAGCATCCAATTAGCTGACCGTTCTATCAAATATCCGAGGGGCATCATTGAAAATCTCTTAGTTAAAATTGACAAATTCGTATTTCCCGTTGATTTTATGATCCTTGATATGGATGAAGACAAAAAGGTTCCACTTATCCTAGGTCGACCTTTCTTAGCGACTGCTCGAGCCCTTATTGATGTTTGTACAGGCAAACTCACGCTTAGAGTAGACGAGGAGGAAGTAACTTTTGATATAGGCCAATCCATGAAACACCCTTAACATCATGATGACTCACTCTATTACGTTGATGCTTGCGATTCGATCATAAGTTGTCATTTGGAGAAAACTCTTCAAAATGAAGCTTGCAACACTCAACTAATAGAAATCCAAATCACCGAACCCATTTGTGAGAACCAAATCATTCAACAACTTGAAGTTGATGAAACAACACGTCATCAAGAAGCATTTCAGGTCATTGAGAAAGACTTAGAACCAAAAGCCAAACCTTCTATAGAAGACCCTCCAGTTTTAGAGCTCAAAGAACTTCCATCTCATCTCGAATACGCTTTTCTTGAAAACACAACTCAACTTCCTGTCATAATCTCATCCGCCTTATCAATTGATGAAAAGAACAAGTTGCTCAATGTACTCAAGGCACACAACGAGCAATTGCATGGAAAATCATGGACATCAAGGGAATCAATCCATCCTTTTGCACTCATAAAATATTGATGGAGGAGAACTTCAATCTGTCATTCAACCTCAAAGACGTTTAAACCCGAGCATGCAAGAGGTGGTGAAGAAAGAAGTAATCAAACTGCTAGATGCCGGTTTGATTTACCCTATTTCTGATTCACCTTGGGTCAGTCCCGTCCAAGTTGTTCCAAAGAAAGAAGGAATGACTGTTGTAACTAACGAGAAGAACAAGCTTATTCCTACTTGTACGGTTATTGGATGGAGAGTTTGCATAGACTATCGCAAACTCAATGACGCCACAAGGAAAGATCACTTCCCTCTTCCTTTCATTGACCAAATGCTTGAGTGATTATCTGGAAAAATGTTCTATTGTTTCCTGGATGGTTTCTTAGGATATTTTCAAATCACTATTGCTCCCGAAGATCAAGAGAAGACGACATTCACCTGTCCATATGGCATATTTGCTTATCGGTGAATGCCCTTTCGATTGTGTAATGCTCCTGCTACATTCAAAGATGCATGGTAGCAATTTTTCATGACATGATTGAACACTCAATGGAAGTTTTCATGGATGATTTCTCCATCTTGGAAACTCATTTGAGCAATGTCTGGAAATTCTGGAAAAGATGCTGGTTGGATGTGAAGATTCTAACCTTGTTTTAATCTGGGAAAAGTGCCCCTTCATGGTTATGAAAGGAATAGTGTTAGGACACAAAATCTCTCGAGCAGGGCTTAAAGTCGATCAAGCCAAAGTCGACACTATTTCTAAACTTCAACATCCACAACCGTGAAAGATATCAGAAGTTTCCTAGGTCATACAGGATTTTACCATCGTTTCATCAATATTTCTCAAAAATCGCTCGACTATTGACTCAACTTCTCAAGAAAAACGCTCAATTCGTATTTTCTGATGAATGCATTAATGCATTCAAATTGCTTAAAGAGAGGCTGCTAACTGCTCCAATCATGGTTTCCCCAGATTGAACGCTACCATTTGAACTCATGTGCTACGCAAGCGATTTCGCGGTAGGAGCCGTATTAGGACAATGGAAAGACAAGCAATTTCACCCAATTCATTATGCGAGCAAAACCCTAAACGACGCATAAGAAAACTACACCACCATTGAAAAAGAACTTCTTGCGGTAGTTTTCGCATTTGACAAATTCCGCTCGTATCTCATTCTTTCGAAAACAATTGTTTACACCGATCATGCAACCCTTCGTTATTTGTTCAACAAACAAGATGCAAAGCCAAGATTGATTCGTTGGATCCTTCTGCTTCAAGAATTTGACATCGAAATTCGTGATAAGAAGGGAGCAGAAAATCTAGCGGTCGATCATCTCTAGCGTCTTGAGGATTCAAGTCCTTCACAAACTGACGAAGCCATAATAAATGACAACTTTCCTCATGAATTCCTTATGTACGTTCAATCCTCAATCGATGAACATCCTTGGTTTGCCGATTTTACAAATTACTTCGCAAGCGGAATCCTTCTCAAAGGAATGACTTATCAGCAAAAGAAGAAATTCTTTGTTGATATCAAACATTACTATGGGGAAGACCTGTATCTATTCAGAATCGGTGCAGACCAACTCATTCGAAGATGCGTATACGGAAGAGAAGCTGAACAAATTCTACGCGACTGTCATGAAGGACCCACCAGAGGACACCATGGAGCAACCTTAACAGCTAAGAAAGTGTTTGACTCTGGATTTTACTGGCCCACGATCTTCAAAGATGCTCACAACATGGTACGCAACTGCCATGCATGTCAAAGAGCAACCAATATCTCAACACGGGATGAGATGCCTCAGAAACCAGTTCAAGTATGCGAGACATTTGATGTATGGGGTATTGACTTCATGGGGCCATTACCGGTGTCATTTGGCAATCGTTACATCTTGGTAGTAGTTGATTACGTTTCAAAATGGGTTGAAGCTCAAGCCCTGCCTACTAATGATGCCAGAAACGTTGTCAAATTCCTTGAAAACTGTTTTCTCGTTTTGGTGCCCCCAAAGCTCTAATTAGTGACCAAGGAACTCATTTTTGTAACAACCAGCTCGAACGAGTAGTGGTGCGTTATGGAGTTCACCATCGCTTTACAACTACTTACCATCCACAAGCAAATGGGCAAGCTGAAATCACTAACCGAGGCATCAAATGAATCCTTGAGAAAATTGTAGGTCAAAATCACAAGGACTGGTCTATCAAGCTAGATGATGCATTATGGGCTTTTCGAACAGCCTATAAGACTCCTATCGGCACAAGACCGTTTAAACTAGTTTATGGGAATTCATGTCATCTACCTGTGGAATTAGAGCACAAGGCTTTTTGGGCACTTAAAGCAACAAACCTGGACCAAGACCTTGCAGGAAAGAATCGATTCCTACAAATCCACGAATTAGAGGAATTGAGAGAACAAGCGTAAGAAAACGCTAGGGTTTACAAAGAAAAGACAAGGAAATTCCACGACGCTCAATGAAAGATCACAAAACGATTTTATGTGGGAGAACGTGTCTTATTGTATAACTCTCATTTACGTTTGTTTCCCGGAAAACTGAAGTCACGTTGGTCTGGACCGTACATGATAAAAAATGTGTTTCTGAATGGTGCCATTGAAATTTATAACCACGAAGGTTTAAGTTTCAAAGTAAATGGTCATCATTTGAAACTGTATAATGATGGACCAACAAAAATTCCCTCGGAGGAATTACACCTCTGCCCCGACGAAAACTAAGTGTGGGGAAGGGTCGTGCCGAAGACCTGAAACTTAAACGCGGCACCTGTATATAAAATTTTCTTAATTTTTAGGATCCCACTAGCACAAGCATGGGGCCGTGCCTCATCAAGCACGCCCTCGTGTTCACTTTCCACTACCTGTATATAAATACCACACTTGTTCCATTCTTTCATAACACTCACTTCTGTTTGTAAACATCTGAAAAATGAAAGAATCAAGTCACGGAAGTTCAAACTAGAATCCTACGAAGAAACCACGTTCTGAAACACGAGAACCAATGACTCAAGAATATTTCTTCAAGCTGCATGAACTAATCAAACAACTGATTGAAATGAACCTCACTGCATCCCAACGCTTAGCTGAACTTATCCAAAAAGTTCAACACATGAGCGAGGAACTCATTTCCATTAACCAGCAGCTTGTGGAATTGAGCAACCGCACCTCTCACTATCCCATCCCGAGCCTTCCACACAAAATGTGTGGACGTTTCTTTTAGAAGCATTTCGTGATGTGCTAAGTGCGCTGTTGCGCGTTAAAGTGTCTGGTTTTGATGTTTCAGATTCTCGGCTTTTAACGTATTATGTAACCGTAGGACCTTAGGAAATGTAATTTTCATTTTGGCTTGTGTTTATTTACTCTAGGACTAATTTCGTATCTTTTCTGATGATTGGAAAGTGGTAAAACTTAACCGGGAAAATTACACAACGCGTGAAACTAAAATACGGAACAACAAAAGGCTGAAACCACCTAACAACACTTGAACACGGCCCCGTGCTCAAGTAGGCACACCCCCATGTTCGACAAAAAATGACACAAGCTGACATATTTCAACCTTTTGTCTTCTTCCTCTTCAATTTGCATGTTAAATACCGATCTCAATTGCCTGCAAAGTCTTATCCACTCTCATTTTCATCTTGTTTTTCCAATTTCTTTCATCTTTTCAAGAGTTCTTTCAAGAGTGTTTGAACAAAAGGTTAGTGCACTAATTCCTTTGATTATGAAAGTCATTTACATGTAGTTAGGTGATTAGGTCTCTAAACAACCGAAATCCTAGGAATTATATGTAAAGACTTGTTCTTAAATGTTTCATGGAATGATGAATACTTTCAACCTACTTGTTCATGTTTATTCTTGTAAGTAGATTAGTGTTAATTTGTTTTTTTCTTTAGTTATTAGTTTGTTTAGGTAGCTAATTCGTGTGTTTTCTTTTATCATTATCAATACTATCTTCATAATTCGTGGTGAAATATTTGTTAATCATGTTCAAGAGTTCCCAAGTGGTATTAAACGTAAAATATATTTTTGGATATGTTGAATTATTAACAAATAATTAAAATGTTAAACGTACAATCTTTGATTTTTTAAGCAAGAAAACGTTAAACCCATGCTTAGTCAATGATTTACAAACATAACCACACGTGCTCGAGTCAAGATTCCATGCTTACCATGTTTACCGCACCCCCACGTTTCACAAAACGCACCCCCATGTTCAAAAATTTTCCTTGGATGATAAACTTTTAAACCACTTTTGATCATGAGTTGAACCATTATGATGTTATGTCTTGAAAAACACATGATTTTCACTAACATCATGAAACTGCTCAAGAAATTGGCTTTGTATAGATTAACATATTTTTGAAATTTCAGGATCATGAATCATCCTTACTTATGTTTCGAAGCAAGCCGCGAGAGATGGTGCCATGAGAGACTTCAAAGGCTGCTACAAATGGTCGAAAGACCCCATTTACAAGCAGATGAAGAAACACTAGCGGCAATCGGATAGCTAGAAAGATACAATACATTATTGAGTGTCCAATAGAAGCGTTTATTCTCACAAAATAGACCTTCCGTTTATGAACTAACTCTTGAATTTTTAGCATCTTTCAAATTTAGCATGAAAGACTCTGATCCTTGGGATAATAATGCAGTTTCATTAAGACTTGCTGGGCATTTGCACAAAACATCCATTTTCTTGTTCGGTGTCTATCTCAGGATCTACACGGAACAGGAAATGGAGGAGGAAGCAGTATATGGAATTCCGGCATACCATACTTTCCCGGACGAGGAAAGTAAAGACGCAGAAAGTAGTGCAATGAGGAAAGCATTTTGGGAGCGGATTGGAACTGTAGGGTTCAACTCGAGTAAAACAAAAAGCAGTCAGATACGAGACCCGCTGTTGCGATACATTCATCGTTACTTAGTCATTCCATAACAGCTCGTAGTCAAAGCGAGGGAGTTGTTAAGTTGAGGGACTTGTTCATTTTATATTGTATGGTTAATCAGTTGCCATGTAATATTGGGTATTTGTTTTGTAATCTTTTTTCCAGGAATGCGATTGCAGGTGCTCCAACACCTATGTTTGGAGGAAGCTGGATTTTGAACTTATACGAAAGCTATGGTTATAACACTGAGGGAACTGAAGGAGTGATTCCAGGACTTTTAGACTTGAGCATTTGCACAAGTATGTACATGGTGACAAGCCTACCAAATGGGCAGCCAAGATTCATGGATAAGAAGGGACAAATCTGGGATCTGGTCGACCTCGAAGAAATAATTATGGATCTTGACATGCCAATACAGTTGGAAGGAGCTGGAGCTGGATCTTCAAGTTCACGTACAAGGGAATTCCCGACCATGTTAGACCTTTACGAGTCAGTACAAACAACCTGCGACCATGCACGACGATCATTTGAATATGCCCAACAAGCCTTCAACCGAGTCGAAAGTCTGCACTCCCGAGTCGATGACCTCAGTAATGATGTCACATACATCAGGAACCGAATGTACCATGAGTGGGGGGATATTCCCCCACATAGCCCTTGAAAACCGTATCATTTTCGGGGACCTGACACAATTGTTTTGTGCTAATCTATCTTTTAATTTATGTCGTTTTGTTTTTATTTTGTGTGTTTAGGACTTTAACACTTTTAATAAATTGGTGACATTTTAGGTGATACCGAGGATTCTAACAACACGAGGCCAACCAAACACAACTGAGAATTTCATCATTTTTAGGGGAGTTATTTCTTACCCTTTCTCGATCTTGATTATATTAATCACATTGAGGACAATGTGAATTTTAAGTGTGGGGATAGGAGTAAGGCATTTGACTTTGTTAAAAAGGTCCAAATTTAAAACTTTTAAGAGAAGATCACTTACCAAGTAATTTTTGTGACAAGAAACCAAAAATAAAATTTTTGATAAACCAAATTATAAATATACGTTTTCGGGAAATAAAAAAGTAAACTCATGACATCCAAATAAAATTGAAAATGTTTTTTGTGATATCCTTAAAAGCAATAATCTAATCTAGTAAAATATTTAATCATGGAAAATGAAGCACTATTACCCAATTCAATCCATATGCGAGTTTATTTTTGAGCCTTAAACAGCTTTTGCAAAATTGCAATTCTAATTTCATTCTGTATTTAATTGAGGGTGCCATATGATACGTGTAATTAGAACTTGCTTTGGGTATGCATTTCAAGACCTTAATTAGTATTTGTTGCATAAAAACGAATTAGGCACTAGGAAACCTTAACCATTCGAGCCCCAACCACTGTCTTTAATTTTCCTTATCCGAACATCAACCATAGTGAGCCCCGTAAAGCTTAAACGTTTTTATCTTTCAATCACCCGAGCCACCAAGTCATTTAACCAAAACCCTTCTACAAAAGCCATTTTTGTTAAAGACACATTTTTGGATTAAAAAAAATTATTTGGTCCTTTACCGCAGACCTTAAAGAACTGGAATGCATTCTTTTGATTTCAATTTTCTTTGTTCCCTTCATCACGCAAAACCGGGACTTCCCCCGGAAATCCGCGAACAAATTTTCAATCTCACGTTTGACGAAAGAAAGAAATGGCGAAAAAAGGAACAAGTTCCGCCATTTTGTGGAATTTTAAAAAGTGCTATAAAGAGACAGGCAAAAAGATATGAAAGATGCCCGAATTGTGGAAATTGGTCTGATAATGGAAAATGCAAAAAGAATCAAACTGAATCTCAATACGAATACACAGAACTAATTCAATTGGGTGCTATAGGCTTCAAGCCGAACGATCCTTGAGAAAGGAAAGTTTTGTGTATCTTCGGGTAAAAGATGAAGTACGAATCTTGAAAGCAAAATACGGTCTTGACAATCTGACCTTAAACGAGTCCTCAAGCTAGCATATACCTTCTAGCTTGAAGTATTGTATAGGGAACCTTTATTGCTTTCCTTGTAGTTTATGTTAGAAAAATAAGCCAAGACCGTCGTCTTTAGCATTAGCCAACTTTTCCAAATATTCCATACCCGAGCCCGAGCCAATTACAACCCATCAAAGACCTAATGATTTATACAAGTATATATCTAAGTAGGTGGAGATTTGATCCCTTAACAAGCTTATGATTTCACACGTATTCATACTAGGCAATTGAGTGTATTAGTCTACTTAATCTTGATTATGACTCCATATATTGAGCCGAGTGTGAGTACACCTTGTGAGAAGTGTGGATTTTTGCATGATTATAATCTTTACTAACCTATTGCTTGCTAGGATATCATTTTACATATGCTTAGAATATTTATATTTGGATGACAATAATGTTTACTTGCGTATTTCTCGAAAGACATGTTTATAATTTGTTTTATTTGGTTTTTGATGGACTTGTCATTTTTAGTGATTTTTGCTTGAGGACAAGCAAAGATCAAGTGTGGGGATGTTTGATGTGCTCCAAATTATACATAAAAATCCTATCAAAAGCACATCAATTATTCCTTAATATCTTCCTTAAAATGACGAAAATGTACTTAAAAGTCTTAAATTGTGTTTTCAGGTGTTTAAAAAGGCAAGTTGGACAAAAGAAGCATATTTAGCAAGAAATTGAAGTAATCTGAGCTTTGGAGTCCAAGCATGGGGTCGTGCATCTTTAAGCACGTCCCCGTGCTAAATTAACACACCCCCGTGTTTGGACATCTGACAGGACAAAAAGTATTGTTCCCCAAAAGTAGACACGGGGTCGTGCCCCATTTAGCATGGGGTCGTGCCCGACACAACCTGCATGTACGAGCCGACCAACTTTCGTAAGTATTGTACTAGCACGGGGTCGTGCCTTTTAGGCACGGGGCCGTGCTTAAACACTCCGGAAAGCCTATAAATAGAAACCTACGTTTGCCATTTTTGGCAAGCTTTGGTGGGAGAGTTACCTTGCAGAACTCTCTCGGGAATCAAGACTTCAAGATCATTTGGAGGCTCGGGAGGTGCATACAACAATTGGAAGAAGCTCGGAATCGTCTAAACGCCATCCATTGTGGATTACCGGTTTGATTGTTCCATTTCACCGATGATTACATATCTATCTTCTTTGTTATATGTTGTTATGTTCAAGCTCATGACGAGCTAAACTCTTTTTATCATCCTAATCGGATGAAAGTTATGTAATTTGTGATGAACTAATGGTGTGATAAATATTATGTTAATGTTATGGTGGTCTTGGGAAAACTATTGATGGGTAGCATCTATATTTGAACGGGAAGTTATAAATTTATGGTTTGTGATTGTTATCATCATACAAAGTTGAAAAACCGTATGATTAACTTTCATTCGCGAAACCGGTCTTCATTATAAATCCATGGCTAATGAACTAGAAATGGTTATTAGAAATCATATCACTTTAACTTTCTGATCATTTGCGGGTTCCCTTTTATTTGTTCAGAAACTTCAGTAATTGTTACGGTTTTCTAAAATTAATGGTATCTTAGGAAGGAACTTGATCAACTCTCTTTTTGACATTAAGTTATGTTTTCAAAAATCGTATGTCAAATAGTTCACAAAAGATTTACCTACATTACTAGGGCTTTGATCTAAGTAGTAAAACTCAGCTTGACAGGATCAAGTCACTACGACAGCAGGATAGATGAGAATCGCACCAGCTCATCTTTATAAACATTAACATAATTACATTAATCCATATCTTTAAATCACACCACCAATTCATCATGGTTACATAAGTGGAATCTAATTAGGATGATAACTTTTATTCCCTGTTTTTAAATCCAAACGCTTCAAATCTTAGTTTACTTTCTTTCTTTTATTGTTTATTTTTAAATCCTAAAAATCTTTGTATTCAATTATCATTTTCTTTAACAAAAGCCAAATCTGATAGTCAAACATCAAGTTCGTTGAGTAGGCTAGGTGTGTCCACGGATTGATACTCGGTTCTTACCAAAACTATATTACCACACGACAGGTACACTGCCTTTTGTGTGTGTGATTTAGTATTAGTAATAACCAATTAAAACTGAATCTGTGTAATAAATCTATATCAAAATAAATATACCATCCGCACCCATCAGGGACCATACTTATGTCCACTAGTTCATAGCAGCTATTTCCGAAGGCTAACTAGCTTTGGAAGAACTTATTCTTCCGAAGCTACTTATACTTTGGAAGTGGCTACTTCTTCCGAGGCTTTCTTGGGACTTCATACTTTGGAAGTTGTCGTCTTCATTTCTTATAAGTGTTAAAGCTTTGGAAGAGTAGAGACTTTGTCTTCGGAAGTTGGAGTTTTCCTTTGAAATTTGACCTTGCACTTGACCTTGGAAGAACTCCATTTGTCTTTGGAAGTTCCACTCTTAGCTTCGGAAGTCCTTTATTAGTAGTACCAAAATAGTCTAAGTGTTTGGTTTCAGTTGCACCAGCCTTTCTAGATCCAACATGGACTTTAATAGGTAATCTGGTATGAATAGTAAGTTGCAAATGCTCAAACTCGTTTTGCTTTAGTAATTCCTTTGGCTTAAGTCATCAACTACCATGTAGTTTTGCCTGGGTGATACTTGATTACAAAGTTGTAACTGTTTGACAATTCAACCTAGTGATGTGTTGCATATTTAGCTCCTTCTCCTCAAAGATATGTTGATGACTCTTGTTGTCGGTCTAAATGGTGCACGTGGTATAATAAAAGTAATTTCTCCATATCTTGAGTGCAAACACCACAACTCTAAACTCCATTCATGGGTCGTGTAGTTCTTCTGGTGGATCTTTAATTTACGGGAAGCACACGCAATGACCTTCTCATGTTGCATCAAAACACAATTGAGATCTTTAATAAAAGCCTCATAGTATACCACAAAGCCATCTAATCATTCTTGTAAAGATAGTATCAGTGCTATACAGAGTTTATGTTTTAATATCTAGAATGTTGATTCTTGTTTATCATCATAGTTATATGTCCTACCTTTATGAGTTTAAGCTGTGAGAGGTTTAAAGTTTTTTTTAAAAGCCCATCAATGAATTATAGATAATAGCTAGACAATTTCATAAACTCTTGCACTTCTGTTGGAGTTTTTGACGCATCCTAATTCTTCATGTCTTCTAACTGGACAAAGTTGACATGTATTCGCTTCTCATTAACTACATACCCTAAAAATCAGAGCCCCTGAATCCAGGTATCACATTTTAAAAACATAGCATTCATCTAATCCTATTTTAGAAGTTCTAGAATCCTTCTAACATGTTCCTTGTGTTCTTCTTTGTTCTTGGAGTAGATGAGAATTTTATCGATAAAGACAATAAAAATATATTTCAAATAGGCTTTACGCACTCGGTTCATGAGATCCATAAAACTCACGGTTATGTTAGTCAACCCAAATGCATGATCAAAAACTCATAGTATTGTACCTAGCTCTGAATGCAGTCTTGGGTATGTCCTCTTCTCGAACTCTCTTTTAATGATATACAAATCTTAGATCTATCTTGTAATAGAAACTCGAACCTTGAAGATGGTTCATCAAATCATCTATGTGAGGAAGTGGATAATGATTCCTAACTGTCATAATGTTCAGCTTAAAGTAGTCAATACATATGCAAAAAGTATCATCCTTCATCTTGATAATCATGACTGGAGCACCCCAAGACTATGAGCTAGGTCTGATAAACCATTTATCTAACAGCTCTTGTGGTTGCATGGAAAGTTCTTATAATTCATTTAGAGAAAGTCTATATGAAGCTTTGGAGATAGGTGCAGCTCTAGGTGTCAAGTCAATCTAAAACTCGACCTTCTAGTGCACGGAAGCCAAGGAAAGTCTTTAGGAAATACCTGGAGAAAGTCATGAATGATAGGAATACCTTCGATCTTCTTTTCTTGTGTTGCTTTATTTATGATCATGGTTGGGATGGCCCTTGCGTAAGCACTTCTAAGTCTTCATGTAAGAGATGATGCCTAAGACTACACCATTCTTCCACCCTAGAAAGATAATACTTCAGCACTAGGAAGTGGTACATAGACAATCTTCTCTTGGTAAGTGATCTCCGCTTGGTTTTCAGATAACCAATACATGCCAACAACAACATCAAAATTACCAAGCATAACTGGCATAAGATTTGTGTGTCTTGATAATCCTCATTTACATCCTTTGAGGATATAACTTGCTTTAATTAGCTTACCTTCAACTAATTCTAAGATTTATTTAGGTTCCATTTTGGTTAGGGCAACATCTAAAGCTTAGTTGGTCCATTTGATCGATTTGAAGTACAAATGAATTATTGAATCGTTTAATATCAAATACAAACAATAGAGAAAAATAATAATGAAGGTTGAGAACAAAAACAATTCAATCAAAGTAAGACAATGATGATCAATATATTGAAACAGCACTGTGAAATTACTACTTACAAAGGTTACTTGTAACAAGGATAAACGATTAGGGTTTTGCAAGCTTTATCCACAATGAAAAAGATCAAAAGTATATATAATAGTCTTAGTTTCGCAGACGGTTTCACTGCCTGCAAAACTGTTCTGCCGGTTCACCGAGAGAACTAAAGAGCTGACTGTGAGTAAAATTATAGTTTCGCTGGACTACAAAACAAAATGAAGCTAACTACATACAAAAGTAAGCTAACATAAGACCTATTACAAGAAAATATAAACATTCTAATCTAAGGTGAGTCCAACCTATGCATGATCTTTAATACTCCCCCTAGGTTGGAACTCACCACATTCACTCGTCTTTTACAGCTCCTGTAGCAACCTCCTTAGGGGCTTCAGCAAATGATTGACCTGGTCTCTTCGTGCTTCATTAGCCCCTTCAGGATGAGCACTACCTTGCTCAAACTATCTAGCCAAATCTTGTATGTACATGTTTAGATCAACTTGGGCCCTCACTCTCTCCGCAAGCCTTTTCACCTCTGCCCCCACACCTTTGATCTTATTGGCCACAGTCATAAATAGACTGGCTTCCTTCCTTGTCTCATCACCCATACCTGTTTTAATATGATTCTCGCACAGAACCAGCAGGTCTTCATCATAAAAGCTAAAAAGCTCCATCAGATCAAATACTTTGAATTTACTACCATTCTTCACTCTGATTACCGCCTCCCTCGTATTCTTATCATAAAACCACTTCTCAAAATTCTGTAGTTACTCGGGGAGGGGATCTGCCAATCTGACCCTATTCATGGTCTTTGGAGGTTTCACCCTTAGTACAATTTTTCCCTTTCTAGTCTCCTAATCCTTGTCCTTCTTCGATCGTCTTCTCTCCGCTTTAATAAATCCGAAGGACTCAAAATTGTCATTCAAGCAATTTTTTATCTCCTTCTCCAATAATGAGGCTTTTTCTCTATGATGGGCATTCAGTAATGGCATGTTTCCAGCCTCCTCAAATCCTATTTTGGCAAGGTCTTGAAGGCCTTGCTCTTGTGCATGTAAGAAATACCACCTCCTCTCCTCTTGATCATAAACATCTTGGGGCCGGGGTTATAACACCAGCTAATGATTCTTTGTCAGCCTCCTTTTTGCTCAACCCTTCCAGTTTTGGAATAGGGGAGTTAGTTCTTAAGGCTCCTTTTCTTTGACAAACCATTCCTCTTTATCCATTTCAAACCCAACTCCATCTAAGCCTCCTTTTTTGGCTACATATACTAAAGGCCTTTCTTCAAACTCATAAAATTTGGGTTCAGAATCATAGTCAACCAGTTCTTCATCATCTTCCATTTCATCGATCAGGCCTTTGCCTTTTTCAGCTTCCCTTTCAACTGATTTCTCCCTCACTACCTCCTCACCAACCAAATATTTGTCTATATCAAACCCCATATTGACAAACACAGCTTCTATTATCTCCTCCACATTCTCCAAAGATTCATTCTCCTTCTCTACTCCAGAACCTCCTATACCTTCAGTCGCTGCACTAGATGTGCCCTCTCCTGCCCTGGAAGATGTACCCACATTCGGAAATGGGTATTTGGAAGTATCAGTTAAATCATCTAACTCAGATTGAGTTAGTTTATTGGGTAGGCCGGCAGCAACTTTTAACTGATTTATCTGCTCAAACAGCTTCTTTATCAACAAGCTTTGATCCACCAACATCTTCTTCATACATTCAATCACCTCATCCTTTTGACTCTCTCTAATCTCTTGATTAGTAAGTTTCGTTTTCATCATGCTTAGCTCATTAGCAAGAGAGCTGTTCAGATTCCTAATCACATATTCATCTAACCAGTTCTCTCTTTCTCCTTGAGGTCTCTATAAATAATTAGCATCTTTATTTAGTTTTTCAGACTCACCAAATCAGCTTTCTTCTTTGACCTTTACTCTTTCTCAGCTCTTACCTGCTCAGCCATTTCATTCACCTCATCTTCAAAGTCATAATCCTTTTCCTTCGCATATCTTTTTCTTTTCTTAGCACCATCTATCTGTTGTGCTCGGGTATCCTCAGCTCTTTTATTTTCTGACTCGTCCACCCTCCTGATATAATTCCATTTTATAGGTGGATACATGTTTTCCCACACATGGGTGATATTTCTACTGAAATCATGATGGACGGCACAACAATCTACGAAAATACGGGTGTTCATCTGCACCAACCTTTTAACCTCCCCGTGTCTTGGAACATTAGGAATTAGATCATCAAAGATCATCTGCAGAAATCTTGGATACAACAGCCACTTATCCTTCTTCAACGCCATCACATTTTCTGCCATACATGCAAATATCAGCCTAGCAATGTTGGATTTCTCTGCTTTATAACATAACACCATGGCTTTTGCCTAGTCTATATTTAGCCCATCTCATCCACCTTTATGATGATCTAAACACATAATAAAGACGTGGGTTATGTATCTCCATTCCTTTGAAAGTAAGGACTTCTTGATCTCTTTTCATGTGCCAAAGCTGGTCCCTCATATCCCATATGCCTAAACGCCATAAACACCTCAGCGTCAGTCATAAAAAACTTCCTCTCCTAAATCATTGTCTAGTCTTAGGATCCTCAACACTTTCTTAGCTGTCATAATCACCTCATTCGCCAAAACTTTTGAAATAATCCTCTGTGTGTTCCTCTTGTATCATACTCAGCTGATCTCCAGAAATCTCTGATATGAAGATCATAGATGATGGTAGAATGAGATATTGCATATGTAATAAGAGATCTTTGCAGCTAGCAAATGCAATCTCTAAAGCCAGCTGCTTTAGGATGTGTATCGTCTAAAATGGTTGTGATGTTGTTTCTCTCATCAAATCTTAGATTTGCCATTAAATCTGAAAGAAAAATGAAGTGCATTAGAATAAAGTATTAAATGCTAATATGAAATAAGGAAAATAAAAGAATAAAAATTAAATTAATTCCGCTGGACGAAACTATAGTTCGCATAATGAGTTTTAGTTTGGGCAGGCAAAAGTATAGTTTCGCCAGCAAAAGCACGTTAGATTCAGCAAGACGGTGAAGTAGATTCGACAAGCCAAAACTATAGTTTCGGCACAGCGAAATAGAAGTTTAGTCATTGAAACTGTTAAGTTCGCTCGGATAGCATAACCTCACATTTCGCTAAAAAATCATGAACTTTCGTTCAGTTTCGCTAGACTATCGGTACTTTCGCAGTAAGAACTACGAAAGTACCGAAGATTCTCGATCGAATATACCCATAATGTTGTAGTTTTAACGAGATTAAGTTATGGTTGTGAGTTCGAAACTCACTTGCGAGCAAGAAACAACAATCAATCGATAACAAAATCACATAATCTCAAATTCGCACACGGAGGCCACGGAACAACCCTAAGAAGTCTAAACTTTCGATAGTGCAAAAAAGAGAAATTAATTTCGCAAAATAAGTTAAATAGCAGCTAGTTTCGCAGACATCAAAACTGGAGTTTCACCAGACGGGGCTACAGTTTTGCCAAGCAAAGCTACAATTTCGTCAGGCGAAACTCTGGTCGAAATTGACTTCGCACAAAGTGAGAGTACCGAACGAAAAAGCAATTTCGCCCTGCGAAACTATCTGCGAAAATATAATTTTGCTGAACTTTAAAAGTTTTTTTAGAAAAAATTATTATAATTTATTATATTATATTTTATTAAGACCGAGAACTGAATCAATCATGAGATCACATCCTTAGGATATACTTTAGCACAAAGATGTATTTAGTCATAATCAAGCAATAAGATCACACTGATAACTGAATCTAATCACAGTCTTTGAATGATTTTTTAAAATCTCAAACTATTCAATAACGATTGCTGATATGTTTGTCCACTTAACCCCGTGCCCTATCTTTTTGAACAAGCAATAGATGATTCGCTAAGATTCGATAAAATACTTTAGAATGCTAGGACCCCACAATCATTTGGCAAAAACCCTCACCAACCAGTTTTCGTGCAAGCCAAAATGATTGCGTAAAACTAGACATCCTTATGCATATATTTTAATTTAAATCATTATGTTGTTGTCTACTTTATTCTTCAGACAGAGTCTATCAAGCATATCATTAAAGAATCTGTTTGTTCTTCTATTATTTTCAGATTAGAAAAAACTTAGATGTAAATCAAATAAAAGCATTAGTTACTGTCATTTCTTGTTTTAAACGCAAGTCGTGCATAAACAAGCATATCCAGAAGATTTACAAACATTTCCCGTCATCTTGACTCAAGTTCCCAAATCTCTTTTCATTTTTATTAACATACCCTCCCCATAAATTTCTACACCGAAGAAATTATTATATATATATATATATATATATATTAATAACAAAGCAATCAACAAATTTAAAGAAAAAGAGGTTTAAAATGATATTAGACCTATCATAGAGAAATCATAAAAACAAGGTTTATCAAATGTTTTTGTGAAAAGATCTGCTTTTTATTTTTTGTGTCAATGGGAATAATATCAATAAAACCCTTTTCTGAGCATCACGGATTACATGAATCCATGCCTCAATGTGCTTGGTTCGAGAATGATGAATAGCATTCTTGGCAATCCCAATGGCTGTTTCGTGTCACAAAACAACGGTGTATGGAGAAAGTTGATCACGTAGTCAATCATCTGGATTTATATCCAGAGAACTTGTGAAGAGCAACTAGAGGCAGCAATGTATTCTGCTTCTCCTATAGAGAGAGAAACAGTGGTCGGTTTCTTGCTTTGCCATGAAACCAGACAATTGCCTAGGTATTGACATCCTCCGGTGACCGATTTTCTGTTTAACCTGCAACCATTAGAATCACTATCAGAATAAGTATGTAAATCAAAGTTCCCACCATAGGGATACCAAAGACCTAAACGAGAAGAGCCTTTATGGTAACGAAAAATTCTTTTTACGGCCTTTTCATCAAACTCTTTCGGGGCAGATTGGTATCGAAAACAATATCCTACAACAAAAGTGATGTCGGGACGACTTGCTGTAAGATACATAAGGGGACCAATCACAGATCTATAGAGATGAGGATCAACAGGTTTCCCGTTTTCGTCAGGAGTGAGGCACGTTTGAGCAGTAAAAGGACTCATTTTAGGAGAAGTGTCATCCATCTTGAATTACTTCAAAATCTCTTTAACATACTTCTCCCGATGAATGAGAATACCCTCTGGCTTTTGTTCCACCTATAACCCAAGGAAAAAGCACATCCCTCCCATCATGCTCATTTCAAAGCGACTACGCATCACCTCCTCGAACTCCCGACACAATTGTGAATTGGTGGAGCCGAAAATAATATATCAACATAAACTTGGACAATCAGCATTTTACCATTCACTTCCCTCTTGAATAGAGTCATATCAATGGTGCCACAAGAGAATCCATTACTTAGGAGATACTGTGTCAGGGTCTCATCCCAGATTCGAGGTGCCTGATGAAGACCATAAAGAGACTTGTCAAGCTTATAAACTTTGTCGGGGAAATTGGGAACCTCAAAACCAGGTGGTTGACACACATATAACTCCTCATCAATGTCTCCATAAAGGAAGGCACATTTGACATTCCTCTAATAGACCTTGAACTATTTATGAGCAGCATGAGCCAGAAAAATTCTTATTGCTTCAAGACGAGCGACAGGAGAAAAAACTTTGGTATAGTTAATCCCTTCTTCTTGAGTGAATCCTTGCACCACCAATCTTGATTTGTTTCGCACCACAACGCCACGATCATCAAGTTTGTTCTTAAAAACCCATTTCGTGCTAATTGGGCATTTGTTTGGTGGAAGATCAACTAGAATCCACACTTTGAGTTTTGTGAATAATTGGAGCTCTAATTGCATCGATTCGACCTTGCAAGGGTCCTGTAGAGCTTCATGAACATTTTTTGGAACAATTGTGAAATAAAACAACAGAAGAGACAAATGTTAATCACACCAGATTGACTCAACGTCCGTACTCCATGGTGATAGATCCAATGATATTATCATGAGGATGATCTTTTAATATTTTGAAATCAGTGGGTATAGGTAGGATGATTGGAGATGGTTAACTGATAGATTGTGGATGGGTAAATGAGGAGAGAGAGATGGTACAGGCTGTGATAAGGAAGATGTTGGTGATGAAAGAAGGGAAGTAAAAATAGGTGAAGGTGGAAGATCAAATGAAGATGAAGATGATGCAATATCATAGAAGGTGCATCATTTGTTAAGGAGGTGGAATGGGCTTGAGGAATGACAGGTATTGGAGTTCAAGAAATGATATTTTTTTGAACATTGGAGATGGACGCATCATCGTCAAAGACAGGAAGATTAAAGGAGTTAAACACCGTAGCGGAGTCAAAGAACCATGTTGTTTCAGATCGAACATCGAATGAATTAGATTCCTACCAATCACATAGAACAACTCTAGAACAATATGTGTTCTCTTGTTATATACCCGATAAGCCTTTTGAGAAGAAGAATAGCCAACAAGTAACATTCGTTAGACACAACACCAAATTTCGTCTTCTATGATTGAGTATTCAATAGAGTGCAGGAGCAGCCAAATAGTCGAAAGAAATCAATTAAAGGCTTTCATTTATGAAAAAGTTCATAAGGAGTCTTCAATTTGTCCTTGACTATCAACACCCTGTTTAGAACATATGAAGCACAGTTTATCGCCTCCACCCAAAAGATAATGGGTAAGGAGGATTCAATCAGCATCGTACGAGCGGCTTCAACAAGGTGCGATTCTTTCGTTCAACTACTCCGTTCTGTTGAGGCGTCCTTGCATCACTAATTATCTTACCATTCCCTTTGCAGCACAGAACAAATCAAGGATCTGATTTTTGAATTCAGTACCGTTATCACTTCTGATAGCCAAGACCTTCCTCTTGCTTATCGTCTCGATTAAAAGTATTAACTTCTAAAACTCCTTAGCAACCTCTCCCTTGTGAGCTAGAAATCTCACCCAAGAATATCTTGAGAAATCATCAGTTACAACAAGACAGAAAGATTTTTTAGCAATGATTTAACACTGATTAGGCCAAACAAATCAGTATGTAACAACTCGAGAGGACTAGTTATGCTATTTTCAAGTTTTGGCTTGTGAGGTTTCTTATGTTTTTTGCCCTTGGCACATGCCATACATTTTTCGTTCATAGAAAAATATTTTAAAGGAAGTCCTCCAATGAGATTGTTTTTGACTATTTTTTATAATTTTAAAGTTAACATGGCCTAATTTGTGATGCCATAACAGAGACTCAGAAGTGGAAGCTTTGGAAAGAAGATAGGTAGCAGTAGAATTTGACTCACTTGATCCCATATCAAGAAGATATATATCATTCTTTTGTGAAGCACGCATAAGTACCATTTCTTCTGTAATATCAATCTCAGATTTCAAAAAGAGATATTCATCAGATTTAACAAGACCGGAATGTCTTTATTACAGATCTGAGAAACACCCAACAGATTAAATGTGAGTTATGGTACATGATTGACTTTCTCTAAAGTTACGAAGCCATTGGATACTTCTCCTTGATCAATCATCTTTCCTCCTTTTTTGTCACCAGTAAAAGCCACATAACCTCCATTGATAATTCCATAATTGGTCAACAAGTCTTCGAGCCCCATCATATGCCTGGAGCATCCACTATCCACATGTCATACACTATTTACAACCTTAGTGGATGACTCCTACAACAATAGAAAGAACAGGTTAACCGGGTGAGATAGGAACCCAAGTTTGAATAACTTTGGTTTTAGGAGAGATAGATTTCTTACAAAAGAAATTATTAACTAATTTTATTAATTAATTTCCAAAAGAATTCCTATTAACATAACTTGATGAAGTGCCGGATAATTCTTAACTTTATGATCATCTTAACCACACCTGAAACAGTGTGGTTTTAATCTAGGTCTGTTATGTAATGAGATAGGAATATGATCAATGTGTATTTCCTCATCACATTCAGACACATTTGAATCTACATCACTTTATGTCTCATACATGCCACGAGGTCTGTATTTATTTGAACAAGAATGATTATTTACAAAAGTAGATGAATTGTCATATGAAGTACGAGTAATACTAGTACCACTTGTGCTAGCTTCAGATGAAGTTGATACCCTTTCATTTGATAAAGAAATATTCGTTGGGTTAAAAGATGGAATAAGATGAGAAAATAATTTGTCAAAACAATTAGTTTTATGTTTCTTGTTATTCTTTGTAGTGAGATCAGTTGCACTGTAACACCCAGTTATTTTGAAGACCCAAACAAACGAATAAAGTGAAGAAAAAGAAGGAAAAGAAATAAAACCCAAGTCTAGGGGTTAAAAGTGACAAAAAGAACAACGTCTTTCAAAAGTTGGTGATAAAGGTGGCATGACCGCCCATCACTCTCTCTACTCACAAATCCTCGGATATTTTAGAGAGAGAAGGAAGGAGAGCAGAAACTCTTGGTTTTAGAAAGAAGAACAAGAAATAATTTGAATCCAAGGTAAGAATTCGTGAGTTTATGATGTTCTAGACTGGTCATATCCTCGGGTTTATGCCTATGCGTGTTTGTTTGTGTCTGGGTGTGTGTTTTAGTGGGTTTCTAGGCAGTTAAACTCAATTACTGACGAGTTTGGAAGAAGCCATACTCAAGAGCAGCTAAGGTGAGTTCTAGAACCCCTCTTTTACATGTTTTAATGGATTTTAGGGGCTGGAAATGCATGGACTAATGTTTTTATAAAACTAGGTTTTTACCCATATGTATGACTGTGTGTATGTTGCTGTTACGATGTGATGTTGGGCTATGTTCATGCTTAATGAGGTTTGGGTGGTGTTTTTAAGGCATAGAATGTAAGATTTAAGCTTAGAACACGATCGATGAGGTTATGGGAACTGAATCTGATGATAGTGTGCCCTAGACTGCTCTTACGCCTGAATAGTAGTTCATACGTCAATGTTTTAGAATCTACCCAAGTATTCAAAAGAAATGCGGATGAACAGTCAATGCGGATGAGCATTGACCACTAAATAAGTTAATGAGTATTGGGGAAATGAGGATGAACAGTCAATGCAGACGAGCATTGACCACTAAGTAAGTTAATGCGGATGAGTATTGAGGAAATGCGGATGAATAGTCATGCGGATGAACAGTCAATGCAGATGAGCATTGATCACTAAGTAAGTTAATGCAGAGAGTATTGGGGAAATGCGGATGAACAGTCATGCGGATGAATAGTCAATGCGGATGAGCATTGATCACTAAGTAAGTTAATGTGGATGAGTATTGGGGAATGTGGATGAACAGTTAATGCGGATGAGCATTAACCACTAAGCAAGTCAAATGCGGATGAGTACTGAGGAAATGCGTATGAGTACCACTGAAATGCGGATGAACTAAAACCGATGTCGATGAACAAAGAGGCAAATGCGGATGAATAAAGAGGCAAATGCCGATGAACACTTGGAATAGTTTTTGACATTTTGGAGAAAAAAAAGTGAAATTTAGCCTTTGACTTAGGAGGTTCCCGGGGGCTATGTAAGTTGACCTTTCAAGGTCATAGATATTATGATGGGCATGTTATGATGTGTGATTGATACTTATGAATGATAGTATGTATGATGTATGTTATGTATGTATGATGCCCTGTATGATGATGATGACTGCTTATGTGTATGTTCCTTGTTGTATGATTATTTTCCTGTGGCTTTACGTTGAATGTTAATGAATGAAATGAAAGTATTATGTAACGTAAAATGGAAGATAATGAAAAGAGAAACATAATGATAGAATGCATGCATTAACTGGTGAAAGAAAGTAAGAAACGCTTGCAAGAAAAATATACGGAGGTGCACAAGTCCAAAATGTCGTAAGCCCAACTGTGTGTGGTTTAGCTAAGCCTTAAGGATACATGCACGGGTCTAGTCTTTGTGACTGACTAGTGTTATAGTACATGGTTTATAGTGATTACTAGCGCTAGTGTTGGTGCCAGGCTATGTGTGTTATGGAAGTCATTTATGATCTTCGGCCCAGTACCCGCTTTATGCGTATGTTTGGGTTGTAGTATACAGTTGGGATCTTTGTCGCTCGCCCCGATACTGGTTCCAGGCTATGTGCGTTATGGAAGTCATCTATAATCTTTGGCCAGTACCCGCTGCGGTATACGTTGGGGTATAGCTGATGACACTGATCCGGAAAGAGATAAAGAGATAAAGAAAGAAAGTGATGAACAGTAAAGAAGAGATAATAATGTTATTATCTATGTGTACGTACAATGTGTGTTCATGTTTGATGGTATAGTATGACTTGAATGAAAGTAAAGATTTAATGACGAATGTACGAAAGTTAATGAATGAATGATGAATATAATTAAGATATTATAAATGTTTATGTATTATGCATCAACACGTACGATGGTAAAGAACGATCTAAAATGAAAGTAAAGTATGTTTATTATAAAAGTAGAACTCACTCAGCAACGCTGACTTTTATGCATTTTCTAGTTGGCAGGTGAGCATTGCTGAGGATGGCGCGGGGCAGCTACTTGGCATTTTGGATAGTATTCTTTTGTTAATGTTTTTGCATTGTAATGCGAACAAATGGAAATGTGTAATGAATGATTGTATTAACTTGAAAAAGCAGTTATTGTGAAATGAAAAGTTATTTTAATGTTCCGCTGCGATGTTTTTATGAAAGTTAAATGTAACTATATGTTTTATGTGCAATGATTGACCAACTGTAAGTGTCCCGGGTACGGGGCCTTACAAGTTGGTATCAGAGCCAAAGTTTAAGTGAAAGGGGTAAATTTTCAAAATAAACCTTAACTTAAATTGAGAATGGGACGGAAAGGGAAGGGATGCCAGTCCGAGTAGCTGTGTGCCATTAGGTATTTTCTTAATGATTAACTGGTATTACGTGCACATGTTATGTGGTTTATATGTTGCTAGTAGATTTAGATACTGATGTAGTGAGGATAGGTAATGATTGGGTTATGAAAAGTAAAATAAGTGGCTAATCACAACTGGCCACTGTAATTAGGCACTTACTATACTTTATATAAACTGAGTTGTTCCCTTGAATGATCGTATTGGTGTTTGAATCTTTTAGTGTGTGGTTTGAGGATGGCCGGTGGTAGATCATCTAAATCTTCACATGGTGGAGGACGTGGTGCTGAACCATGGGTCACAAGAGGAAGGCCTAGAGGCGAAAAGGTAGTTCATGAAGAACCAGAGACCCCTCATCAGGAGGGCGGTGATGAGAGTGCAAACTTAAAGACCTCAGTGAAGGAGGCTGTTATCGAAAAGGTGCACGAGGTCATGCAGACAATCTTACCGTCTGTGGTGACCAAAGTTATCAAGGCTATGAGGTAAGGGGAAAGGAAGGAGAGAAGCAGACCTACGGGCAAAAGAAGACAGCCTGAGACTGAGACAGTTTTGTCTGATGACGAAGAAGAAGAAGAAGAAGAAGAAGAAGAGCCTGTGTCGGAGGTGGCACGAGGCTGTAACTACGGGGTGTTTCAACGATGCAAGCCCCCTACTTTTGATGGTAACGACACTGCTGCTGATGCTCACCGGTGGGTGAGAGAAATGGAAGCTATTTTGAACATCCGCGAGTGTTGGGAGGATCAGAAAGTGAAGTTTCTTGCCCACTCTTTCGTGGAGTCAGCTTTATGCTGGTGGGACAATATTGTCCAAGCTGAGGGTAGTCGGGCTATTGGGAGAATGAGGTGGTCTTAGCTGAAAAAGTTGGTGATTGAGGAGTTCTGTCCTCACAGGGAAATGGATAAGGTGGAAAGATAATTCCTGCAGCTTGAGGCGGGAACCATGACACATCAACACTACACCACTAAATCAATGAGATGGCACGTTTGGTGTCGGACCAAGTGACGCCTTTGTCACGAAAGATTAAAAGGTACATTCAGGGTTTGCCGGACGATATTCGCAGGCACATGATCGCTGTCCGACCGAGCACATTTAGGTCGGTGGTGGATTTGGAAGGGAGGTTATATGATGAGAGAGCTGTGGTGGTGGTGGCTGAAGGTAGCAATAAAGGGAGTGGTGATCGGAATTAGAATGGAATAAGGTTGGTCGGGGTGATGCCGCGATGAATAACAAGAAGGCATGGGTAGACGACCATTGTGTGGTCACATCCGATGCAGGGTCGAGAAGGTGTGTCAAGTGTGGACGAGAACACACTGGGGAATCTAGATTGGGAACCAATGTCTGTTTCCATTATGGAAGAACCAGACATCTGGCGAAGAACTGCGGTGTGAGAAAGTGTTATTCTTGTGGGGAGGAAGGCGACATGAGTAGAGACTGTAAGAAGCCGAGGGCTAAGGGTTCTAGGGTGAAGAAGCCCGAAGGTGAAGGACCAAGGGCAACTGCCAGAGCGTTTACGATGATGCAGGATAAGACTAGTAAACCAGCTCATCGAGTGCCAGAGCGTTTATATTGCAGGATCGGTTTGTGTCACTAAACACTTGATTTTCTCTAAAACTGACTTATACAACACTCTCGATGAAAGTAAAGTCTTTAAGAGTTGATTACAGTATAATAAGTAATAACAAAACACAAGAAGTAATTTTCAAGGTACTTGCATATATTGCTTCTCAACTCAAATATTACAAGACTCTTACAAGCATGTGTTTATGAGTTACGATCAGAAACTATATATAATACTACCTGCAGTCGGATATACTTTGATACTAGCTGGAATCCTCTAACTAAACCAAATACTACAAAGCTATAGTTTAAGGTATCTCAGATAAGACTTTATCTGAGATATGGTAGTCAGGACATGTCCCTGACTCACCTTTTGTCACCAACTAAAGTTGGTAACTTGTACTAACATAAAAAGGTGAACAGTGGAATAAAGTATGGTCAACTACATGACTCTTTGAGAAAATGCCAGTAGTATTAGAGGTCTGCTACGGAGTGTCATAGACCATACTTATGTCCACTGGTTCATAGCAGTGTCTTCCGAAGGTGAAATGGCTTCGAAAGAATAAGTACTTCCGAAGCCACTTATACTTTGGAAGAGGCTGCTTCTTCTGAGGCTTAAGAACTTCTTCTTTCTTCATACTTCGAAAGTAGTCTTCTGATTTCTTCCTGTGAGACTTCATCTACGGTAATGAATACTTTATCTTCTGAAGTAGACCTTTGCCTTTGAAAGTAGAACTTTTACTTTGTCTTCAGAAGAACTCTACTTCTTTCAAAAGTTCCACACCTGGCTTCGAAAGCCTTGTAAGCAGCACCAAAACAAATGGTTTCTCTGCTAACTCAGTAATATCAAATTTGTTGGAGTGTAGTAGAGAGGTGGCATTCAGCCTGTTAACTTCACCGTTCTCTCTTTCCACAACAATGTTGTGAGTAGCTTCATTGAACCTCCACTAGAGTATATTCTTTTAAGCACAAGGAACTAACTAGAAATCTTGTCCTCTTCCTTGTATCCAGTAGAGTCAAAGCTTTCTCTTAGTTTCTTCTCTTCATCATTTAATTATTCTGAGTTGATACCTAGAAGTACTGCAGCTGGTCTAGTGTTCCTCTGGGTAGATCAGAAATTGTCTCTATGAGGAATGTGAAGATCCATGACATAGGTAGCTTGATGGCATTTCTCACAGGAGATATCGCTCATGGTTGTCAATGATGAGCCTATTTTGATGCTTTTGAACTCTTTTAGAGAGCGATGTTGGAAGGCTGAGGGGATGGTTGAGAAGGGTTGGGTTAGGATTGGTCCGGGGTTCAGGTAAGAATTTGGATGAAGGATGGGAAGTTTTGGTGGTTGAGGTACGAACAGGGAGAAGGAAATGTTGGACAAAAGAACCAATGAGCCTGATCAGAAAAACCTCCAAGTCCAAAGACATTACAACTACTGAAGAAGATCACAACAGCTGAAGAAATCAGTGATTACAGGTTTGAAGACAAAGTCTGAAGACAAGTCTGAAGATTTCTACTGAAGACAAAGTCTGAAGAAGATCTAAGAGTACTGAAGACAAAGTCTGAAAGTAAAGTACTGAAGACAAAGTCTGAAGCTATCAGCTGAAGACAACGTCTAAAATAAAAGTCTGAAGAACAAAGACTGAAGACAAAGACTGAAGACCAGAGTTATCAGTAGTTGTCACAACAGCTGAAGTTATTAACTTCAGTAGTTGTGATGGTTTTCCTTTTCAGTACTTGTAATTTACCTTTCAGTAGTTTTAGTTCAGTAGTTTTAGTTCAGTAGTTTTATGTTTGTGTTTACTAGCATTCTATGAGATGTGATCAGTTGTTGAGAACATTCTCAGTAGTTTGCATAGTTTCAGTGTTGTATAATTCTGTTAGATGTCACTATCAAGTGACATCAGCAGACGTCACATTCCTTATATAAGGAATGTTGACCTAATTGTAACGTGTGACTTTCAGCCACCACGAAAGCATTTGAATGAAATATTCCTTTTGCAGAATTCTCTCTCTCTATAACGTGTACTATTCCATTGAATATCAATTGAGTTCTTGCTAAATTGTCTAATTCATTGTTCGAATTCCGCTGCAATCTACTCTAATTAATCAAACTTAAATCACTGATCCTAACAAATGGTATCAGAGCAGGTTAATCATTGATCGATCTAACAATTGATCATTGAAACTGCTATTTCGATATCTAAGTTTGATCGAATTAGCATATTTGCAAGAATTGGTTATAGAGATTGATTTCTGCTGCTTTCGGTTATTTGCTTTGAGATTTCTCTTGGTTCGTATTGAGTTTGTTGTGTTTTGCGCTAAATCGGTTAAAACTTAATTGAATTTGATTGAATCTAGAATGACTACTCCTTCTAATGACCCTCACAATACTGGCTCCTCAACCAAGCCTCCGATGCTGGTTAGGACTGAGTATAACATATGGCAACGAAGAATGCTCCATCACCTGTCTGTTAACAGTTCAGGTTGTTGGACATCTGTGGTACATGGTCCACACAAGCCTATGGTGAACAATCCGGAACCAACCAAATGGTTCCGAAGAAGAAGGAACAATACTCAGATGAGGATCGAAAACTGATTGAGATTGATGCTAAAGCCCATGGAATTCTGGCCATGGCACTGCCGAATGAAATCTATTCTGGGCTTATGCATCATGAAACTGCTCATGACCTCTGGAATGCATTGAAAGAACAATTTGGTGGAACAGATGAGGTCTTAGCAAACAACAGAGAAATCCTTGCCCAACATATGAGACATTCTCTCATAGGAAGGGTGAGACACTGACTCAACAGTTTGAGCGTTTTTCCTGTTTGATCTCTGAGCTGAAAATGGTCAAACATGAATACACTAATAGCCAGATGAACAACAGATTCCTCAGATCACTGCCTGAGAGATGGGACACATATACCATTGTCCTACGCTCCAGTGCAAATCTGGATAGCCTATCTCTCACCCAACTCCATGGGAAACTGCTTACATTTGAAAGAGAGATAGAGCAGAAAAGGAAACTGGCATCATCAGGAAAGCTCACTGATGACTTTGTACCAGGGAACACTGCCTTGGTTGGTCATGAGTCAGAATATGCTGCATCAGAAAGCCATTATGATGAGCATATAGATTTCTCTTCAAACAGTTCTGATCATGCATTTGTTAGTGTTGATAGTCAAGGCTGTAATAGTGACAATTTGTGCTTCATTATGGATGATTTGAAAGGTATTGGATGATGACTTAGAAGAGATGGATATTTGAGCCAAATGGCCTTGATTAATATCAGATCTCAAAAGTTCTACAAGAGAACTGGTAGGAAATTTCCAGGACTCTCTGGCAAAACCAAAGTTGGTTTTGACAAGAGTAAGTTGAGGTGTCACAAATGCCACAGGCTTGGGCACTTTGCAAGAGAGTGTAGATCAACTGGATCTAACTCCTCTGCACCCTTTGTGACTTTTCCAAGCAATAGTTCACAAAACAGAGGGCAACATCCTGCTAGTTCTGGTCATCACTCACAACCTCTATCTCCTGCATATTTTGTCCCTCAGGGTCCAATGCCATATCCATATCCCTGCTATTACATGCCACAGCCAAATCAAGTTCAAGTTCCTATTGCACAACAACCTCAAGCTTACCTGAGCCTCAACCATCTCAACCATCTCAATCACAACCTCATCACAGCTTCTTCACCCCTGGTGCTGTTGACTGGAGCAGTTTACCAGATGATCTTTCTGGTAATGAGCAATTATTGCTAGTGATGGTCAACATGGTGGTGAACATCCTTTTGGGAATCTTGCTCTCATGGCCCTGGAGTCTACTGAGGGTTCATGCTCCAATGCATCTTCATCACAGGTAACCCAGGTATCCTTGAGGCTAAGGCCAAGCTATGTTCTGAATCTTGCATAGCTGCATTTATCTCTATTAGAGAGGCAAATGTAGCTTTAATAAATCAAAATCTTGAGCTTGAGCAAACCTTTCCAAAAGAAAAGCTGAGTATGAGTCTGTCCTTAAGATAAAGATGATGAGATTTATAAGCTTAAATGCCAATTAAATGATGAAAAGGCTAAGGTTGAGGTCATTCTTGAGAACCACAGAGATCTCAAAGAAACACTTGCAGCTACCAAGTTGAGTGTGACCGCTGGGTATCATCCTGCAAGGGATTTGAAATGCTTCTCAGCAAGCAAACATCTTCGAATGTGAAGTTTGGAATAGGTTACAATCACATTGCACCACCTACAGATTTTACTCCAAAATCAATAGTAAAACTGAAGGTGAAAGTAATTTCCAAACCACATCATCATGTGTATCATCCTCAAGAGATCACCCAAAATCAGAAGATGAAATCAGTGTTGATACCTTAGCAAATCAATTGCCTGATGGGTTAACTACTGATAAGCACATGAAGCTGAGTACTTCAGATGTTGTCCCTCAAAGTACCTCAAGTACTGAAGGGCAAGTCACAACATCTGAAAAGCATTTCAAATCAACTGAAATAAAAGGATTAACAACTGCTGAGGAATCTATCATACGGTCTTTCAGGACAGATAGAGAACAGCTGAAGAACAAGTCTTCAGTTGTTACAGATCCTTCTGTACTTAACACAAGTACTAAAAGGAGGAAAGTACTGAAGATCACACTTCAGTAGTTTCCACTTCAGCAGTTGATCAATCCAAGATGAAGAATAAGCCATGTGACATATGTGGTAAATTCAATCATCTTTCTGATGAATGTTGGTACAAAAAGGGTTCCAAACTCAACAGAGATAAGCTCATTAAAATGCAGATGGATGAAATGAAAAATGAGTTTGAGACCAAGTTTGTACCACAGTCATCCCAAATTGATAAACCCAAGGCTTCACCCAAATCCAAAAAGAAGGATAGGTTTATCATAAAACAGCTGATAGTGTTCCTCATGATAAAAATCAGACTAAGTCTGTGAATTTCAAGGAGGAAATGGTGGGCCACAAGAACTCATCAAAAACAAGTACTGATGTGTCACAAGAGCTGAAAGCTTTAGCTACAAATCAGACACAACTTGTTATGATGGTTCACATTTGTTGGGGAGAGTTAACCAACTAGATGCACCTGTGATCAAACCACTGAAAAGGTATTCCAAGCCCAAATCCAAGGAATCCATTTCAGCACCATCTCCACCTTCATCAGCTGTTAATCATGAGAAACAAGTTATGGTTAAATCTGTTGATGAAAAGACCCAAAACCACAAAGGTTTGGGTCTCAAAACCTAACTAGTTCCTTGTGATGAATGCAGGGTTCTTCAGCATGCCAAAGAAGCATCTGGTATGTAGACAGTGGAGGATCTATGCATATGACAGGGAGCAGTTCTCTTCTTAATGACTACTCTCAAGGAAAGAAGGGATTTGTTTCATTTGGAAATGATGCTAAGGGTTACATCATCGGGAAAGGATATGTGTCTAATGGAGAAATCAGATTTGATGATGTTAACCATGTGGAGAATCTCAAGTATAATCTACTGAGTGTCAGTCAGATGTGTGATAAAGGGCATGTTGCACTTTTCACAAGCCAGAACTGCAGGATTCTGTCTTCCACAGTTCTGAGGCTGATTGACAAGGTATTGGATGAACATACTCTCCTGAAGGCAACAGGATTGGAAGAGTATATGCCCTGGATTTGTCAAAGAAGATTGATTTGAAGGGTCATCCTTGCCTGTTCTCCAAAGCCTCTCCTCAGGAATCTAAACTGTGGCACAGAAGGCTGGGTCATGTAAATCTCAAAAACATGAATCAGCTGATCCACAATAGTTTAGTGAGAGGTCTACCAATAAAGGAGTTCCACTGTGATGAAACCTGCACTGCTTGTTTGAAAGAAAAACAACACAAAGTCTCATTCCCTCCTATTGAAGAACCTAAGTCCACTGCCTGCTTGCAGTTACTGCACATGGATCTATTTGGTCCTGTGAGAGTGATGAGCATGGCAAAGAAGAAATACTGTCTGGTAATTGTGGATGATTACTCCAGATTTGTATGGACTTTCTTCTTGCATTCAAAGGATGAGGTTGCTCAGACGATTATAAACTTTGTGTTGTATGTTGAGAAGCAGTATTCCCTATCAGTCAAGTGTATAAGGAGTGAATGGAACAGAATTCAGAAACCATACACTTGATGATTTTTATCTCTCAAAGGGAATCAAGAGGCAGTTTAGCATCCCAAGGACTCCAGAACAAAATGGAGTAGTGGAGAGAAAGACAGGACCCTAATTGAAGCTGCAAGGTCCATGTTGGCTGACTCTGGTTTGCCATTGACCTTTTGGGCTGAAGCTGTCAACACAGCTTGCTATGTGCAAAGGTTGATGAAGACTCCATATGAAGTTCTACATCATTTGGCTCCTCTAATTTCATTCTTCAAAGCCTTTGGGTGTCCTTGTTTCATTCTCAACACAAAGGATCAACTCCACAAATTTGATCCTAAGGTGGATGCAGGGTATTTTGTAGGATATTCATCCACATGCAAGGCTTACAGAGTCTTCAACTGCAGAACAAAGATAGTTGAAGAAACCTTGCATGTGAAGTTCAATGAATATCCTAAGGATAAAATTCCACAAAACCCTATGGAGTTGTTTGATATGGATATACTGCAATATGTTCCTTATCAACCTCCAGCTGTTGCAGATCATGTGAATAAATCATCTTCTGCAGCAAGTCTTCCACCTGGTGGTACTGAAGATGATGATGATATCAATACTCACCTTTTCAAGTTTAGTGATCAACTTCCTGAGTCCACTAAACTTGATGTTCCTGTAGCTTCAGCAGCTCCATCCACAACAATTGATGAGATTTCTGACTCCTCTACATCATTTGAATTGCCATCTCATACTTGGTTTCAAGAGTCTGGATCAACATCTGTTGCTGCTGAACCTGCTATAAACACTTGCACTGATCTTATAGTGTACCAAGAGCTGAAGAATCACCCCATGTCTCAAATCATTGGTGATATCAATGCTGGTGTCTCAACCAGAAGTCAATTGTCCAACTTCTGCTTCTATGCTCTCTTCATCAGTCAGCTAGAGCCAAAGAACTATCATGTTGCTTTAAGAGACAATGGATGGGTTGAAGCCATGCAGCTTGAGCTACTTCAGTTCAAAAAGCAGCAAGTGTGGGAACTGGTTCCTCTACCCCCAGGTAAGTGTGCAATAGGCACTAAGTGGGTGTTTAGGAATAAAACTGATGTAAATGGGCTTATTGTCAAGAACAAGGCTAGACTGGTTGTACAGGGGTTTTCACAAGAAGAAGGTATTGATTATGATGAAACCTTTGCCCCTGTAGCCAGACTGGAGGCAATTAGATTGTTCTTAGCCTATGCTGCATTCCACAATCTTAAAGTTTTTCAAATGGATGTCAAAAGTGCTTTTTTATATGGAAAAATAAAAGAAGAGGTTTATGTGTCAACCACCAGGTTTTGAGGACAATAAACATCCTGATTGGGTGTATAAACTTGATAAGGCTCTTTATGGGTTGAAGCAAGCTCCTAGAGCCTGGTATGAAACACTTTCAAATTTTCTTCTTCAAAATAATTTCACTAGAGGCTCCATAGATAAAACTTTGTTTATTAAGAAAGTGGATCAGCATAAGCTACTTGTTCAAATTTATGTTGATGATATAATTTTTGCATCCTCTGATCCCCAGTTGTGTGATGATTTTACAAGTTTAATGAAACAAAAGTTTGAAATGAGTGCAATGGGAGAATTACAGTTCTTTCTAGGCTTGCAAATCAAACAAAAGGCTGATGGAACCTTCATTCATCAGTCAAAATATACAAAAAATCTTTTGAATAAGTTTGATTTACAAAACTGTAAGCCCTGTTCTACTCCCATGTGCAACACCACACAACTGGATGTAGATCAGAAAGGTAAAGCTGTTGATGAAACACTTTACAGATGTATGATTGGGTCCTTGATGTACTTAACAGCTTCTAGACCAGATATTATGTTTGCAACTTGTGTTTGTGCTAGATTTCAGGCTGCTCCTAAAGAGTCTCATTTGATTGCAGTCAAGAGGATCTTTAGATATCTGCAAGGTACACAATCTCTAGGTCTTTGGTATTCCACTGGACACTCTTGCAAATTAGTTGCTTTTTCTGATAGTGACTATGCAGGGTGTAAGTTAACCAGAAAGTCAACTTCTGGTGGATGTCAATTCCTAGGCAACTGTTTGATTTCTTGGCAGAGTAAGAAACAAACATCTGTTGCTACATCCACTGCTGAAGCAGAGTACATTGCTGCTGCAAGTTGTACATCTCAGGTACTCTGGCTTCAGAACCAATTATTGGATTATGGCATTACAGAGACTAAGACTCCATTGTTAATGGATAGTGCTTCAGCTCTGTGTATTGTCAAGAATCCAGTCCAGCATTCTAGGACCAAACATATAGAGATCAGACACCATTTTATTAGGGATTGTTTTGAAAAAGGTCTGATTGATCCAAAGTTTGTGCCAAGTGCTGATGAGCTTGCAGATATATTTACTAAGCCTTTGGACAGTTCAACTTTCCAAAACCTTGTGTTAAGGCTTGGTATGCTGCAGCTAGAATAAGTGACAACTACTGATGATCTCAGTAAACAAGTACTGATGACCATTAGTAAACATGTCACAAATAAGTACTGATAAGTTTTATTCTCAGTTGGTTTCATAACTACTGAAGACTAAATTACTTAAAAAGTATTGTACTTTTGTTAAAAGAAACTGATGCAGTTACAACTACTGATGTAGTTATAACTACTGATGTCAGTAAAAACAGATAAGTACTGATGTCCTATGAAACAACTGAAAACAGCTAAAAAGTCTGATGAGTAAGTGTTGAGGACAGTATGAAACAGCTGAAAAGCTAAGAATTGACGAAAACTACTGATGAGAATTTTCTCTTCAATCGTTTCCACAAACTGCTGTTTCACCTTAAACAACTGATGACAAAACCATGTCTTCAGTAGTTTCACAACTACTGATGACTAACACCAAGTCCTCAGTTGTTTCCTACACCTGAAGCCAAAACCAAGGTTTTCAGTAGTTTCATAACTACTGATGACCAAAACCAAGTCTTTTGTGTTTCAAATGTTTGATAGTTAAAACCAAGTCTTCAGTTGTTTTCATACAACTGATGACAACACCAACACTTTCAGTCGTTTTCTTTTCAGCCTTTTCTTAACCTATAAATACCTGCACTTATAGCCGAACGTTTCATTAGCCGTTTTCTATCCTTTTCTCTCTCAAAATGGCGACCATGAAACTCAAACCCAGACACAACTGTGTTGCCTACCTCTCGAAATCGGCCTTTTGGAACAAATTTGATAATGCCATCGATCTTATGGTGGATTCCCAATACAGAACCGCCTTTCTTTTGAATCCTACCATATACCCGATTCCTTAAACCAATTCTGGACCAACGTCTCTGTCACAACCGGTGAAAATGATAGCCAAATCACTCTCAGTCGTTGGTCAACCAGAAACAGGTGGTAATCACCCCTGACATCATTCGCAAAACCTAAATTTGCATGATGCCACCTGTATTATAGAATACCCGAAAGGCACCATTGATATGTCTTTCATCAACAACGGGTATGAAGGAGACTTAAGTGCTACAACCATTCTCAAAAAGCACTTCCATGATGCTGAAAGACTTATCTTCCACATGGTGAATGTCTGCCTTGCTTCAAAGACATCTTCATGGGATCAGATGTCCTCACGATGGCAACAGGTATTGTACTCTATCTTTGAACGACAAACTCTAAATTTTTCTGAGATAGTGTTTCTGGAACTTAAGGATTGGCTCAGAAACCTGTGACAAACAGATGGCTACTATATCCCAGGTTTCTGATGGCCATAATTTTAAATCAATTAAAATCTGAAGGCCTTGTTGGTCTTGGAGTCCCTGCTCCAGCTGTCTTAGCTGAGGTATACTCCAGGCATAACTCTGACCCTACTCTCAAAGGGGCTGCTCGGCTGCTCAAACCCAAGCAGAGGGAACCCACAGCCTCCACCTCCAGATCCAAAGTCCCCACCAAACCCAAACCCCAAAAGCCCAAAAGGCTACTCAGGGAGATGAGTCCCCTGAGGATGCCCCTGTACCACCAATACAGGAAACACATACTGGTTCTAACCCCCCAGTCATGTCAGAGACTCAACCAGCTGAAACCGCACAGGTATCCTCTCCACAGGATCCTGTTGCAACCAAATTTGGGGATACCACATTACTGGAACCTATCTCAGTTGAGAAGGTTACCATTGAAGAGCATCTCTCACCCCGGGGCAATCTGCTTCTGACCAATCTCCAAATGCAACCGCCCCTCAAAGCCCAACCCTTATAGTTGCTAAAGTGCTGAGTCAGCTGCATTCCTCACCCCTCCCAGAAACCAATTAACACTGGGAATACCTCAACGATTGAGGACAAAATGCTGCTGAAAACCACAGCACAGGGGTTATAATGTTCAATCTCCAAGTGTAGAAGAGGAGGTTAGAACATCTGGTCAGGCTGCCACTTCTACTGATTCAGCAAATGAACAGATAAGTTGGTAACATATATAAGACCTCACCAGAGGCAACTGCCAATGAAGGACAAAGTCCAGAGGCAGGAAGTCCCCAGAACCAAGAACAAGGGGCACATGCATATACTGATCTACACTCAGGGCATGTACATCTGATTTAATCAGGAGGTCAGATGATTCAGCAAAGACTGATGATGACCTGGGCTTTTTCTTTGATGTCTTAGCCCATAAAATCCTAGAGACTGAGGTGAGCAGACTCAAAGAACTGCTAGCCAAAATGTCTCAGGATAAAAGTCCATCTGCCCCAATAAACCCACAGATGGCACCTTCATTTGAAGGTTCACCAAACACACAGCCAATACACTTAACTAAGCCACCAGCCACTGCTTTTGGCACCACCTCTAGGGACAGAACCCCTCTGAGCAAATGGTTGCAACCTTTCAAAGCTCCTTACCTCTCATCACTCCCATCATCACTGAGATAATATATAAAGCCATTGATGAGAGGATCTCCTCAAATCTCCAAACACTCCTTGATGATGCTGTTCACAAGTCACTTTCTGCCTTTCAAGCCCTGATCCCAATGCACCCAAAGGGGGAGACTACTAAGTCTAAGGCAGTGAAAGAAAGGAAAAGGAAGAGAGTAGAAGATGAGAAAGAACCAAAAAAGAAAAGGAGTTGGAGAAAGAACAAGAACTGATCTCAGAGAAACAGCTGATCACAGTGCAAGAGCTGAGCACAGACAAAGAGCAGAAAGATCAGCTGATCACTTACAAAAGGAAGAAGAGAGTGCTGAGTCAAAGTCTGATGGAGAAAAGTCCTTAGAAGATCTAGTCAAAGAAGCTGATGAAGCTCACAGCAGATCTATGGACAAAATAATAGATCAGCTCTCAGACAGGGTCATGACACAGCCACCTTAGATGTTAGATCAGAAGGCTGGAGATAAATGAAATTCAAGCAAGATGGGTAGTTACAGTGTGATGGATAGGGAAAGGTTGGAGATTATGATCAGGTTTATTGCCAAATATCTAGGAAGATCATTGATAGAGATGAAGTCTTGGTCCAGAGACAGTATCTTGGAATAACCAAGAAAATCTGTTCTGCTGGAAGCTACAACAAAGGGTTGATCATCGAAGCACTGGATGAAGCAGGTGCTGGGAAGAGAACTGAGATGGCAAAGCTCTCAAAAGCCAAACTCACCACTAAATTGCTAGATCAGCTTCTCATACTCCCACTCAAAAACAACCCTCAAAGCAATCATCTCTAAAATCTGCCAATTCTATCCCTAAACCAAAACCACCCACAACTCAACCCACAAAACCAATTCCATTACCCCAAAAACCATCTCAAACCACCCCAGTGATACCACAGAAGGAGGAGAAGGGTGTTGAGGGTAGAAGAAGAAGAAGAAGAGGATGAGAATGAAGACAGTCTGCCAATCTCTGCTGTTCTCAAACTTAAAACACCTGAGCCCAGAAGTCAACAGATGATCACACCTGACTTGCAAATGCAAATGGTGAAAGTGAAGATTGAAGAAGTAGAACAGCAGAAGCATGATGAGCAATTTCTCAAAATGGTTGACAAGGACTTCCCTCAGTCCTCATCCATTCAAGCAATGAAGAAACAAGCTCTGAGGCTGTACACTCTTAGGCATACATTCCAACATCAAAGAGAAAGAGTGAGGATTTGGCCAGACCCCAGGGTAAGTTCCAGAATACACAAGAAGAACATACCAAGTAGATATCATGGCCAAGTGGAAAAGACTTTGAATGCTGCAATTATGTTGGCTATGGTAGTCTCACCCTGGGAGATTATAGAAGAATTCAAGAGAGCACAAACTCAAAGACAACCCCTCAATCTCTACTTGAGAACAAAATGATCAAGAAGGGGCTGTTATACAAGAGACTTGAAGATCTTCAAAAGAGTGAACTCCAGTTGTTGCTAGAAGGCTCTCATCCAGATGAATTCGCATACAGAGAGATCACAACTGTTGAGTTGAAGAATGGGAAGACAGTAAGGTATCTGTCTGAATATTATGGCCTGAGTTCTTCTTTGAGGGAGAAGCAGAAGAACTCACCAAGGAGGAACAAGTTGTTCTCCTTGAGGCCTATGCAAGAGAGTCTTACAGACTCATCAAGGGAATTAGGTTTCATGGTTGGGACAAGACTCTGTGTCCAGTTTCCCCAAGACAGAGTTCCCTTCCACACTTAGCCAATCAAAAGATCAGAAACCTTTTCACGGCTGTGCTTACATGATTACCTCTGAAGCTGATCAAGAGGGTGTTCTGCCAAAGAATAAGTGGGATCATCAATAAACTTAGAGGTTTTGGCTGCATTGGTTCAGGGGGAGTTTGTTGGACCAAAAGAACCAATGAGCCTGATCAGAAAAACCTCCAAGTCCCACAGACATTACAACTGCTGAAGAAGATCACAACAACTGAAGAATCAGCTGATTACAAGGTCTGAAGACAAAGTCTGAAGACAAGATCTGAAGATTTCTACTGAAGACAAAGTCTGAAAGTAAAGTACTGAAGACAAAGCTGAAGCTATCGCTGAAGACAAAGTCTGAAATAAAAGTCTGAAGAACAAAGACTGAAGACCAGAGTGATCAGTAGTTGTCACAACAGCTGAAGTTATTAACTTCAGTAGTTGTGATGGTTTTCTTTTCAGTACTTGCAATTTCTTTCAGTAGTTTATAGTTTCAGTAGTTTTAGTTCAGTAGTTTTATGTTCTTGTACTTAGCATTCTCTGAGATGTGATCAGTTTTGAGAACATTCTCAGTAGTTTGCATAGTTTCTGTTGTTTGTATAATTCTGTTAGATGTCACTATCAAGTGACATCAGCAGACGTCACATTCCTTATATAAGAAATGTTGACCTAATTGTAACGTGTGACTTTCAGCCACCACGAAAGCATTTGAATGAAATATTCCTTTTGCAGAATTCTCTCTCTCTTTCTATAACCGTGTACTATTCCATTGAATATCAATTGAGTTCTTGCTAAATTGTCTAATTCATTGTTCGAATTCCGCTGCAATATACTGTAATTAATCAAACTTAAATCACTGATCCTAATAGTAAAGGTGTGGGTTTAGGAGTGTAAGGTTCAGTTTTGATGGTGAAGGGAGAAGGAATTGGTTTAGGTTGGGGTTGAGTGGTTGGTGTGAAGGTTATTCCCTGTACCTTTTGTACATCTCTCTTCTTTTCCTTGAAAGAATGTTAGCTTTGATCTCACTGACAATTCGGTGGAGTGTCTTCTCAGACATGGGACCCACCTGCCTTCCAGAGAAGTCGTGAGCCTGGAAATAGTCTTTCATCCACGCTTTGTCACCTGTCTTCCCGTTTGCAGATGCCCTTGCTTCTTTTCCTTCTTCTTCTTTTCGTTCAACTTTTCTCTTGCAGTTCTTTTTCTTTCTTTCTCCATTTGATCCTGCTCTTTGTTGAAGAGCCAAAGGATCGTTTCATCATTGTGTGGAGAAAGTTCTTGAAGAGAGAAGCCTCTGGAGGTTAGGAAATCTATCCTTTCCTTCCTAAGCTGTATGTCAGCTTCCCTCTGTTCCTTTTCATTCTCTTCCTCTGAGGCCAACCTTGCTGCTTCCTGCTGCAGCCTGGTTGCCTTTTCTTGTTCCACCAACTCCTCTAATGGTAGCAGGAGTGTTTCTTCATTGGCAGCTCCAAGCTGAATGAGCTGGTCAATGATCTCTTCTCTTTTTTGTTATTGACAGCCTCCTGGTTGGCTACAGCTGCTCTTGTACTAGCAGCCAACAGCTTCCCAGTTGGAAGACTCCTTTTTCTTTTCAGCTTTTCAAACTTCTCCTCTTCCTGAAGCTCTTCCGCAGTCATCTTCTGTTTTCCTTTGGTATCTTTTGAAGAACTTGACTTTGGTGGTTCTTGGATAGTGGCTTCTGATTGAGAGAGAGGTAAATAGGGTGGCTGGACAGGAGGTTGCTTCAGAAAGTCCTCACTGTTCACCTCAGATGCCATTTCTAGGATTGCATCTGTGATGATTAGTTCCTCGGACATTTGAACAGTCCTTCTGCGGCTTCCATTCAGCTTCTAAAGATTCAACTTGTTCTTCCGAGGCTTTAACTTTAGCTTCGAAAGTAAGAGGGAATGCAAATTATGTCCCAACTATTTCAGTTGTTGGGCCATCGGTCCCCATTTCCCCTTCGAATTGAATCTCAAGTTCCATATGGACCTTAGGTTGACTAACTTCTTCCATAGTGGTAGAAGGTGCAGTAAGCCTTTGAAGCTCTTCAGCTCCAAAGTAAATCATGGCAGCATCAAGACTTAGCTGATCATGAGCAAATCTTAACAAGAACTAAGAAAAGAAGCTGTAGAGATCTCTGAGCATCCTTGAATCAATATTAGAGTGACTTGAGATGGCTCAGAAGAAGTTGTGATAGGAAACGAATATTTAGAAGTTGAAGATTGGCTCTATGGGTCCTCAGATGTTTGTCTCTAAACACTCTCCCCCTTTTTGGTAGTATCATCTTGAGTGGTAGATGAGCTGGGGGAAGACGTCAAGGAGACCTCAACAGGTACATGACTAACATATCTCTCAATCTGTTTCTCAGCTAATTGAGCCTTGAGATTGTCAATCTCAAGTTGCTGAGTGGCAGACCTTTCTTCTAAAGTCCTAACCTTGGATTCAAGGTTTGAGACTTTAGATAGTAGGTCTTTAATGAAGAGTTGCATGCTTCCCTTATCTTCTTTTGAATAATCACGGGGAGATGAGGTAACATACCTAGTATGTTCAGCCTCACCACCAGATGTGGTTTCTTGGCACCCTGGTTTCCCTTGCTTAGTGATGTGTCTTTCAGAGTCATCAAAAGGCATGGTTGCCACAGATTCAGTCTTAGAATCATTACCACTGTCCATAGGGTCCATTGAGGCACCTTCTGTAGTGGCATCTGAATCTGTATGAGTCCCCTCCACATTAGTGGGACTCACCTCAGTAATGGTTTTCTGATGGGGGCTAGAGATAAGATGTCTCTCTAGGCTCTGTTGATCTTGGAAGGGTGTTATAGATCAACAACATTGCCATGGAGAGATGTTATCTCTTCATTAATTTTAAAGAGAAAGTCAATGAAAGATAAGGAGGTTAAACCTACTGACCCGGGACCTTGGTCAATGTCTACAAGCATTAAGCCTCTGATTGGGTTGTCCCTTATTCCCTGCCCAGAGGAGTGTAAAGACTCACCCCGAGGGCTTTCAGATCGGGTAAAGGGCTCATGGGTTTAAGACTAAGGAGACTCAAGACCCATATTGAGGTCAATGGTGAAGGAAGGTGAGACCTGAAACTGAGTGGGGGCCCAATGTTCCAGTCTAGCCTTTTTAGGTTGAACAGGAGGAGCTTGTTCAATCAGAGTAGATTGAACAAGGGTTCGTTTAGGGCGTCTTGTGTAGGTGATGGCGATGGGAGGAGAAGGTAGTGTTGGCATTGTGGTTGCAGTTGCTGGTGTGGGTTCATCACGTGTCGGGTGACCAGGGATGTCACCACAAGCGATGTGCTTAGTCATACTAGGAGGTAAAGAAGCGTACCTTTCAATGAAGTGGTGGATACCCTCTTCAATGTCTTGAAGATGATTGGCCTCATGTAAGGGACAAAGAGAGTGGCTGCATAGACAAGCCAGCTCTGGTCCAGCTCACAGCTAAAGATGTGCTAAAGAATTATGGGATACATATAGAATGTTTCCCTCTGAAGATTTCCAATGAGATTGAGCAGCACAATCTTGAGTAGTTGAAGCGCAGGCTCTCACCAATCCATGAACTAGGCACCCTAGTTCATATGGGATTTGATCCCATCCCCCAGATTTGTTTGAAAAGAAGTGAAGGACAATGTGCAAGAGGAACTTCCAGTTGTAGGAGAAGTTGAATTTGTAGACAGTCGACTTGCTCACATCTCCACCATATCCCATGAGGATGTAGGTGTTGTCTAAATCTGTCTTAGGGAACTCAGTAGGGGCACCTTCATCATGAATCTCCAGATGATCCCTGATGAGTTGTTCAGAGATGACCAACTCTTGGCCACAAATGCAGGATCGTATTACACGAACCCCATTTTGGGTTTCAACCTGACCGTTTCCCCAAAATTCAGTCATGTGGTTGAGGTAAACTGTGGGATTAGCAGTCAAGGTGGTGTAGTAGGACGATTGGGTGAGGAAGGAGATGATTTCAGAGAAGTCCGCATCTCTTGAAGAGTCAAGAAGTGTGACTTGGTTGTGTTGAGGATTTAGGGCCATTTGGAAAGTGTGAAGGTGGAGCAGTTTGAGTTTGGATGAATTTGGAAGCTAGGAAACTTTTAGGGCTGTAAATTTGTGGTAAGAAGATGAGAGTGAATAGTCAGTATTATTTAAAAGAGGGTGGAATGGCGGTAAAGTGTTAGGATAAGGTGAAATGATGGTTTAGTGGATGAAGTGACAAGGGCGGTAAGGTTTAATTCAGTTAAATAATCCGACATCATTAATAAAATCTTTGCTTTTTACAGTGTAGGGCACAAGAGATTTCCGTTACATAGTAAAATCTCTTTTCTGAATATAAAATATTTCCGAAGGTAATTTGTCTTCCGAAGGCAATTCCTACTTCCGAAGGTAACATGTTACTTCCGAGAGTAGAGATTGCTTTCCGAAGGGAGAGATTTTGTATGCTTCGGAAGTAGATCTGACATGAAATCAATCGCTTCTTCCGAGACTAAAAACTCTTCCGAGAAGAAAATATCCTTGGAGAAATTTTGCTTCAGAAGATATGAAGATAACTTCCGAGGGTTAATTTCTCTTCGGAAGAAATTTATACTTAGAAAATATAAGAGAGAGATCTTTTGTAATAGGGCTTAATTTGTATTGACATAAGACTTTACACATTAAAAGGTTTTCAAAAGAGGTAATATAATCAATGTTTTGGTGAACAGATCAGCATATTGTTTATTTGAATCAACTTTGATTTGTTTACTTAGATTCTTCTCATGAATATCTCGAATGAAATGGTACCTGATATCAATGTGCTTTATCTTGGAGTGCGTCACCGGATTTTTAGTGATGAAGATAGCACTGTTGTTGTCAATATGGAAAGGAGTGCTCATAAAGTTGAATCCATAGTCCAATATCTGATTTTGAATCCACAGTAGCTGAGCACAGCAACTAGCAGCAGCAATGCATTCAGCTTCAGCAGTTGATGTAGAGACACAGGATTGTTTCTTGCATTGCCATGAGATGATCCTTCCACCAAGATTGACATCCTCCTGATGTTGATTTCTTGTCAATGTTCCAGCCACTATAGTCATCATCAGAGTATCCATAGAGATTAAAATCATTGTTTCTAGAATACCAAAGACCTAGTTTAGGTGCTCCTTTGAGGTGCCTAAGGATTCTCTTGGTAGCAGCTAGGTGAGACACCTTTGGAGCAGCCTGATATCTTGCACAGATGCAAGTTGCAAACATAAAATCTGGTCTACTGGCTATGAGATACATCAGAGAACCGATAATCACCCATACTGATGTTGCTCAGTATCCTCCCCCTCAAGGCCAGGACAAAGATTATGGTTTCTGGGTATGGGTGTCTTGGCTGGCTTGCAATATTTCATCTCAAATCTTTCTAAGATGTCATTGACATACTTAGATTGATTAATGAAAAATCCTTCCTTCAGTTGCTTCACTTGAATTCCAAGGAAAAAATCCCTTTTCCCATGGAACACATCTCAAACTTCTTCTTCATAATGCTTTCAAAGTCCTTACACATTTGGTCGTTTGAAGAACCAAATATGATGTCATCAACATAGACTTGAACAAGCAAAATGTCCTTACCAGACTTCCTTATGAATAAATTCTTGTCAATGGTTCCTCTGGTGTAACCATTCTTAAGGAGAAATTGAGACAGAGTCTCATACCACAGCCTTGGTGCTTGATGCAGCCCATATAGAGCTTTATCAAATTTGCACACATAGTGAGGATGTTGTGGGTCTTCAAATCCTAGAGGTTGGCACACATACACTTCTCTATCTATATCCCCATATAGAAAGGCACACTTGAAATCAAGCTGGTAGACAGTAAAGTTCTTGGAAGCAGCATAAGAAAGGAAGATCCAAACTGCCTCAAGTCTTGCAACAGGTGCAAAGACATCAGTATAATCAATTCCTTCCTCTTGAGTGTATCCTTGAACTACCAGTCTTGCCTTGTTCTTGATGATCAAGCCTCTGTCATTTATTTTGTTCCTGAAAACCCATTTAGTGTCTATTGGTACTTGACCAGATAGTAGCAGACATAGGTTCCAAACCTTTTGTCTTTTTAATTGAAGCAGCTCCTCTTGCATCGATTCAACCCAGCTACTATCTTTCGAGGCATCTTCCACCTTCTTGGGTTCCATCTGGGATAAAAAGCATGAGTACAAGTACACATTCCCATGATGAGTCTGCCCTCTTGTTCTCACACCTTCAGAGACATCCCCAATGATGTTCTTAGCTGGGTGAGTGTTGTGAATCCTTAAACGAGGAGTCACTTCTAGTTGCAAACATAAGTCTAGATTAGACATAATTTGCTCAGGAACTGGAACACTTTGTCCAGCTGTTGTTTCAAGTTCATTCAATGAGGACTGATTGAATGAAAGAGAAACATCATCAAGTGTTGGCTGTGAAGTAGCATTAACAGTCACATGTTCCTTCAAAATGCTACCTCCCTCAGCTTGGTGTTGTGTTAGATCACCTTATGAGTTTTAAGGATCAGCAGATGATTCACTGGTTGAAGCTTCACTATTTCTTGATATGGTTATACTTTCTGATCTGTGAATAGTGGGAGCTTGATTTGTTGCATCTCTTGAAGAACCTAGAAGAGGTCTGGGTAGCTCAAACAGTTGATTAGTATCAATATCAGCATCATTTTAAGCACCTGTTCCAACTGAAACATTCTCACAAGAAGGTTTAGAATAGTTTGGAAACAATTCTAAATTAAAGATATGATCAGGGCCATTCCCCCTAACACAAGGAGTGTGCTCATTAACAACTATATTGCATAACTCCTCAAATTGTTGATTCTTTATGTTGTATACTTTGTAAGCTTTGGAGCTAGAAGAGTATCCAACAAAGATAGTATCATCCGACTTTTCAGCAAATTTTGCTAAATCGTTCTTTTTGTTAAGTATGGTACACCTGCTGCCAAAGGACCTTAGAAAGCCAATGATTTGTTGAGGAGTTCTAGGAGCACTATATTATCTGGCAATCCCTTTTGAGTTACAGAATGAGTCAAGAATGAAGTTCTTAAACTCAGTCCCTTGATCACTTCTAATAATCTTAACCTTGTGATCAATTTGATTTTCTATTTTAAGAGTAAAAGATTTTAATGTTTCAGCAGTTTCATCTTTAGTTCTTAAAAAGAATACCCATGTAAATCGTGTAAAATCATCAACTATCACAAGGCAGTGTGATTTCCTTCCAATGCTATTTATACTTGTGGGTCCAAAAAGATCCATGTGTAATAAGTGTAATGGAGTAGCGATGGAGTTAACACTTTTGGATTTAGGAGAGGCCCTGTGTTGCTTCCCTTTCAGGCATGCAACACAGTTGTCTTTGCAGAAAAATTCCTATTTAGGTAAACCATGTACCAAGTTATTTTTAGCCAATTTATTCATTGTCTTAAAATTTACATGACACATACGTTTATGCCAAAGTGTTGACTCATCACTATCAGCTTTGGAAAGAAAGTATCATACTTCACCCATTGGGGAAGCATTGTTCATATCCAGCTTGTACATATCCCCTTTCCTGGGAGATCTAAGAAGCACTAATTCCGGAGGAATTGTCATCCCTAGTTTCAGGATAATGCACTCATGCTCTCTGAAAAGCATCTGGTGCTTTTGATCACAAAACTAAGAAACACTAAACAGATTGTGTTCAAGCTGTTTGACAAAGATAACTTTGTCAACTTTTAACTTACCATTGGATATACTCCCTCTGCCAGAAATATATCCTCCGGCCTCACCTCCAAATTGGACAGGATCTCCATCATAGTGTTGAAAATGTTGAAGGAGATATCTGTTCCCTGTCATGTGCCTGGAGCATCCACTATCTACAATCCAGACATTGTTGTTCTTGTCATATGGATGTCCCTGCACATAAGATGAGATTATTAGTTTTCATTGGAGACCCAAGCCTTGTTGGTCTTGGGTTCCTCCAAAGATGGTGACATAATTGAACAAAAAGTTAAGCATGGGGTTTCAATGGATGTCTTTGAAGAAGAGGTTTATGTTGCAGCATCTTTCTTGATCTTCCAATCCATCCTTTGGTTGATCGTGGAAGATGTACTTGTAGAAGCTTTTGTAGCATGGCATTCTTCCGAAGGTTCTTTATTTTTGGGAGGAAGCTTTCACCTCCTTTTCTTCCGAAGCAGTCTGCTTATGGGATGGTTTCAAGAGAATTTTCTTCAAAAGACAACCTGGCTTCAGAAACTAGCTTTCCCTTTTTCATCACTTGGTCCATCTGATAAGGTCCAAACGAGAAACCTTCCTGACTCCTTCTTTTCTAACATTATTTGCATAGTGTGTGCTAGCAGGATTGTAGTAACAATCTTTAGCCATGTAGTTTTGCAAACCACACATTATGCATGTAATGTTAGTCTTTTAGGAGCTTGTAGGTTACTGGTTCTTAGTCTTTCTCTCTTTGTCAGCAACCTTTCCCTTCAACTGTTGCTCTTTTGGTAGGATAGGTGTGCTGGTATTACAATCCTTTCCTGAATCAGAAGTACCTATCACCTGGAATCCAACTAAGATAAAGACACCCTTTAATTTTGGGTCAATCATTAGCTTAGCCTCAGCCACTTTCTTAGCAGTTCTTCTGGCAGCTTTAGCTTTGCTTCTTCGGGCTTAGGTGGTAAGGGTTTGATCTTCACTACGAGATGTGGGTGGATTTACCTGTTCCTTCCCTATGGTGGCCACTATTGTTGCATCATTCTTCAACTCATGTGAAGAAGGGTCAGCAAATGGGACCTCTTGCTCTTCAGTACCACATCTAGGTTGACTTATGGACTCAAAATAATATGGTGGAGCAATTTCATTGGTCCCCAACCCTCCTTTATTCTGATAACAGATTTTGGAGTGGGAGGATGATGCAATAATAGCTTGGAAGTTTTGATCAGAAATATCATACTTCCTTGCTTGAGCCATAGCGGTGATAAGCTGGGCTTGAGCCTCAGACAATTTGGATATTAAATCCTTTATTTGAGTCTTGTAATTGGTGTGTTCATGTTTTAATAAGGAAACAATTTTCTCTAACTCTTTAATTTTCTTTAAGTAGTCAGATTCTACCATTTTAAAATCAGATTTCAAAACATTTAAAGACTCAATACCATATTTAATTCCCCTATTATAGTCCTGATATAACTTAACCTTAGCTATATAGGCAATGTACAGAGATGTTCATATACCTGGTTATCATTTGTTCCGGCCATAAGAGCTTGTGCAAGAGTCACATCCTGAACCATAAAGCTCCAATCAACTTCTTGAGCCATGGCAGTTGTTTCAGTTAGACTTTTCAGTGGGCTTTGATAAAGAGGGATGTGTGGAAGCCTGTGGGGTTCCCGGTTTTGATTTAGGAGCCTTGCATAACCTAGCAAAGTGACCAAGTTGGTTACAGTTGTAACATTTGGCCTTGGTCTTGTCAAACCCAAACTTGCTGGCAGTTGGGTTTTGAGCAAATTTCCTTTCAGTTCTCTTAAAGAACTTCTTTGCTATGTAGGATAAAAGAGCCATATGTTGGATGATATCCACATACTCTACATCGTCTAGACTAAAACACCCTAGATCATCAAAACAGTATTGAAAATACCAGAGTGCCCACTTCCTGAGACAAAGGCACAGCTATCCTGAAAGGAGTTGTGCTGAGCCTATTGAGACCTTGGAGGCTCAGGGAAAGTGATGTATGGTCCAAGAGAGTAGGATGGTTGTTGGTTGTATGTCAGGTATTGCTGAGGTTGTGGGGGTACTGAGCCTTCAGCAACCATTAAAGTGTTGCTAGCAGGAAGACTCAAAGGTCTACTTGTTTGGTGGCCCTTCTTACTCTCCATCTCCAACCGGTATCCATCAAGGATGCCATAAAGTTCAGTCATGGTAAGAGTGTTCAAGTTCTTTGTCCTCTTGATAGAGAAATAGTAGAATGTCCACTCATTTGGAAGAGCACTCATAAACTTTCTTGTGAGACCTCTGAGTTTAGGAGTGATCTTCATAGACTGAAGTAAAGAAATAAGATCCATGTACCTGAAATACTACTGGCTGAGGGTCTCTCCAGCAATATAAGTGAAGTTCTCGAACTGTTGCTTCAGTGACTCCTTCTTGGAGTTGTTGGAGCTTGAATACATCTGAGCAAGTGCATCAAACAATTCTTTAGCAGACTTACAATGCTCAAACCCCGCCATGATGGAGTTGGGTATTGTAGTCATCAGAATGGTCATGCTTTGCTGTCAACGTCCATTTTCTTCCGTCTTCACCAGATAATCTTCAACAGCTTTTTCTATCATGGCATCGTTTCCACCAGGCGCTGCCACCTTGGGTTTACACGGGCCGTTAACAATGGAGTTCAACATCTTGCTGTCTTGGTATCTGATGAAGCCTTCCATTCTTCTGCTCCAAGACCTGAAGTTTTCAGGAGTAATGATGGGAGCTTTGGTCATGGTTCCTATCTTTACTTCGGATTTGTTAAGAGCCATTTTTTGTGAGATTTGTAAGGAGGAGTGAAAAACAGGTTGATTTGGATGGTTAGATCTCATAATCAAGAGCCTAAAAAGTTCTGATACCAATTGCAGGATCGGTTTGTGTCACTAAGCACTTGATTTTCTCTCAAACTAACTTAAACAACACTCTCGATGAAAGTAAAGTCTTTAAGAGTTGATTACAATATAATAAGTAATAACAAAACACAAGTAATTTTCAAGGTACATGCATATGTTGCTTCTAAACTCAAATATTACAAGACTCTTACAAGCATGTGTTTATGAGTTACAATCCGAAACTATATATAATACTACCTACAGCCGGATATACTTTGATACCAGCTGGAACCCTCTAACTAAAGCAAACACTACAAAGCTATAGTTTAAGGTATCTCTGATAAGACTTTATCTGAGATATGATAGTCAGGACATGTCCCCGACTCACCTTTTGTCACCAACTAAAGTTGGTAACTTGTACTAACATAAAAAGGTGAATAGTGGAATGAAGTATGGTCAACTACATGGCTCTTTGAGAAAACGCCATGCAGTATCAGAGGTCTATAGCAGAGTGTCAGAGACCATACTTATATCGATTGGTTCATAGCAAAGTCTTTCGAAGGTTAAATGGCTTAGGAAGAACAAGTACTTCCGAAGCCACTTATACTTTGGAAGAGGCTGCTTCTTTCGAGGCTTGAGAACTTCTTCTTTCTTCATACTTCGGAAGTAGTCTTCTGATTTCTTCCTTTGAGACTTCATCTTCAGAAGTTATCTTCAGAAGTAGAACTTTTACTTTGTCTTCAGAAGAACTCTACTTCCTTCAGAAGTTCCACACTTGGCTTTGGAAGCCTTTGTAAGCAGCACCAAAATTTGTCTAAGTGATTTTGTTTTGGTTGCACCAACCTTCTTTTTGATCCAACATAAACTTTAGCCTCTGTGTTATTTGATTCTGGTGCTAGTAAAAGTTTCATTCTGCTACTTTCTGTGCTAAATTTCATGTTAGTAGTAAGGATATAGATGCACCCTTTGATGTAGAAACTGCCATAGGTATGTCTACCATGATTTCTGAAATGATAGAATGATGTGATATGGAATTAGAAGGTCATAAGTTTCTGGTTAGACCATTCGTGATGACCTTAGGTGGTTTCGATGTGGTTCTTGGGATGGATTGGTTAGCGAACTACGAGGCGAACATTGTGTGTCGCAAGAAGATGATTCGTTTAACAGCGCTGACGGGAGTTCGGTAACGGTTTATGGGGATCGGGTCACAATGATCCCGAATGTAATCACAATGGCGGTGGTGGGAAAGTGCATGAGGCACGGATGTAGTGCCTACTTGGCTTATGTAAAGTACGTGGATGCACCAACACCACAACTGTCTGAAGTACCGGTTGTGTGTGACTTTCCAGACGTATTCCCAGAAGAGTTACCAAGAGTGCCACCCGACCCTGAGATCAAGTTCCAGATCGACTTGATACCGGGTGCGCAACTTGTTGTCAAGGCACCGTATCGTCTGGCTCCTTCTGAGATGCAAGAGTTGGTGGATAAGTTGCAAGAGCTGCTTAATAAGGGGTTTATTAGACCAAGTATCTCTCCTTGGGGTGCTCCGGTCCTGTTTGCATGAGGATGTGTATAGACTACCGTGAGCTGAACAAGTTGATAGTGAAGAACCGATACATCTTACCAAGAATTGATGATTTGTTTGATCAGCTGCAAGGTGCCAGTTGATTCTCAAGGATAGATCTTCTATCGGGCTACCGTCCGTTAAAGGTGAAAGAGCAGGATATTCCTAAAACAGCTTTTCGCACGTGTTATGGTCACTATGAGTTCCTCGTTATGTCATTTGATTTGACCAACACGCCGGCTGCTTTTATAGGCTTAATGAATCGAGTGTCTCAGCCGATGTTTGATAAATCAGTGATTGTGTTTATTGATGATATCCTGATTTATTCGAAGAGCAAGGAGGAGCATGCCGGTCACATTCAGAAACTGTTGGAGATGTTGAGGAGGGAGAAGTTGTATGCTAAATTCTCTAAATGTGCATTCTGGTTGCGCGAGGTCTGAACATGAGGCAGAGATGATGGTTGGAGCTCAAAAAAGATTATGACTGTGAGATCTATTACCATCTGGGCAAAGCCAACATGGTGGCGGATGCCCTTAGCCGGAAGGAGAGACCCGAATCGATTCGGGTGAAAGCTTACCAGATGATCATGACCTCGGATGTGATAAAACAAGTCAAAGAGTTTCAAGATGAGGCATCAAAAGAAGATCATCTTAACTCCGAAAGAATGAGAGGACTGATTGTGAAATTGGGTGAAAACACACTTGGTGTTAAGACGCGATTCGAGCGGATGTGGATTCCTCGTTATGGGGATCTACGCATGAAAATATGGACGAGGCTCACAAGACTCGATACTCTATTAATCCCGGTGCTACAAAGATGTACCAAGACATAAAGAAAGATTATTGGTGGTCGGGTATGAAGCGCGATGTGGTGGAGTATGTGAGTAAATGCCTTACTTGTTTACAAGTGAAGGCCGAGCACCAAAATCCATACGGGAAGATCCAACCTTTGGATATACTGGAGTGAAAAGGGGGGAACATCACCATGGATTTTATTACGAAGCTACCGCGTACCGCATGAGGATATGATGCCATATGGGTGACAGTTGAGCGTTTGACAAAGAGTGCTCACTTCCTACCGATCCGCGAGACATATTCATCCAAGAGGTTGGCGGATCTATTCATCAAAGAGATTGTAACTCATCATGGTATGTCGGTGTCTATTGTGTTAGATCGTGACACTCGGTTTACATCCAAATTTTGGAAGAAATTCCACAATGCTATGGGGACGAGGTTGCATATTAGCACGACTTATCATCCTCAAATGGATGGTCAGTCGGAACAGACGATTCAGACGCTGGAAGATATGCTTTGTGCATGTGTCATTGATTTTGAGGGAAGTTGGGATGACCACTTATCGTTAGCTAAGTTCTCATATAACAACAGTTATCATGCCAGCATTGGCATGCCACCTTATGAGATGTTATATGGTAGGAGATGTAAGACACCCGTGTGTTAGGGTGATATTGGTCAAAAAGAATTAGGAAGCATCAAGGTAATCAAGGCTACAACTGAGAAGCTTGAAAAGATCAAAGCCTTCATGAAGGCAGACAAAGATAGACAAAACTCGTATGCTAATAAACAACATAGACCGATTGAGTTCCAGGTGGGCGACAGGATTATGTTGAAAGTCTCAACTTGGAAGGGCATCATTCGGTTTATAAAGCAGGGCAAGTTGAGCCCAAGATATATAGGGCCTTTCCGAATCATTGCTAGAGTAGGAGAGGTGGCCTATAGATTGGAGTTACCAGATGAGTTAAGTGGAATTCACCCGCCATTTCATGTATCTCGTGTGAGGAAATGTTTAGCAGACGAGGATACGATTGTTCCACTGGAGGATATCAAGGTAGATGAATGGGTCAATTATGTGGAGCAACCAGTGATGATCATTGATCGAAAAGAGAAGAGCTTGAGAAATAAAGTAGTTCCTATTGTGCGTGTACAGTGGAAGCACAGGAAAGGATCTGAGTCTATGTGGGAGACTGAAGAAGAGATGAGACAGCATAACCCACGATTGTTCGAGGAATAACAAGTTTTAGGGACAAAACCTATATAAGGGGGATGGACTTGTAACACCCGGTTATTTTGAACACCCAAACGAATGAATAAAGTGAAGAAAAAGAAGGAAAAGAAATAAAACCCAAGTCTAGGGGTTAAAAGTGACAAAAAGGACAAAATCTTTGAAAAGTTGGTGATAAAGGTGGCATGGCCGCCCATCACTCTCTCTACAGACAAATCCTCTGATATTTTAGAGAGAGAAGGAAGGAGAGCAGAAACTCTCGGTTCTAGAAAGAAGAACAAGAAACAATTCGAATCCAAGGTAATAATTCATGAGTTTATGATGTTCTTGACTGGTCATATCCTCGGGTTTATGCTTATGTGTGTTTGTTTGTGTTCGGGTGTGTGTTTAAGTGGGTTTCTAGGCGGTTGAACTCAATTACTGATGAGTTTGGAAGAAGCCATTCTCAAGAGCTGCTAAAGTGAGTTCTAGAACCCCTCTTTTTCATGTTTTAACAGATTTTTGGGGCTGGAAATGCATGAACTTATTGCAGATACATGTGTCCCTAGTTTCTGAACTTAATGTAATATGTCTTTATTGTCTTACACATATGTAATTGAATGGGTACTTAATGAAATACAATGTGTGGTTGTGCTTATAATATTTTATTATTTCATTGATTAGTAGGTTAACACTTATTGAACTAATTATATAGGTTTGTGGTTGTTTGCATAGATCTTATTAAATGATAATTAAGAAATATGTTAAACTTAATCGTGTGAAGTTTTCATGTGATTGGCCCATGCTAATGGACCATAAGCATGAACAACTTCATGCTAACAAACCAGTCGTACGAATGAACCAGGAGACTGGATTAGTCGCATGATTGTAACATGAGATTGACTCAGTCGCACGACTGAACACTCAGTCGTGCGAATGAATCAACCGCATGACTCAATCGCATGACGGAACACTCAGTCGTGCAAATGAATCAACTGCATGACTCAATCGCACGACTGAACCATGCTAATGGTCCAGTCGCACGACTGAGAAACACTAACCTATAAATACCACTTAAATCGTGGAAAAACGAGACACTTTGAATATTTCGATACCTACATGTACCCTAGCCATCATGAGACCTCTAGCAACATGTTCCAACTTCATAGATTGTGGTAGATCAATTACTAATCATTCTTAATGTTTAGATGATTCTACGTGTGTTCTCATTGATTGGATCGCGGCACTATTTGATTCGGTACACGTGTGAATCTGTTAGTATTTGTCCAGTACACGATCCTAATAAGTGGTATCAGAGCCTTGGCTCTAGATTTACATGTGATTCAATCGTTTTGATATAAAAATTGTGTTTTTACACTCAAAAATGCAATCTTTTGTGTCAAATCGGATTTTAGATGTCTCCTAATCGTAAAGTTCAATTTTTCTGGGCATAGGGCAATTAGGGTTAGCAAGAAATTCGTGTTTTTGCGTCCAAACACCTTAAACCTACGAATTTTCGAAATCCAGCAGGTTCAGTCGCACGATTAACTCAATCACGACTGAGGTCATACGCATCCCCCATACGCACGATTGGACTCATTCGTACTCCTATTCGTATGACTGAGAAGTCTATTCGCATTGTTCAACCGCATTAGTTCATTCGCCCGACTGAGCCATCCGCATTAGTTCGTCGCACGATTGAACCATCCGCATAGTTCAATCCCCCGAATAGCCCAATCGCACACCTTCATTCGCGCTAACACAACAGGTTGGTTTAAAGTTAAAGTTTATAGCAATAGAGGACCAATACTCAGCATTCGCAGTAGGGAGAGACTCATATATTCAGAACTTAGTACTATTGGAGAATGATGTGGGGAATCATAATAAACCTGTAAGGCCTCATTCTCGGAGACCTCACAGTTGGTCGTTCACAGCATTAAATACATTGAACATTATAAATTTACAAGCTTGAGCAGCGGAATTATTTTAACAATAGCCATTCATTAAAAATACTGTTGTTGAGCAATACACTATTGTTTAATGGAATACAAAAGAATTGTTTAATTGCATTACAAAACAACAACAATCATAAGTATGAATGGATGTCAGTCTTTTCCTGCCGAGTAGCTTCACCCTTGTGCCATCCTCAGCAATGATTACCTGCCAATTGAAAATGTATAAAAGTCAGCGTTGCTGAGTGAGTTCTAGTTTTAAAGCTAATAAAATACTTACTGTAAGGTATACATATATATATATATATATATATATATATATATATACATATATATATATATATGAAAATACTCTTTTATGAAATTACATCTCTTTATACGTGAGCACGCATTAAATATACAATCAGATAATGCTTCTTCTCTTTACTGTATGCCTTGTTTATTCTGTACTCTTTTATCTTTATCTTTCTCTGTCTATGTGGACCAATGAGCAATACCCTAAACTATGTGCGCGGGAGAAATGGTGCTGGGCCCTTTGTTCCCTCAAAGGGCTCTAAATATTGTATACAAGGCTGGCCCAGCCACCTAGGGTACGCTGCGAAGGTCCGCCAATCTCAATTGACTGGCCCTGTGTGCAAAACAGAGTAGCTAACCCGCATCATAGTTGAGCTAACGACAACATGGTCGTGCACCTCCTATGTGCTTGCAAGACTTGTTAACATTTAATTAAGTTTCACTTCCCTTCTTCATTGCTCTTTCACTTTATTATTAGTAATACTTTACGTTACAATAATAACACACACGTAAAGTCACACACTAAAAGCAATAATAATAATATGGAACAATCATGAAGCAATCATAATAATGCATAGGACAAGCATTAATAGGTCCTAGTCAAACCTCGGTCAAAACCTTAAAACCACAGACTCCCAAAAATTGCGTAATAAATTCCAAGCGTTTAGGTGCACCAACACTATTTGGGCGCATGAGCCCTGTTTGGGCGTTTCATCACTATGCAGGCACATTAGCCAACACTTAACTGCTTCAACACTTAGGCACATGAACCTATCAGGCGCATGGATACTATTCGGGCATATGGTCCATTCGGACACATGGACACTTAGGCGCATGGGCTATTCGGGCGTATGGATACTTAGGCGCATGGGCTATTCGGACGCATGGACACTATTGGGGTGCATGGCCCTACACTTAGTCGTCCGACTTATATTCTAGGTGCATGAGTTACACTTAAGCATTTCTAAGGCATTTCTAGGCTCATGAGCCTTATTTAGGCGCATGAACCTTCTGCTCAACATGTTCCTAGGATATTTTCGAACCCAAACATCAAGCATATTGGTTCTAAGCTTACCAAGGTCATTCTAAGCATGAATAACATAATGACACCTAAGGAACATCATCAAACAAGCATAATACATACGGGTATACATACATAAACATTGTAAAATCGTTTTGATACATTTTCAGCCCCAAGAAGAGTTTAAAACAAGTAAAACCGGGGTCTAGAAACTCACCTTGTGCAACTTTGGGTGTATCTTCCTTCTAACCCGTATGCAAATGAGTTCAAACACCTAGAAACCCACCAAACACACACACACGAACACACAAAAGCACATAAGCACATAACTGAGACAAAACCAATCATAAACACTAAAAACCTCGAATTCTTACCTTGAATTCAGCCTCTTCTTCTTCTTCTTCAAACTGAAAGTTTTTCTGCTCTCTCTCTCTCTCTCTCTCTAACCGAATGAAAAAGGTGATGGGAAGTGAGGGTGGGCGGCCATGCCCACCTTTACACCAATTTTTTGTACTTTTGTCCTTGACTCTTTTAACCCCTCAACTTGGGTTAAATTGCATTCCTACTTTTATTCTTCATTTCTTATTCTTCTTTTAAAAGAATAACCGGGTGTTTCAAGTCCACCCCAGTTAATAGGTTTCGTCCCCGAAACCTGTTATTCTTTGAAAAAACATGGGTAATGCTGCCTCATTTCTTCCTCAGTCTCCCACGTAGATTCGGATCCCTTCCTGTGCTTCCACTATACACGCACAAGAGGAACCATTGTATTTCTCATAATTGGTTTCGTCCCCGAAACCTGTTATTCTTCTCTTTTCTATCGATGATTGCCATTGGTTGCTCCGCATAATTGAGCCTTTCATCTACTTCGATGTCTTCCAGTTGAACAATCATGTCTTAATCAGCTAAGCACTTTCTCAGATGAGATACATGGAATGTCGGGTGAATTCCACTTAACTCATCTGGTAACTCCAATCTATAGGCCACCTCTCCTACTCGAGCAATGATTCGGAAAGGGCCTATATACCTTGGGCTCAACTTGCCCCACCTCCTTAATTGGATAATACCCTTCCAAGGTAAGACATTCAACATAACCCGGTCACCCACCTGGAACTCAATCGATCTGCGTCATTTATCAGCATACGACTTCTGTCTATCTTTGGCTGCCTTCATGAAGGCTTTAATCTTCTTAAGCTTCTCAGTCATAGCCTCAATTACCTCGACGCTCCCCAATTCCTTCTGACCAATATCACCCCAACAAACGGGTGTTCTGCATCTCCTACCACATAGCATCTCATATGGTGGCATGCCAATGTTGGCATGATAGCTGTTGTTGTATGAGAATTCAACTAACGGTAAGTGGTCATCCCAACTTCCCCCAAAATCAATCACACATGCCCAAAGCATGTCTTCCAATGTTTGAATGGTCCTTTCTGACTGACCATCAGTTTGGGGATGATAAGCCATGCTAATATGTAACCTCGTCCCCATGGCATCGTGGAATTTCTTCCATAATTTGGATGTAAACCAGGTGTCAGGATCGGATACAATAGACACCGGCACACCATGACGAGTTACAATTTCCTTGATGAATAGATCCGCCAACCTCTCGGATGAATTTGTCTCGCGAATCGGTAGGAAGTGAGCACTCTTCGTCAAACGGTCAACTATCACCCATATGGCATCATATCCTTTCGGAGTACGCGTGAACTTCGTAGAAATCCATGTTGATGTGCTCCCACTTCCATTCCGGTATATCCAAAGGTTGGATTATTCCATACCCCAATAATCTTTCTTCATATCTTGATACATTTTCGTGGCACCCATCATGAATGGAGTATCGACTCTTGTCGGCTTCATCCATAATCTTCACTCGTAGATCCCCAAAAGGAGGAATCCACACCCGTTTGTATCGGGTTTTAATACCAAGTGTGTTTTCACCCAATTCCCCAACCAGGCCTCTCATCCTTTCAGAGTTAAGATGATCTTCTTTCAGTTCCTCATCTTGAAACTCTTTGACTTGCTTCATCACATCAGAGGTCATGATCAATTGATATGCTTTCACCCGAATTGGCTCGGGCCTCTCCTTTCGGCTAAAGGGCATCAACCACCATGTTGGCTTTGCCCGGATGATAGTGGATCTCTCAATCATAATCTTTTATGAGCTCTAACCATCTTCTCTTCCTCATGTTCAGGTCCTTTAGATCAAAGAAGTACTTCAAGCTTTTATGGTTAGTGAAAATGATGCACTTCGTCCCGTACAGATAGTGCCTCCAAATCTTTAGTACAAAGAGCACGGCTGCTAGCTCCAAGTCATGAGTGGGATAATTGACCTCATGAACCTTCAACTGTCGGGATGCATAGGCTATAAAATTCCCTCTCTGCATTAACACGCACCCTAACCTAAGTAGGAAACATCTTAATAGACCATCAAATCCTCGCTTCCTTCGGGTAATGACAGGATAGGAGCTTGAGTCAACCTTGCCTTTAACTCCTCGAATGCTTTCTCTTCAGCTTGACCCCATACAAACTTCACATCTTTCTAGGTCAAGTTGGTTAGTGGAGAAGCAATCTTGGAAAAGTCTTGAATGAATTTTCTATATTAGCCCGCCAAACCCAAGACACTACGAATCTCGGATGGCGTCTTCGGTGACTTCCGTTGCGTAAGTGCCTCCACCTTTGCCAGGTCCACCATGATTCCGTCAGGATTCACCACATGACCCAAGAATTGAACTTTGCGCAACCAAAACGCACACTTGGAGAATTTGGCATACAACTTCTCCCTTCTTAATGTCTCCAACACCTCCCGAATGTGACCGGCATGCTCTTCTTCCCTCTTCGAGTAGATCAGGATATCATCAATGAACACAATCACTGATCTATCCAATATCGTCCGGCACACTTGATTCATCACATCCATAAAGGCAGCTGGCGCATTAGTTAAACCAAAAGACATAACGAGGAACTCGTAGTGTCCATAACACGTACGGAAAGCTGTCTTAGGAATGTCTCGTTCCTTCACCTTCAATTGATGGTAGCCAGATCGTAGATCTATCCTCGAGAACCAACTGGCACCTTGGAGCTGGTCGAACAAGTCATCAATCCTTGGTAACGGGTATCGATTCTTCACCATCAACTTGTTCAGCTCTCGATAGTCAATGCACATTCGCATACTTCCGTCCTTTTTCTTTACAAACAATACCAGAGCACCCCACGGAGAGATACTCGATTGAATGAATCCCTTATCCATTAACTCCTGCAATTGGCTCATGAGTTCCTTCATCTCAGTCGGAGCTAATCGATATGGTGCTTTGGCAACGGGTTGAGCACCGGGTATCAAATCAATTTGGAACTCAATCTCACGATACGGTGGCACGCCAGGTAAGTCTTCCGGGAATACGTCCAGAAAGCCGCACGCCACTGGTACCTTAGATAATTGCGGTACCGACGCATCCACATCTTTTACGTATGCCAAGTAGGCACTATATCCACATTTCATGCACTTCCCCTCCACGTCCATCGAAATCACCTTTGGGATCGTAGTAATGCGATCTCCATAAATCGTAACCAAACTCCCATCAGGCACAACTAATCGAATCATCTTCTTGCGACATACGATGTTTGCTTCATAGGTTGCTAACCAGTCCATCCCTAGTACTACATCAAATCCACTTAGGGGCATCACGTGTAACCTAGCAGCAAACCTATGACCTTCTAGTTCTATAGCACAGTCCTCTATCACATCAGTAATTCTAGTGGAATTGCCAATAGCGGTTTCTACATCGAATGGTTCACTGACATTTCTACTACTAACAGGCAACTTAGCACAGAAAGTAGTGGAAATAAAACTCCTACCAGCACCGGAATCAAACAATACAGAGGCACAAGTTTGGTCTACTAGAAACATACCTGACACGACATCGGAATCAGCTCTGGCTTCCTCCCAGGTCATGGTGTAAGCTCTAGCACTTGCCCTCTGCCCTCCTTCTTCCGGCTTCTTCTTCGCTCTAGAGCTCTCCGCCTTTGGCTTCTTACAGTCTTTGGTCACATGGCCCTCCTCGCCACAGTTATAGCACTTCAGCGCCCAACAGTCTCTGGCGATGTGGCCAGGCTTGCCACACCTGAAGCATACATTCATTCCCATCCTACACTCACCGGCATGCTCCCTTCCACATCTGCCACACTTTTTCAGCCCTGATCTTGACGACACCCCACGGTCGTCCACCTTCATCTTCTTGTTTTTTGGAGTGAAACCAGCACGTCCAAACCTCCACCATAGTTTCCTCTCGCTCGTCATACAATCTACCTGCCAAATCCACCATCGATCGAAAGGTACCTGGCTGAGCAACAATCAGGTGTCTGCGAATGTCAGCCGACAGTCCCTGGATGTACCTCTTGATCTTCCTTGCCACTGGCATCACCTTATCCGGCACTAGCCTCGCCATCTCATTGAATTTAGTGGTGTACTGCTGATGGGTCATGGTTCCCGCTTGAAGTTGCAAGAACTCCCTCTCAATTTTATCGAGTTCCCTTTGAGGACAGAATTCCTCGACCACTAACTTCTTCAGTTCACTCCACCTCATCGTCTAATTGCCCTAGTGCCCTCAGCTTGGACAATATTGTCCCACCCACACGACGCTGAATCAACGAAAGAATGAGTCACGAACATCACCTTTTGGTCCTTACGGCACTCACTGATCTCCAAGACTGCCTCCATCTCTTTCACCCAGCGGTGAGCGGCAGCAGCATTGACATTGCCATCGAAAGTCGGGGGCTTACACCTTTGGAACGCCCCATAACTGCACCCTCCGGTCGCTACCCCACCACATCATCCTCCTCCTCGTCGGACAACACAGTCTCAGGCTCTGGTTGTTCCTCCACCCTTCTGCTTCCTTGCCCGTTGATCTGTTAGGACCTGGTATTCGACTGAAATACCTAGAGATCACGTGTATACCAGATCAAATAGTGCGGAATCCTATTTGATTGGCGATCCAATCAGTGAGAACACACGAAGAATCAATCAAGGATTGAAACTAACGTTAGAAATCGATAAGGAATCGATCTAATGTGTTCTATGAACTTGGAGAACGATTTGGAAGGTTTCTGGACGGCTAGGGTTCGACTTAAATCGTACTTGATCGAATTTCTTTGTTTTTCACGAATTGAGTTGTATTTATAGGTTGGCACTATTCAATCGTGCGACTGAACCATTAGCTTGGTTCAGTCGTGCGATTGAACCATGCGGTTGGTTCATTCGGGCGACTGAGTGTTCAGTCGTGCGACTGAGCCAATCTTATGTTACAGTTGTACGACTGGTCCAGTCGTGCGACTGAGTCAATCGTGTGAAGTTCTTCATGTGTATGGTTCATTCGCATGAGCCATTCGCATGGGAACTTCATTAAGTTAAGTTTGAATGTTTTAGTTAATTAATATAATATTATATGTAATCATTCAAGTAATTATAACCCAATCAATTCAGTCACGACTCATTAATGAACTATTAACATTATAACCAACAGACTATCAATATCAGTTCATTAATCATACCAAACAAGATCTATTACATCACATATCACGATCTAGGGACATACATGTATCAACAAACTCCCCCTTGGACCTAGATCTCTCTAATGTCTTGTTTTCTTCATTACCTTCTCATATTTCTTGTACTTGTCCTCTTGTGTGACTCCCGCGTGAATATCAAACGCGAAGCAAAGTCGTATAACATTTTGGAACTGGAGGGCTTGTACAATGTCTTGTGTGTCATAGAACAATGGCCACTTGTATAATGTATAGACATCATTAGCAGACAAGTTGGTTAGCCACATTGGGTCGAATACCCTGACAGTATCCATTTGATCCCCTTTGTTCAGAACTATGACAGCTTCAGCAGTTCTCCAATCATAGTACCACCATTTGAAGTGTGGAGTGAAGTCCTGTGGCATTTCCCTGAGAGGGATTCTCGACATAGTGCGAGGAGGACTCCACTTCAACACAATCTTAGGTTTTCTAGTAATGGCATCCATCTCAGACCTTCTAATATACCTTGTAGGTTGTTGAGGTCTGAAGTTAATCCATCTGGTGTGGTACTCTTTCTTGAGGGCAGCCTCAACCAGCCTGACATTTTTCTCGGGTCAGCATACAACAGCTTCAATTTGGCCAGCTGGTTAGCTCAAATCCTGGTAGAGTCTTTAGATCATGTGGAAATCTAAAGTACTCTATGCCCTTTTCCCTCTTAACGGCATAAACGTTAAGATCATCAAAATATGCCCATGCTATAATCCTGCCTGACACCGTAAGATGTTTCTTGACGCTGTAGAACTTGGTGTAGGCATCCCTCTTCGGTGCATCACGTTGGGCTCTGACTTCTTTAAAACATTCAGCCCACTCAGCCTTTCGAATGTATACATCATCGTTTGAGGCTTGGGCTGTTCCTTCGGTCTTTCCTGCTTCCTGCTCCATCTTGTCTAGTACCTTAAACATATCACTGACTAGGGACTCACCCAGATTGGGGACCACATTACCCTCGTTGTCAGCGTACTGAGGGTACTCTTCAGCAGCAATATCTTCAACCTCAACTTCATCAACGTCGTGTAGTTCGTCGTCACTGGTTGAATCAACTGTTGGAGCATCCTTGACAATGTCATCAGGATTGAGTCTGAACATCTCTACCAGTTGCTCGTTAGATAGGTCGTGAATTATTTCACCTTGTTCAGGGGTATAACTCACTGACCTTCTGACAATCCCTTGCAGATCAAGAATCATTGTGAGTTGAGACTTGATCTGTTGAAGGGGAGCAATATCAAACTCATCTCTGTGGTACTTTGGATCTGTTTGATTTACACATTTCACACTCAATCATTAGTAATATATCAAACAAAATGCATTAACTTAATATAAACATTTAGTACATGGTTTTTCAATACAGAATACAAAAGTAATTAAATACATAAAACATCCACTATTTACTTTAATCCTGAATGCTAGACTCTTCTGTGAAGGTACAAAAGCAGAAGCTGACTGATCTGTCTGTTCTTTGTTCTCTTCTCTTGACCGGGAGCTGAGACAGATTCAGCTGCTTCTCCTTCTTCAGTCTCTTCATCTGCACACCACTCTTCTGTTTTCTCTTCATCAAAATCACTGTCATCATCATCATCATCATCATCCTCATTATCTCTGTCTCCATCCTTTATCTTTAGAGGTTCCTCCTTTGATCCTTTCAATTTTAGCAAAATGGACCTCTTAGCTTTTTCCAACTCCTCTATCTGCTTACCTGCTGTGACACTTTGCGCTCGGAGTTGGTCCAACTGAGTGTTCTGAGCAGCCAATTGCTGGGCCTGCTCCTCAATAACTCGATCCTGCTCTGCAATTTTCTGCGATTGTGCAGCAGTCAGGTCGGTGAGCTGGCGGATCTGAGAGGTCTTTTCCTCATCAGCCGCCAGCAATCGTAACACCATTCTATTTAAGGCTGACAGCTGTTCCTCTACCCCGATTGGAGGTAGAGGAGATCTGTAGGTGTGTGAGGGGTAGGCTGAGGGCTCGGTTTGGTGGCTAGTGGTGGTGGTGGAGGTGGTGAATATAGGGTCAGGTCTGGATGATAGTGGTGGTGAGTGTGGGGTGAATGATGTAGTGGTGGCAGGGGTCTGGCTTGTGGTGGTCGGTATGGTGGTGTCTGTGGTTGCTGTGGGGAGAGGTATGGTGGTGGAAGGTGTGTCTACAGAGGTGGTAGTGGTGGAAGGTGTGGGGGATGTGGTGGTGATGAAGGTTACCTTACGTTTTTTCTTTTTCTGGCCATGGGGTTGAGCCATCCATTTTCTCCTCGTTCCCTTCGAGGTGGATGCTCCCCCTTCAATCCCGCCTGAGGACCCCGGAGCATATGATGGATCAGTTTCTGTATCTCCGGAGCCTCTCGGTTGTTCACCAACAACCCTCAACCCGTGTTCTGTGGGAACCACTTTCCTTCCCACAGTCCGGGTCAATGGTTCCTCATCAGATTCATCCTCATCCTCCTCGTTCAAAACAAAATCTTGATGAAATCCTGCTGACTCAGTTACCTCAGCAGGTGAGACAGACATCGAGGGAACAGAGTCAGACACAGTGCCTCTGGATGGAACAGTATCATCCCCACTGTCATCCTCCTCTGAATCATCAGTGGGGAGGACAATTGGCTCCACGTCGGAGTCACTGTCCTCGTGACGCCATTGGCGTCTCCCCGGTGCCACATAGCTTTCATCTGCTAAGTGGCCAATCATTCTTTTCACTTGAGGCTTAATCTGCTTCCCCTGTACACTCTCATCCTGCCCAGAGTAGTATCATCCATTATCTCTAAGGCCACTGCGTCATGACTTTCTTTGGGTAACTGTGGCAGCTTCTCGTTGAAGACGAGCTGTAAGAATCTGGGGTACATACAGAACCCCTCTTTTCCCTTTACCTCCAAATTCTCCACCAAGTAGGAGAATATCATGCTGGAAAAACTGAAGGGGTGGTTCAGAACCAGTGCCACGTAGGCATTTTGAATCTGGTCTGAGAGGTCGTCAAACCCACCCCTCCTCGATGCTACACACTTGAGGATCACGTGTGCTAAGTACTTGTACTGGGGGCTCAGGTTGCTCTTGTTGAGCACACCTGAGTTGATATCCCCAGCGTACTTTAGCCTTAGGAAGCATCCTCGCACTGTCAATGGATGTAGTTTTGTAGGATGATCAGCGTCCTCCCCGAACTCTAGGACCCTCTGAATATCGGCAGCAGAGATCTCATATTATGGCACAGTATGGAGCTCCTGATACAGTAAGGCTCACGAGAGCGGTCCACCGAGGCATTTTCCCAGAATGCCTGATGGAGTGATCTATAAGGCGTGCAAGGAGTGGAGATCGCTTATAGATCCGGGACCGTCTCAGAAATGCTATAATGTCGGCGAACTCAGCCCCGTTCCTGGTGGTGTGATCCAAATGGGCACAGATGTTGTGCTTTGGATTTATGGTCCACTTTTCTGCCATTTATCTGTAACACACAAGACATAGAATTATTAATACATAAGACATGAAGACTTATGTTCTAAGTGTAAAGTTGACAGTCATTTTGATTCATTCGTGCGAATGAATCATGCGACTGAAGTCAGTCGCCTGTTTGAGACATGCGATTGAGTTCAATCGGTGTTTGAGACATGCGATTGAGTTCAATCGGCTGATGGAGGCATGCGATTGAGTTCAATCAGCCGACTGAGGCATGCGATTGAGGTCATTTTTAACATGTACTATTCAGACCCTTTTCAATTTGATAATAACATTGTACGCTCTTGACCAAGTCAGTCACTTCAGACGTGACCTTTTAAATTTTAAAACCATGTGGCCCTTTTCAGACATGACCCTTTTTAGGTAAGTTAATTCCCTTCTGATTCCCTGATGTAGTCCGACAGACACACAAATAAAAGATAAACATAGGAACTTAAACTAACTACACAACTAAAGTTTATGTTTGGCTTTTTGTGAGAGATAAAACCCTAAGATGGAAATCTAAGGGATTTGATTAGGAGTAGACAGCTTGACTTAGATTGATCATATCTGGACCAACTCAATTTTGGAATCATACAGGAGTATCAAATCATTTTGGGACTTGTTATTAAAACTTTTTGATGCTTAAATTCTCGGTGTTCATCCCGAGTCGTTAGCAACTTAAGGAAATCATACTGAAACTCTTAGATTTTCACATTGATTTGGACTCTTGAGAATGTAGCCACTAAGATTGTCAGTATGTTTGTCCACTTAAATCCATACACAGACTTTTGACGCAGACTGTGACTGATTTAGGTTAATTATTTCAGCTAACATTTGTGGATCCCACACTATATGGTAATCAACATTCCTCAGAGGTTTTGAGCAGTCTATGGGTATTATTACAAGAAGAGACTATTCTTAGAGCTTTCAAAGAGAAGCCTGTCCTCAGGTCAGTGCCATCGCACAGCAGAGAGGCGCAAACAACAATGAATTCTAGAATATCTAGGTTATGCTTATCCTCAGGTCAGTGCCATCGCACAGCAGAGAGGCACACAACCTATCTCCTTGTAGAGCAGCTTACTTTTATTTGACACAAAATGCACCAACAACATGAGTCATTAGCTTTATTGCATTTGTCTTTCATTTTTTCTTGCTTTGCTCTAATTTGGTCATCCGCACACTTTTGTGGCGTTTAAATGCTCATTACCCCTTATTGGAATATATTTGATTGTGTTGACCAGTGATAAGAGATGAAGTCCACAGTCAGTTGAACAACTTAGTTTGATCTTGAAATCATCAATCAGGTCTAATTGTCTATTGTGTTGAATCTATCAACATATCATTTGTGGTCTAGCAGCCTCTAAGTCTACTTTCTCTGTGTCACCTTAGGAGTTGCCAGTTTTCTATCATTTTCCCTTTTTATATTGCTTAGACTACACAGACTTATACTTTGAACTTTTGCATCTTTTCAAACCTTAAATTTTAAATCCGTCTTGATTTGTTCCTGTGTACTATCATATTCCAAAGGTATTGCATCGGTATCACAGACACATTCTACCTTATTTCAGCTAGTTACCCCTTCTCCCTCATTTTTTTTTAAATATTTAACTTGCTGACATATTCTCCCCCTAAAATACTAAAATCATTTCGGATTTAATTATTTTTGGATTTTAATAAACAGCAAGGTAACATGAAGTTAAATATAACAGACAAAAGAAAAGAAAAAAACAGATAACATAAAATAAAATAAACTTAGACGAAACTACATTGGACTACACATTATTCTCATCAGGAATTACCTCACTTTTTTTTAACGTCGTTGACCTCTAGCAAGTATTGAAAACGTGGTTTATCAAAGGCTTTTGTATAGAGGTCAACACGTTGAAAATCAGTATTAATTTTAACCACGTCTATTAAGGTTTTTTCAAAACAGTCTCTTATGAAGTGGTATTTAATACCGATGTGTTTGGTCTTAGGATGTTGAACCGGATTTTTGGTTACTGCAATTGCAGCAGAGTTATCAACAAAAATAGGAGTAGACGAGAATTTCAAACCGTAATCCCGCATTGCTGTTGAATCCAAATGATTTGGGAACAACAACTTGCAGCAGCAACATATTCGGCTTCACAGGTTGACAATGCAACCGATGTCTGCTTCTTACACTGCCATGTAACTAATCTTCTCCTAAAGAATTGACACCCTGCTGATGTAGACTTGTAGTTCATTTTGCAGCCTCCATAGTCCGAGTCACTATACGCTGTGAGCTCAAAATCGTCATCATGAGGATACCACAACCCCAGGGTGGGTGTACCCTTTAGATAGCGAAAGATCCTTTTGACCCCGATCAGATGATTGACCTTAGGTTTAGCTTGATATCTGGAACATAAACATGTAGCATACATGATATCAGGTCTTGAGGCAGTGAGATACATGAGGGATCCAATCATTCCTCGGTACATAGTGGCATCTACAAGATCTCCATTCTCATCAGGTGCTATATCATGATTCGTAGCAAGTGGAGTCCCGGCAGCAGAAGCATTCTCCATGTCAAAGCGACTGAGAATGTCTCTACATACTTGGTCTGATGTAGAAAGATCCCATTAGGTGTTTGATCCACCTGTAACCCGAGAAAGAACTTCATCTCCCCCATTGCACTCATCTCAAACTTTTCTTCATCACTGCTTCAAACTCTTTGCATAACTCTTCGTTCTTTGACCCGAAGATTATGTCATCAACATATATCTGTACAAGCAGTAGGTCACCATCCTTTTCTTTAATAAACAGTGTACAGTCAATGACTCCCCTGCGAAAGTCGTGTTTCACAAGATGAGTCGAGAGTTTCTCGTACCAAGCTCGAGGAGCTTGATGAAGCCCATATAAAGCTTTGTTGAGCTTGTAAACTCTCCCGATGATAAGGGTCTTCAAATCCCTCGGGTTGACTTACATAGACTGTTTCCCTGATTTCTCCATGAAGGAATGCACTCTTCACATCTAATTGGTAGACTTTAATCTTCATGTACGAGGCATAGGCAAGGAAGATACGAATAGCTTCCATCCTTGCCACGGGTGCAAACACCTCATTATAGTCAATCCCCTCGACTTGGCGAAAACCTTGAACCACCAGTCGAGCTTTGTTTCTTATAATGACTCCTTGGTCATCCTTCTTGCATTTTAGTACCCATTTGGTGCCAATGACTTTAGCACCTTTAGGTCTATCAACCAGAGTCCATACACCTAACTTCTAAACTGCAGAAGTTCTTCTTGCATGGCACTCACCCACGCCTCATCATTTAGTGCTTCACTGACATATTTTGGCTCAACCTGTGAGACCAAACATCGATAAGCACCATCATGAATGTAACCCTTCTCCATAACTGAGGCGTAATCAGCTGAGTATAGCTGATTTCGGGTTTGTACTCCTGATCGGACATCTCCAATAACATTGTCAAGGGGATGATAGACGTTTAGTCGTGATTCTGGAGTAGTCGGCACAGTCACCTCCGAACCAAGATTATGAATATTTTGTCTGCATCTGAGGAGGTTGGAGTTTGAGGTTCCGAAGTCGAGGGTACATCATTGTGGATGCTTGTGGACTTTCAGGAACTGGAACCTGTTCCTTGACTGTTCTGGTCATCTGCTTCAGTTTCATCTTCAGAGGAGGAGTCACTTTCATCGACTACCCCTTCTGACTGAGTAGATGACTCTTCCTGTGTTGGATGGAGTGTTTAGTATATCAAACATCATCCTAGTAGCTAACTCATCATCTGAGGGAGAGAGAGGGATGTTGAAGGATTTGAAGAATCCATCATAATCGAAGAAGTATGCAGGTCCTTTGCCTGTAGGTGGTGTGGTATATCTCTGAACGTCGACATTACACCACACTTCTACAAGACCCGTTGAGTTATTGTAAACTCGCTTGTTCGGTATGTTGTATCCTAGAAAAATTCCTTCAACTGCCTTCTCGCTGAATTTTCCTTCTTGTGTTCTTCAGAAGTGTACATGGTGCGTCAAAAGGTTCAAGATACTCCAAATTCGGTTTGCGTCTTTGAAGTAGCTCATAACATGTCTTTCCGTGGCGCTTGACTATTAGGACTCGGTTCAGTGTATAGCACGCATTTGCCACTGCCTCGTTCCAGAATTGGATAGGCAGTTCGAGTCTGCCAGCATAGTCCGGGCAGTCTCTATCAAACTCCTGTTCTTTCTCTCAGCAACGCCATTCATCTGAGGTGTGTAGGCAGAAGTGAATTGTGCACAATTCCCTTTTCCTTGCAGTATGCCTCTATCCCTTGATTCTTGAATTCTGTCCCGTTGTTTGAGCGTATTTGTCAAACTTTGAGCTTGTAGAGTGATTCTAGTGTGGTTACTAATTCCTTGAATGTCTCCAAAGTTTCTGATTTTGATTTCAGAAACATGACCCAAGTGAACCTTGAGTAGTCATCAGTGACCACATAACAGTACGCGTCGCCTGCAATGCTCCTTGTACTAACTGGACCGAACAGATCCATGTGAAGAAGCTCAAGAGGAAGTTCTATTGAATGAACTTTCTTTTCCTTATGAGACTTCTTTGTCTGTTTGCCTTTCTTGCAAGCTACACAAAAGTCAGGAAGTTGGAAGTTCTTGACATTCACTCCTCTAACTAAATCCTTCTAAATCAAATGATTCATCTTCGTTGACTTATGTGTCCCATTCTCCAATGCCAGGAGATGGAGTCCCTCTTAGTAGCTTTAGATAAGAAACACTGAACCTCATGATCCGTTGTGGCAGCTGTTGACAGATCCAAGACATACAAGTCTTTATATCTTGAAGCAGTCATCAGAACTTGGTCCTCTGGATCATATATTCTTTCTTCAGCACGTAACACTTCTGATTATCGAAGACGACTTTAAATCCTTTATCACAATTTGGGAAACAGAAAGTAAGTTGTTCTGAAGTTGTTGAACGTAGTTCACTTTATCAAACTTAACTTTCTGATTTCCCACTTCTCCCTGAGCTGTGATATAGCCTCCTTTGTTTCCTGCAAAGGAAACATGCCCTCCTTTTATTTTTTTGACGTTAGATAAAAGGGCGCTATTTCCTGTCATGTGCCTAGATGCTCCGCTGTCTATAATCCACGTGTTAGTCTCAGCACTATATCGAACACCCTGCACATACAAAGTAAATGAATCAGTTTAGGTTAGGAACCTAAGCTTTGATGGTCTTGGGTTTCCCAGAGGCATCACACATCATAAACTCCACCCATTGACCCTTAGAAGGTGAGGGTAGCTCAGGTTCCTTCTTGTTATCAGTATCAGACACGAGGGTGGATTTTTCTTTCCATAAACCAGATTTGTGCAGTGCCTGTTTATGATAAACAGTCGTCTGGCTTACAGGTTGGACTTTAGGTTCACTAGCTCTTCTAGGTGGAGTTAGAGAACTCCGCTTAGAAGACCTAGGTTTAGAGTCAAGAAGATCAATCTTCTTCCTAGGTGTCTGATAGAAATGACAATCGGAAGCAATGTGTCCACATTCTCCACAGTTGTAGCATGACCTGCTATCAACTTTATGAGTAGACTTTCTTTGTGGAGAAGTGCGTGACACTCTAGTAACATCAATCACTTTAGTTTTTGACTCTTGGATGTTTGATGTTTTCTCTGGTGTAACAAACTTTACTGATTTAACCTGTTTTACTTTTTGGTTAACTGGTTTTTGACTTGCAGCATGTGAAAAGGTAACATTTGAAGTCCTCTTAGGTTCAGATTTGACTCTATTTGACCCTGACTTTAAATTAACCTTTTCAAATTCATTTTCCAGGTTAACACAAGGCAATTTACCCGTTGCCTTTGAAGTGGCCTCTTTGTTTCTTACCAGATTCAGTAGATGAACATGAGGTGTCTGGATCAGTAACAAGAGGAGTGGTCACCACATGATCCTTGATGGGGTTATTATTTACTGGTCTAGACTTGGTGTTCATCAAGGTCTCCGGTGGTGGTGGAACCACTTTGTAGCCTAATCCCTCCCCGTTATTTCTTTCTCTCACTAAGTGTTGAACTATGTGTGAAGAACTAGTCCAACTATGCAGTTTCTGTTTTAATGAATTAACTTCGACTTCTAAAACTGCCCTTTGTTTCTTAGTGTCTTCTAGGGAGTTAAGATAGTACCTAATTTCGTTTGCTTGGTTAAAAGCCACTACTTCGGTTTCCCTAAGTTGTTTAGTCAATAGGTCTATCTTTTCTTTATAACAATGCTCATTTTGTTTTAGTACTCTATTTGCCTCAGTGCACAGACGTAAATCTTTTACTAAGTTATCATTATGATCTAATAACCTAGCAAATTTTTCATCTATGCTCTCCTAAACATGTCACAATCAGAACAAGCATGGTTATTAAAAATTTGGTCAGTGATACTTACTTGAGTTGGTTCAGAAGAGTTAGCCATTAGTGCCGCATCAGATGATTCTGGTTCTGTCGACTCTGGCTTTTCTGTCTCTGATGTGGAAACTTCCTCATTTGGCTTGTAGCTGACCTCGGCAGCAGTTGTTTCTTCACTATGTGACATTGCAATTTCAACTGCTATATCACCTTCACTCGCAGAATCATCGTCAATATCCTCGACACTGGCAATGTTAGATTCTCCTGGTGAGACAAACCTGAAACTCCAATCCTGTCCTTCATCATCATGAGCAGTTAGTGCTTTTGGATCCTTGTTCGATGAAGTAGAATTAAGGGTTGCTTGTCCTGGCGAGTAAATGATGAGAACGGGTTCCTATTCCCCGTCTTCTTTGGCTTGACACATTCTCGTTTGAAGTGCCCCTTCTCACCACAGTTAAAGCAGGTCACTTTACTCTTGTCGAAGCCGAAGGTGGTGTCCTTAGTAGCAACCAAGTTCTGTCCAGTCTTTTTCACAAACTTCTTCGCCCTCCGAACAGCACTTGCTAAGGCCCACATTATATCCATTCTTTCAAGCTCCATCTCATCCACCTGCTCGTAGTCCTCATGCCAGATGGCAGTTTCCAATCTTCCCAGCAACAAGTCCATCATATGAATGAACCACTGCTGCTAAGAGATCCATATGCTCTAGTGCTACTTCCACGGTCACATTACCGAAGTTCTCAGTCTTCAGTTTGGTAGCGTTTGCTTCTGATCCAATATGATGGGTACATGATGACCCAGACGTGTCTGATCCAGAAGGAGAAGCATGTGAGGGACCTGACGAGCTAGACACAAAGCAGTCTGGAGGGGTGCTCCAGATGTCTTAGCTTGAGGCGTGGCATTATATAAAGCTGGATTTTGTGTGTACGAAGACTTCTGAGCTCTATACTTCATCCTTAGTGCTTCTTCTCGCAACTTAAGAATGAAGTCATTTATATCCAGCTTTACAAGGATTCCATTCTGTCTCAGGTTAGACACGAATGTAGCCCACTTATCAGGCAACCGTCTGCGAAGTTGCTTACCTTTTCTTCCATGGTAGTAGCCACTCCATGTGTATGCAATTCGCTCATCAAGTAGTAGAATCTATCTATGACTTCGTCCAAACTTTCATTACCAATGATGAGAAGTTATCGAATTCCTTCTTTAACTCCTTTGCCTTGATTGCCTTCAATGATGCATTACCATCATATCTCTTCTCTAGCGCATCCCACAGTTTCTTAGACTGCTTGTTCTCGGAATACTGGTGGAATATGTCTTTGGGGATAGACTGAGTGATCAATGCATAAACTCTTTTCTCTGCATTGTACTTTACTTTCTGTGCGTCTGTCATCCCGCTTAATGTTAGTTTAACTCCATCAGCTCCCACTGGTGTACTATAACCTATCTCAATGGCTTCCCACAGATTAGGATCTACTCCATTAAGGTAGATCTCAAAACATTGTTTCCAGTGGGGAAACTCATCTAAAGTCAAGAGCTTTGGTGGTTATTGTGATTCCCCACCTCACTCTCAAGCAGCAACAGATTCTGTATCCTTGAGTCCTTCCCAGCAGTAAAGGCTGACATCTGATCTTCCATGATGAATAAACTTATAATCTAATCAAACAAACTTTCACTAATGCGACTGAAGGATGCGAATGAGCTAATCGTGCGTATAAGCTCTGCGATTGGTTCAATTGTGCGAAAGAACTGGGCGATTGGTTCAGTCGTGCGAATGAATCTGGTGCGTATGATCTATGCGAACGAACGGTTCAATCGGCCGAATGAAGGTGCGACTAGGTCCAATCGTGCGTATGAGCAATGCGAATGGCGTCCAGTCGTACGAATGAGTCAGTCGTGCGATTGAAGCTGCTGGTTTGCGAAAATTTCTAGGTTTGACGGGTTTCAGCCGTAAAAATTCGAAATTTCACAAGTTCTAATCGCCTGAGTCCGTAGAACCAAACGTCGATGAGCAGGGAACTTCCAAGATCACTTTTGATGATAAAGATTGCGTTTTTAGTGTAAAAACACAAACTTTTATGCAATCTTGATTGAATCAACACGTAATCAAAAGCCAATAGCTCTGATACCACTTGTTAGGACCTGGTATTCGATTGAAATACCTAGAGATCACGTGTATACCAGATCAAATAGTGCGGATTCCTATTTGATTGGCGATCCAATCAGTGAGAACACACGAAGAATCAATCAAGGATTGAAACTAACGTTAGAAATCGATAAGGAATCGATCTAATGTGTTCTGTGAACTTGGAGAACGATTTGGAAGTTTCTGGACGGCTAGGGTTCGACTTGAATCGTACTTGATCGAATGTCTTTGTTTTTCACGAATTGAGTTGTATTTATAGGTTGGCACTATTCAATCGTGCGACTGAACCATTAGCTTGGTTCAGTCGTGCGATTGAACCATGCGGTTGGTTCATTCGGGCGACTGAGTGTTCAGTCGTGCGACTGAGCCAATCTTATGTTACAGTCGTACGACTGGTCCAGTCTCCTGGTCCAGTCTCCTGGTCCAGTCGTGCGACTGAGTCAATCGTGTGAAGTTCTTCATGTGTATGGTTCATTCGCATGAGCCATTCGCATGGGAACTTCATTAAGTTAAGTTTGAATGTTTTAGTTAATTAATATAATATTATATGTAATCATTCAAGTAATTATAAACCCAATCAATTCAGTCACGACTCATTAATGAACTATTAAACATTATAACCAACAGACTATCAATATCAGTTCATTAATCATACCAAACAAGATCTATTACATCACATATCACAATCTAGGGACATACATGTATCAACATGATCCCTTTCTATTCTCCTTCTCCTTCCTTTCCTTGCTTCTCACAGCCCTGATCACTTTAGTCACCACAGACGGTAAGACTGTTTGCATGACCTGGTGTACTTCATCAGCAATCGCCTCCCTAGCTGAGGCATTCAAGCTAGCATTCTCATTCTCTTCGCTCCGGCCATGAACCTTAGGGTTCTCATGGGTTTCCTCAGGAGCCTTAGCACTACTCCTAGTCACATGTGGACGGCCTCTACCTCTAGGAGTCTTGGAAGATTTCTATCCAGCCATCCTCTAACACGCTATAGGATTGAAACACTAACGTGGTCATTCAATGTAATAACTCAGTTTATGTCAAGTACAGTAAGTCCCTAATTACAGTGGCCAGTTTTGATTAGCCACTTACTTTACTTTTCATACCCCAAGCATTTCCTATCCTGACTTAATCAGTATCTAAACCTACTAAGAGCACATAAATCAAATAGCATGCGCACATAATGCCGATTAACATTAAAGAAAATACCTAATGGCACGTAGCTACTCGGGCTGACATCCCTCCAGTTGTCCCATTTTCAGTTTAAGTTTAGGTTTTAAAATTTTATTTAACCCAGTTTTCTTAAACTTTGGCTCTGATACCAACTTGCAACTTGTAAGGCCCCGTTCCCGGAGACCTCACAGTTGATCGTTCACAGCATTAAATACATTAAGCATTATAAATTTATAATCTTGAGCAGCGGAATTGTTTTAACAAAAGCCATTCATTAAAAATACTGATGTTGAGCAATACACTATTGTTTAATGGAATAAAAAAGAATTGTTTAATTGCATTGCAAAACAACAGCAATCATAAGTACGAATGGATGTCAGTCTTTCCCTGCCGAGTAGCTTCACCCTCATGCCATCCTCAGCAATGATTACCTGCCAACTGAAAATGTATAAAAGTTAGCGTTGCTGAGTGAGTTCTAGTTTAAAAAGTAATAAAATACTTTCTATAAGGTGTATATATATATATATATATATATAAAACATTCTTTTTATGAAATTACATCTCTTTATACGTGAGCACGCATTAACTATATAATTAGATAATGCTTCTTCTCTTTACTGTACGCCTTGTTTATTCTGTACTCTTTTATCTTTATTTTTCACTGTCTATGTGGACAAATGAGCAATACCCTAAACTATGTACGCAAGGGAAATGGTGTGGGCCCTCTATTCCCTCAAAGGGCTCTAAATACTATATACAAGGCTGGCCTAGTCACGTAGGGTACGCTGCAAAGGTTCGTCAATCTCAATTGACTGGCCCTGTGTGCAAAATAGGGTAGCTAACCCGCATCACAGTTGAGCTAACGACAACATGGTCGTTCACCTCCTATTGCTTGCAATACTTGTTAACACTTTAATTAAGTTCCACTTCCCTTCTTCATTCCTCTTTCACTTTATTATTAGTAATACTTTACGTTACGATAATAAACACACCATGTAAATTCACACACTAAAAGCAATAATAATAATATGGAACAATCATGAAAATCATAATAATGCATGGGACAAACATAATAGGCCCTAGTCAAACCTTGGTCAAAACCTTAAAAGCACAGACTCCCAAAAATGTCATAATAAATTCTAAGTGTTTAGGCGCACCAACACTATTTGGGCGCATGAGCCCTGTTTGGGCGTTTCATCACTATGTAGGCGCATCAGCGAACACTTAACTGCTTTAACACTTAGGCACATGAACCATTCAGGTGCATGGATACTATTTGGGTGTGTGGTCCATTCGGACGCATGGACACTTAGGCGCATGGGCTATTCAGGCGTATGGATACTTAGGTGCATGGGCTATTCGGACGCATGGACACTATTGGGGTGGATGGCCCAACACTTAGTCGTCTGACTAATATTCTAGGTGCATGAGTTACACTTAAGCATTTCTAAGGCATTTCCAGGCGCATGAGCCTTATTTAGGCACATGACCCTTCTGATCAACATGTTCCTAGGATATTTTCGAACCCAAACATCAAGCATATTGGTTCTAAGCTTACTAAGATCATTATAAGCATGAACAGCATAATGACACCTAAGGAACATCATCAAACAAGCATAATACATACGGGTATAGATACATAAAGATTGTAAAATCGTTTTAATACATTTTCAGCCCCAATAAGAGTTTAAAACAAGTAAAACCGGGGTCTAGAAACTCACCAGGTGCAACTTTGGGTGTATCTTCCTTCTAACCCGTATGCAAATGAGTTCAAACACCTAGAAACCCACCAAACACACACACAAGCACATAACCAAGACAAAACCCATCATAAACCTCGAATTCTTACCTTGAATTCAGCCTTTTCTTCTTCTTCTTCTTCAAACCGAAAGTTTTTCTGCACTCTCTCTCTCTAACCGAATGAAGAAGGTGATGGGAAGTGAGGGTGGGTGACCATGCCTACCTTTACTCCAACGTTTTGTAATTTTGTCCTTTTGACTCTTTTAACCCCTCAACTTGGGTAAATTGTATTTCCTACTTTTATTCTTCATTTCTTATTCTTCTTTTAAAAGAATAACCGGGTGTTACAAAACCCCCAAAGCTAATCACATTAAATGAATACCCACAATGGAAGCAACGTTTCGAAATCTACTTAAATGGAGTAGATCCCAATCTGTGGGAATCTATCGAGACGGGGTACAGCATGCCAGTAGGAGCTGATGGTGTCAAACTCACACTATGTGGCATGACTGATGGACAAAAAGTCAAGTACAATGCTGACATGAAAGTCTATGCTTTGCTTACACAGTCAATTCCGAAGGATATTTTCCATCAATTCTCAGAATATATGCAAGCAAAGAAATTATGGGATGCATTGGAGAAACGGTATGATGGAAACGCATCATTGAAGGCCATAAAGGCTAAGGCTTTAAAGAAGGAGTTTGAAAACTTCTCCTTGATGGGAAAAGAAAGCCTAGATGATGTTATCGATAGGTTCTACCACTTGATGAGTGAGATGCACACTCATGGAGTATCAACGTCAATGGAGGACAAAGTGTCTAACTTTGCAGATGGGCTTCTGGAGAAATGGGTTTCATTTGTCTCCAACCTCAGACAGAATGGTATGCTAACGAAGTTAGATACCAATGACTTCATTCTAAAGCTGAGAGAGGAAGAGCTGAGGATGAAGTACAGAGCTCAAAAATCGTCCTATGATCAGAATCCAGCCCTGTACAACGTGACTCCACAAGCCAAAACATCTGGAGCATCTCTTCAGACAGCTTTTGTATCAAGCTCGTCTAGTCCTTCTCAAGCCTCTACTTCAGGGTCAGAAATGTCAGGGTCGTCTGGTACCAAATAAATTGTACCTGAAGCCAATGCAGCAAAACTGAAGACTGAGAATTTTGGTAATGTGATAGTTGAGGTAGCTAAAGAACACATGGATCTCTTAGCTGTAGTAGTCCACTTCTATGATGGACTAATTGCTGGAAAAATTGGGAACTGTCATCTGGCAGATAAGGACTATGAGCAGGTTGATGAGACAGAGCTGGAAAGGATGGACATAATGTGGGCCTTAGTGAGTGCTGTCCGGCGAGCTAAGAAGTTTGTCAAGAAAACTCGATAGAACTTGATTGCAACTAAGGACACTACCTTTGGTTTTGACAAGACCAAGGTGACCTGTTTCAACTGTGGCGAGAAAGGGCACTTCAAACTGGAGTGTGTGAAGCCCAAGAAGACTAGCAATGGGAATCTTTTATCCTTTTTCAAACGTCAAGATAAATCCACTCGCAGTCCTACTTCGTCAAGCAAGGATCCCAAAGATTTGACTACTCATGATGATGAAGGCCTGGACTAGAACTTTCGGTTTGTCTCACCGGGAGAATCCAATATCGCTAGTGTGGAAGATATAGATGATGATTCTGCTAGTGAAGGAGATATTGCAGTCGAACTCGTGATGTCAAACACAGAAGACTCTGCACCAGTGGTCAATTACCTGCCTGAAGAAGGGAAAACTGCAATAACATCAGAATCACCAGAACCAGAAACACCAGACTCTGCATCGATGGTTGATTCATCAGAATCCTCTCAGGTAAGTACCACTGACCAACTTTTTAATAATCATGTTTGTTCTGATTGTAATAAATTTAGGGAAAGCATTGATTTAAAATTTTCTAGGTTATTAGATCATAATAATAACTTAGTAAAGGACTTGGAACTGTGCACTGAAGCTAACAGAATTCTTAAACAAAATGAGCACAGTTATAAAGAAAAGATAGAACTGTTGAACAAACAACTTAGGGAAACCAAAGTTGTAGCTTTTAACCAATCAAATGACATTAAGTTCTATCTTAACTACCTAGAGGACACTAAGAAACAAAAGGCAGTTCTAGAAGTAGAAGTTAATTCCTTAAAGCAAAAACTGGATAGTTGGACCAGTTCTTCACACATAGTCCAACACTTAGTGAGAAAGCGTAATAATAGGGAGGGATTGGGTTATAAAGTGGCTCCACCACCACATGAGACCTTGATGAATACTAAAAGTAAACCAATTAATAACAATCCAATCAAGGATCGTGTGGTGTCCACTCCTCTTGTAAGTGATCCAGATTCCACATGTACATCAAATGAATCTGGTACTAAACAAAAGGAGGCCACTTCAAAGGCAAAAGGTAAAATGCTTGTGTTAATCTAGACAATGAGTTTAAAAGGTTAATATAAAGTCTGCGTCAATCAAGTCTAATTCTGAACCCAAAAAGACCAACATGTTAACGACCCACGTGTGTCAAGTCTAAGTCCAAGTAAACAAAAAGGAAAAGATGTTAAGACTGTTAAAGCAATTAACTTTGTTAAACTAGACAAAACATCTAACAAAGAAGAGACAAAACCCAAACAGAGTAAGGTCACACGTGTGACACATATATCTTCACAAAAACAGTTAAATCATAAAGTTGAAAGCAGATCATGCTATAGCTGTGGAGAGTATGGACACATTACGTCTCATTGTCCTTATTATCAGACACCGTGTAACACCCGGTTATTTTTAAAAGACGAGATATAAAGAATAAAAAGAAAGAAAGGCAATTAAGTCCAAGTAGGGGGGACTAAAAGTGTCCAAAAGGACAAAACTTTAATAAAGTTGGAGTAAAGGTGGGCATGGCCGCCCACCCTCACTTCACATCAACATCTTCTTCGTTTTTAGAGAGAGAGAGCAGGGGAAACTCTCGGCTTGTAGAAGAAGAAGAAGAAGTGAATGAATTCAAGGTAAGAATTCGTGGTTTTTATATGTTTATGACGGGTTTTATCCCGGTTGTATGCATATGTGCTTATGTGTTTGGGTATGTGCTTGGGTGTGTGTGTTTGGTGTTGTTTTTAGGTGTTTGAACTCATTGCAAGCGGGTTAGAAAGGAAGAAACACCCAAGTTGCATCAGGTGAGTTCTAGACCCCGGTTTTACTTGTTTTAAACTATCTTTGGGGCTGAAAATGTATTAAAATGGTTTTCAAAGCTTATATATGTTTACCCGTATGTAATGTGCATGATTGGATGTTGATTCTTGAATGCTTATAGGTTGTTCATGTTTAAATTGCTACATTAAGCTTAGAACCTGTGGGTTCGATGATTGGGTTTGAAAACATACTGGAAACATGTATACAGGAGGTCCATGCGCCTAGATAAGGCTCATGCGCCTGAAAATGCTTAGAAAGATTTAAGTGTAATCCATGTGCCTGAACAGTAGTCCATGCGCCTAAGATTACCTTAGAAATGTTTAAGTATAGCTCATGCGCCTGAATAGTGGTCCATGCGCCTAGAAATGTTAGCCGGACGACTAAGTGTAGGGCCATGCGCCCCAATAGTGCCCATGCGTCCAAGTTTCTCATGCGCCTAAGTGCCCATGCATCTGAAAAACCCATGCGCCTAAGTGTTCATACGCACCAATAGTGCCCAAGCGCCTGAATAGTTTGTGCACCTAATTGAGAAATGATTAAGTGTTAGCGGATGCGCCTACATAGTGGTGAAACGCCCAAACAGGGCTCATGCGCCCAAATAGTTCCCATGCGCCTAAGCACTTAGAAAATTTACAGAATTTTCTAGGAGTCTGTGCTTTAGGGTTTTAACCAAGGTTGACTAAGGGCTTATTAATGATGATGTTTCATGCATGATATGATTGTTTATGATTGTTCCTTATTATTGTTTTTGCTATTATTATTATTACTTATAGTGTGTGACTTTACGTGGTATGTTATTATCGTAACGTAAAGTATATCATAATAATAAAGTGAAAGAGCAATAAAGAAAAGAAGAGGAACATCAATAAAATGTTAACAAGTCTTGCAAGCTTATAGGAGGCACACGACCGTGTTGTCGTTAGCTCAACCGTGTTGTGGGTTAGCTACCCTATTATGCACACAGGGCCAATCAATTGAGATTGGCAGGACCCTTGTAGCGTACCCTGGGTGATTGGGTTGGCCTTGTACACAGTACACAGAACCATTTCGGGGGATACAGTTGACCCTTTCGAGGGATATAGTTGACCCTTTCAAGGGATATAGATGGCCCATCACCTGTTTTCCATCGCGTGTATAGTTGAGGTATTGCTCATTGGTCCATACAGACAGTGAAAGATAAAAATAAAAGTTTACAGAACATACAAGGCATACAGTAAAGAGAACGAACTGGATCTGTTCATATAGTTAAAGCGTGCTTGCATATATAGTACAGAGTTGTATTTTTCATAAAAAGGTATTTTCTTATACAACATATAGAAAGTATTTTATTACTTTTAAAACTAGAACTCACTCAGCAACGCTGACTTTTATACGTTTTCAGTTGGCAGGTAATTATTGTTGAGGATGGCACAAGGGTGAAGCCACTCGGCAGGGAAAGTCTGACATCCATTCGTACTCTGTGTCGCTGTTGTTTGTAATACATATAAACAACTCTTTTGTAAACATTAATGATGATATATTGCTTAACAACAGTGTATGCCTTGTACCCGCTGTGTGCATGCATTTGGGGTATAGCTGATGACACTGATCCGAAAAGAGATAAAGAAAGAAAGTGATGAACAGTAAAGAAGATAATAATGTTATTATCTATGTGTACGTACGATGTGTGATCATGTACGACGGTATAGTATGATTTGAATGAAAGTAAAGATTTAATGGCGAATGTACGAAAGTTAATGAATGAATGATGAAGATAATTATGATATTATCTATGTGTATGTATTATGCATGATCATGTACGATGGTAAAGAACGATATGAAATGAAAGTAAAGTATGTTTTATTATAAAACTAGAACTCACTCAGCAATGCTGACTTTTATGCATTTTCTAGTTGGCAGGTGAGCATTGCTGAGGATGGCGCGGGGCAGCTACTTGGCATTTGGATGGCATTCTTTTGTTAATATTTTTGCATTGTAATGCGAACAAACGGAAATGTGTAATGAATAATTGTATTAACTTGCAAAAGCAGTTATTGTGAAATGAAAAGTTATTTTAATGTTCCGCTGCAATGTTTTTATGAAGGTTAAATGTAATTATATGTTTTATGTGCAATGATTGACCAGTTGTAAATGTCTCGGGTACGGGGCCTTACATGCACTATTAACATAATCAGAACTAGTAACATCGTCATAGTGTATAGAATTTGAAGATAAAATAGAAACATCGTGAGAACATGATGAGACAATGTCTGTTACAGGTTCACTAGAAATAAAAACAGAATTTAAACTAGATTTATGATCTGAAACAGAATGCTGAGAACATGATCTGAAACAAATGGAAATGTGTAATGAATGATTGTATTAACTTGCAAAAGCAGTATTGTGAAATGAAAAGTTATTTTAATGTTCCGCTGCAATGTTTTTATGAAGGTTAAATGTAATTATATGTTTTATGTGCAATGATTGACCAGCTGTAAGTGTCTCGGGTACGGGGCCTTACATGCACTATTAACATAATCAGAACTAGTAACATCGTCATAGTGTACAGAATTTGAAGATAAAATAGAAACATCACGAGAACATGATGAGACAATGTCTGTTACAGGTTCACTAGAAATAAAAACCGAATTTAAACAAGATTTATGATCTGAAACAGAATGCTGAAAATCAGGTGTACTAAGACTAGTGCATCCAAGACCACTAGTTGGTCCATCGTCATAGTCCTCACGAATATGTTCAGTATTACACCTTCTAAACCTGCAGACATACTGTTAGCATCTGTTTTGATCAAATCGTTAGAAGGATGAGGAACAGACATAGGAGAATAACAGTATGTACTAGGGGGAGGATAAACCTTAACATTTTCTTATCCCAATCCCGTTTTAATCCTAGCCCCCGTTGAGATTTGCATAAATCATCATGTTTCATTCCTATTATAGTACATTTAGCTAACTTTGACTGAAGTTTGCTTGTTTCAAATTCAGCAAGAGCAACTCTTTCAATCAAAGTATTAATCTCAACATTTCTTTCCAAAAAAATTCATTTTAAGATGTCATTTTCTTTCAAAGCCTTGTTTAGTTTAACAAAATATTAAGATTCATTTATTTTAAGTTCCTCATTAATTATTTTTAAATCTTTCTCATTATCAATTAATAAACAATCAGCTTTATAAACCTCAAATAATCTGATTTTACATGCAGAAGAACAAATGTCCTGAATTACCTCATACGGAAGTCCCATCACCACCTTTTCTGCTACTAAGGCCTTTTCACATTGGCACACTGCAGTACTTGACTTGTTTTCCTCAATAGTGATAGTAGCATCATCCTTTTCTTTTCCTTGCTCAATGGATGGACTTCCTTCCTTCTTCAGTTCTTCAGTTTTACCTTCTTTCATCCATTCATCCTCCTTCCCTTTCTCTTTTACAGACAACTCAACCTCATCTTTAAGTTCCTTGAATGGATCAAATTCATCCTCATAGTTTTCCTTCCCCTTTCCTTTAACAATTTCAGCCACCGGTGCATGATTAATCTCAGCTCTCATCTCTTCAACCTCAGCACTCCAATCAAAATTAGAAATCAAAGCAGTCTCTTTTTTGTGATTCATATCCTCCTTTTTTCTCTCAGTAGTTAATCGTGGAACTCATGTATTACTGGAATCAGTGACAATTGGTGATGGACATTCATATTTAAAATATCCCAATTGTTTACAATTGAAACATCTCAGCTTGGACTTATCAAATCCCAGTTTTGAGTTAGAGCTTTGACCTCCAAAGTTCTTTCTTCCAGTGCGCTCCATAAATCTCAGAGCTCTAAGAGTCAACATTGCCATTTGCCACTGAATATCAGTCTTTTCAAGATCATCAGGGTCCACCTGATACATATCCTCAATTGTCATTCCTTTCCTTTCAACTCTCTTGCCACTAAGGCTTCATAGCTTTAAACAAACATACCAAAAAGAGCCATTGTCTCTGATGAAACTGAAGTTTCAACATTTGCCTTTTGATTAGCCTGATCTCTCCCAACACTACCACTACCTCCTGAAAAATTACCAGTATTCACTCCTCCTTGAGTTGATGTCTGCATATGAGAGCTTGTAGCGGAAGACAATAATGCAGCATTTTAAGTAAAACTAGATGTAGGCATCATGGTCTGGCTAAATTCTCTTTTCTTCATGTCCAACTCAAAGGATTTAAGCTTATTGATGATGTCCATCAGCTTGTAATTAGTGAAACCTCTTTCCTGCTTTAGCATTCTCACTTGAAGACTCCACTGAGGTGGGAGGGAATCTAGCAATCTGTTTACTTGTTCACTGTTGGAAAGTTTTTCATCGTATTTTTTTAGTGTGCTTGAAACTGTTAGAAAGAGATTTGTGAGATCTATGAGACTCTCGTTCTTGTATCCCACAAAGGAGTTGAATTCCTTCTCTGCTTGAATGCTCTTATTCTTCACCAGTTCATCATTACCATCATAGAACTCACATAGCACATCGAAGAGGGACTTAGCATTTTTATGCTCTGCAAATCGGTTGTAGATGTTTGGTGCAAGGCAAAGAGTTAATGCTATAAAAGCTTTCTGGTCATAATCGATCAGCATCAGATCCTTCTCAATGAAAGTAGAAGAGTCCTTGTTTTGAGATACAACATCACTAACAGTGACAGTTGGTATGTGAGGACTAGAAATAATAGATTCCCATTGATTGTGGTCAGTGTAAAAGAAAAAGGCTTTGAGACATCTCTTCCAATCCTCGAAATTATCCCCATTAATGAGTCTCGGAGGTCTATTAGGAGCTACATTTTCAAGATCAGCTAGGGTGAGTGAGGTTAACAATGACATGGTAGTTTCGCTGGAAATTAAGTAATTTTGGTAAAAGAAGAGGCAATTTCGCTGGAAATGAAGTAGTTTTACCGAAGAAAGGTAAGTTCACAGACAATTTCACTGAGAACACTAGTTTTGGTGAGTTGCCATAGTTTCGCAGACAATTTCGGCAGCAGTTTCGCTAGCCAAATGTCTAAAATAGCTTAGTTTCACCGACAAATTCGCACGAAACAAGATTGAACTTTCGTTCAATAATACTTTCGGCAGCAATTTCACTTGTTAATCACTCACAAGTACTGTTGAACTTTCGTTCAAACAAACTAGTTTCGCAGAACAACAAAAAACAACCTTAATGAAGATAACACCAATAGTTTCGCTAAAAGAACTTGAAAGAACTTGTATTTCATAGGAAGAACATGTAATTTCACTAAACGAAGCTGAAAAGTTTATTCAACACGAAATGAATCTGAAATCATCAATCACTCAATAGATTTGAGATTTGATGATTAACAGGACTTCCCCAACAAATAACTAGAAAAAATCAATCAAATTCCATGTCAAATCACACGAATTTGATCTGAAATTGATGAAAACTTAATATTGAACAAAAACAACCGATAACTCAACAAATCATGAGCACTAATGCTCTGATACCAATTGTTGGTCAATTTGATCGACTTGCAGTACAAATGAATTGTTGAATCGTTCAACATCAAATACAAACAATAGACAAGAAGAATAATGATGATTGAGAACAATAACAATTCAATCAAAGTAAGACAATGATGATCAATATATTGAATAATAATAAAGCATATGATATTTCTGTGAAATTACTGCTTACAAAGGTTACTCGCAACAAGGATAAACGATTAGAGTTTTGCAAGCTTTATCCACAATGAAAAAGATCAAAAGTATATATAACAGTCTTAGTTTCCCAGACAGTTTTGCTGCCAACAAAATTGTTCTGCCAAAACTGTAGTTTCGCCCGGCAGATACAGAAGTTTCACTGAGAGAACTAAACAGCTGACTATGAATGAAACTATAGTTTCGCTGGACTGTAAAACAAAATAAAGCTAACTACATACAAAAGTAAGCTAACATAAGACCTATTACAAGAAAATATAAACATTCTAATCTAAGGTGAGTCCAACTTATGCATGATCTTCAAGCTTCCTAAACTTGATAGAAACAAAACCCCTATTAGCACTAATATTAAGATACACAGAACCAAAGCAGTCATTCAAAGGAAACATATAGGTGATTACGTTCATGTCATATCTTGCCTCGCCTGACCTAATCGAAGGCTCATCCCTAGGCACCTTTGTTGTTGTTTATATTATTTCCACCATTGCATTTGTCGAGGTAGTTTTTTGGCCATTAGTTCACCCATATAACATTTGGCTGCATGACCCATCTTGCCACACCATTGGGAACATAACTGATCATACTAGCTGTGATAATAGAAATTACATTTATTTCATTTAGGGTATTTGCTAACATAGTTACCCAAACTTAACTATTTTTCTGAGTGGTTGATGTGAAGTTACTTGAAGAGTCAAACTTCCTAACTTGTTGCTACTAAGGTGTCATGGAAGTAAAGGACTTGACTTGCATGCCATCCTACTACCTTTTTTTCTGATGAACCAACCACAACGCAGTGCTTGGCGAAAGTACTCTATGCTACTACCTGATTGGTAAGTTTGTGAGCTAATCGAACGGCTTGTTGTATAGTCATGGGATCCGCAACAATGATGTTCCCCTAGATCAGAGGGGCCAAACCCTCATTACTTCTTGATACCTTTATTTTGCAGGGTCGCCATGTGTATACATAAAGCAGCTAACTCATGTGAACGATTCGTGTACTCTTCGATGTCCAACATAACCATCATTCACTCTCCAACTTCTATAGATAAGGACTGCTGAGGGTTTCAATCCTAAAGTCCATGAACATCTTAAAGGTATAAACTGCTAGAACTAAATTGAATAGAATATAAAAATGCTTGAGAATTTGGAATTTAGAAAACAAATCTTTCTATGAGAATAGATCAAAAGATCTATTTGAAATAGGATTACCACCTTAGTTCTTAGCCGCCTAATTTTGAGTCTGGTTATAAACCATGATTACTTTAGCCACATGATTATTTATCACAGCTTCCAACTCCGCTTGAGTCATGCTAATGGTGCCATGTCCACCTTGACGTCCACTCCTTCTTCCATTCATGATTCTTTGCATTCATAATATACAAAAATGAGAATATACACATATAATCATCATAATGTACAAGTAAATAACCATGCAATCATATAAACACAATATTTAATATTCAAATAATAATCCTTGATAAAATATATTGTAAAGGGTAGAAATTATTATAATCAAACCATCAAAATCCAAAATATATCAATTGGATGGGAGCAACCCAACACATCTTGGTTTAGGAGAAAGAAAGTTAAAATGATTAGCTAGTGTTATTTGCTAAAGAGATAACAGATCCATTCTCATATTCATTCTTTTATGTGTCCTCCTTAGGGACTACTACGGGATCTTCTTCCTGGTCTTCCTCTTTCTAAGGTGCATTAGCAGTTGCGATCTGGGCCCTGCAACTCTCAACTTAGACGATGAAAGTCTATACTTTGCATCTTCAGCTTTAGCATTGAGTGCATCCATCCGAGACATTTCTCTCTAATTAAACAATCACAATGAGTGAGTTGTTACATTATACATGAATAATAATCAATGTAAAACATCTTAATATCACCAACCTTAATTTATATTTATATAAATCAATTGCTTTTTGGTTCTATAATTAAAAGTGGTTATGCAATGATCCTAACGTTACATATATATATGATCAGTCGATAAGGTACTGACTATTAATTATAGATATGAATCGGATTGTAAGTTTTGTATGTAGTTTTCAATTTTAAAATTCTGACCAAAAACTAATTGTGCCTTAATAAAAGACTATGGTCACACTTTTGATGTATAAACGAAATATACAAACATACCCACTAAATACTGCTAATAGTAAAACTATAGATACAAGGTAATATGAAGTCAAGTCTTTCCTCTAGCAGAGGAGGTATTGCTTTTATTAAAAGCCCCCGCTATAGTTAGTTTTAAACATATGGTAAGGCCCCGTTTCCAGGATGCTCACAGTTGGTAAATCATTGCACTTAAAGCATATATTTACATTTAACTTAGATAAACACTGCAGCGGAAACATTCAAAAATGACATTTCATTTCATTATAAAAGCTTTTGCAAAATAATATATCGTTAACACCAACAAAATACATGTTACATTACATCACAAAATCATTATAAAAATGGATGTCATCCAAAAAGAGCCAAGTAGCCACCCCGTGCCATCCTCAGTAACCTTTACCTGCCAACTAGAAACACATAAAAGTCAGCGTTGTTGAGTGAGTTCTAGTTTTAAAAAAACATCCTTTACTTTCATTCAAAACCGTTCTTTACTTTCTTTCAAATCATACTATACCGTCGTACATGATCACACATCGTACGTACACATAGATAATAACATTATTATCTTCTTTACTGTTCAACACTTTCTTTCTTTATCTCTGTAACTCTTTTCGGATCAGTGTCATCAGCTATGCCCCAAACAAATGGGGTACTGGGCCGAAGATCATAAATGACTTCCATAATGCACAAAGCCTGGCACTAGCACCGGGGTAAGCGACAAAGATCCCCAGTGTATACTACACCCCAAACGTATGAACAAAGCGGGTACTGGGCCAAAGATCATAAATGACTTCCATAAGACACATAGCCTGGCACTAGCACCGGGGTGAGTAATCACTATAAACTATGTACTATATCACTGGTCAGTCATAAAGACTGGACCCCTGCATGTATCCCTAAGGGTTAGCTAAACCACACACAGTTGAGCTTACGATATTTTAGAGCCGTGCATCTCCGTACATTTTGCTTGCAAGCATTTCTTTACTTTCTCTTTCATTAATGCATGCATTCTATAATTATGTTCCTCTTTTTATATCTTTCACTTTACATTACATAATACTTTATCATTTCTTTCACAACTATAACACGTAAAGCCACGAGAAAGATAAACATACATAACAGGGAACATAAACATAATCATACAACACATCGCCATACAATGCACCATCATACATGTATAACATACATCAAACATACCATCATGCATAAGCATCAATCAAACATCACCCATCACATCACCTTTGACTTCAAAAAGTCAACTTACTATGCCCCCGGGAACATCCCAAGTCAAAGCCTACATTTATATTTTTCCTCAAAATTCAGAAAAATAAACTAAGTCTTTAGCCGCATGATCACTATGCAGGCGCATGAGCACTATGCAGGCGTATGAGCTTTCAAACGAATAAGGAACACTTAGGCGCATGGGAAACTTTCAGGCGCATCAGCACTATTGGGGTGCATGAGCAACACTTAGTCTATTTTGGGCAATTCTAAGCACTTTGCATGCGCATGAGTGCCTAGGCACATGAGCTATCTAGGCGTATGAACACTTAGTCAATTTCAGCCTATTTCTAGGCGCATGAGCACTATTCGGGCGCATGAGGTTTTGGGCGCACGGGACACTTAGGCCGTTATTTCTGTTGAGCGCATGAGCTACTTTTTGGGCGCATGAGCAGTCTATAACATACTTAACATCATCATTCAGTCCCCAAACATCACCTATCATGTTCTAAGCTTAAATCATACATTCTAAGCCTCAAACACATAGTCATAACAACATCAAATACATACATAGCCCAAAGTCAAACCCCACCCGAATTCACACACATAAACACATACGGGTACAAAACCCAACTTTATAAAAAATTTCATACATGCATTTCCAGCCCCAAAACAAATTAAAACAAGTAAAAAGGGGGTTCTAGAACTCACCTTAGCAGCTCTTTGGGTAAGACTTCTTCAAACCCGTTTATAAATCAAGTTCAAACACCTAGAAACTCACCAAAACACACACAACCGAACACGTAATACATATAAGC